>WFKR01000003.1:23131567-23731567 GCA_025331145.1 Rosa persica | reverse complement strand
AAATGGGATTGCATGGAAGAAAATTGGCCAGAACCCAGATACCTGATACACATGCAGAAACAAAATTGATCATCAGAGCAACAACGTTAACCGTTAACTGGAACTGGACAAACTTTTGAATGTTTATGTACACTGAACGTCCCCATCTGGCCACATTTACTATAGTACTGAAATTGTCATCCAATATGATGACATCTGCACTTTCTTTGGCAACCTGTTTACAATATGCATGAATTGGCTACTTAGAATTCAGAATAACAAATAAGCAAAAAGTAGATCGGATAAACTAACTCCTAAAGCATATTAGACCTTGCTAAATGACACAAAATGGACACTGCATCCTGTACAATATTTTCATATGTCAAATAACATTCCATTGATAATTTGTCAAATAACATTCCAGTGAAGTTAATGAAATACAACAGTTTGAGATTATTTAGTACCTTGCATACCCACAGAAACAGAGGAAATAAAAAACCACAAAAGCGAGGGACTTGTCTACGAAAAGTTAAGGTTAGATCAGATACCATTCATACACAACAGTAGACACAATTTAAGCTTTTTATATTAACTGGTACATGAATTGGATAAGACAATAAAAATTGACACTGCCACTGAAAGTGGAAAATGATGAAAACCAATCTTAAAGTTGCTTTTACTCATATCTGGGGAAACTGAAAGCATCAAACTTAAGCCATCTTGCAAGTATGAAGAAAGAAGTCAAAGATGCAAGCACAACATTATGCAACAGATGTTGATATTAAAAAAGAAAATGAAAAGAAAAAAGAACAAAAACAAAAACAAAAACAAAGGTGAAGAAAAGGTAAAGAAAAAGGATCCCATAAGGGCGCAACAAGGTGATAGATAGGTAGTCAAGATTTGAGATTGTAACAAGTAGCTAAGACACAAACCTCTGTGCCTGCTATGCCCATAGCAAGTCCAATGTCTGCCTCATGCAAAGCAGGAGCATCATTGGTCCCATCACCTGTAACTGCAACTACCTCCCGGAATGTATCCCTCAAATTCTTCACCAAGGTGTGCTTATCCAATGGTAAGGATCGGGCCATCACCTGTACGCAACAACATATAGTAAAACTGAATATGCATACGGTTGAGTGGAGGGTCAGATCTGAAATACAATTTTTTACCAACCTGAATCCTCGGTATAACAGCTTTCATCTCTGCAGGAGACATGTTACGAAACTCTGGTCCTTCTATTGCCAAACCACTCTCTGTAAGTATGCCACATTCTCTAGCTATGGCTTTAGCAGTATATATATTGTCACCGGTGACCATTCGTACAGTTATCCCAGCAGCCAAACAAGTTTGGACTGCTTCCTTCACCCCAGGACGCACAGGGTCCTTGATTCCTACAACTGCTATCAATGTATAGCCATCATTAGGGATGTCATTGTTAATGGAAGACTCATCTATATCTTTGAAAGCTAAGCAGAGAGTTCTTAATGCTTCAGAAGCAAAAGAATTTATGACATCTGTGATATTATTTGCCTCTTCTTGGGAGAGATTAACAGATTCTCCATTACAGTCAATAACTTTGTTGCACATTCCCAATACTATTTCTGATGCACCTTTGCAAAAAGCTCTTATCCCACCATGAGGATGAGCGATGAGCACAGACATCTTCTTCCTAACAGAACTGAAAGGTTCCATCTTAAGAATTTTAAACTCTCTGCGCTGGGCATCAAAATCGCCACCCAGAAGTAAACCAAATTCTAATAATGCTGACTCTGTTGGTGTTCCCAAAATGGAGGTCTTTCCCTCATCCTTGAGAACCTCAGAGCTTGTATTTTGAAATATAACCTGCAAAAGGATGTCCAGTGCTCCAGAAATTTCTGATTTTACTACGTCTTTGCTTTCATTACCTTTTACATCTATAGATTTTTCACCTATCCATATCTTGGTAACTACCATATGGTTTGTGGTTAATGTTCCTGTTTTATCCGTGCAAATGCAACTAGCAGAACCCATTGTCTCGCAGGCTGAGAGATGCCTCACAAGTGCCTTATCATTCATTAATTTCTTCATTGCAAAAGCAAGACTCAGTGTTACTGCCAATGGTAATCCTTCAGGAACTGCAACAACAATTATAGTTACTGCAATGGCAAAGTAGTTCAAAAGTGTCATTGCATCAGTTGAAGACCAATCTGTGATCTCATTGCTAATTGCTTTTTCCACCAAAAATCTTACTGTCAAGACCAAAAATGTCACCACAGCGAAAGCCAAACCAATTTTACCAATAATTGTAGCAACACCATTCAGCTTCACCTGCAGTGGGGTCTCATCTTCTCCTCCCTCACTCAGAGTTTCCATCAACTTTCCCCATTCGGTCCTCATACCAACTGTTGTTACCAGCATTTTACCTGACCCATCTTGCACTTTGGTTCCCGAAAGAAGAAAAGGGATTTCTTCATGTACATTCACTGGCTCACTCTCACCTGACAAGCTTGACTCATCAATCAACAAGCTGTAACCTGATATGAAAAGTCCATCTGCTGGAACTTGGTCACCCACTGCCAAATGAACAATATCTCCCACCAGCAAATCATAAATGGAAACTTTTTGTCTTTTCCCATCCCTAGTGACCTGAATAAAAATCTTTTTCTTCTCCCTGTCCAAATCCTTGAATTGCATGGATTGCCTGTAATCACTAATGGCAGTGACCAAAACAACTAAAATTATACTGAGTAAAATTCCCACCCCATCATACATGCCTTCTGGCCACCCTTCAGTAGCAAGTCCCACTCCAATTGAAACCACGGCACAAACCATAAGAATAATTAAAGTTAAATCCTGTAGAGCTTCCCATACAAACACCAAGAATGATCGGGGAGGTTTCTCCGGATAGCGGTTTAAGCCATAAACATTTTGCCTGGTTGGTATACTGCTACTCCTGACACCTTCATCTGGTACTATGGATACTTTTGTTAAAATCCCATCAACTCCACCGTGTCTTTTCAAGACCTTAATATCATGGCTGCGTATGATTGATGCAAGTTCATCTGGGTGAATGCTGAAACCCTCTTTTTCGGCCTCTTCAGACAGTTTGTATTCAACCTGATCAGTTACTGGTTGACTACCTCCAGCTTCATAAGATTAAAAAACAAAATAAAAGAAGGGATCAAATATATGAGATCACATACACATTAGTTGACTTAAAAGTTTAAAGATGATACCCTCAATGAATGTTAGTGCTGCTTTTTGAACATAAAGAGCAACTCGAATTTTTTCCTGCTAAAAAAATAAGAATAATAAAGTCAGTCAGTGTTCTAGTTGCATACTGCAGTAAGAGTTCATGAGCTATGAATGAAACTGAGAATCACAGTAACAACCAGCTACATACCTAGTTACGTTTTACATATCTGTAAATGCATAGCTTAATCATCATTTGTGTGTGGGCGTACACATACGTTCTATTGTTTCTCTTGTAAGGTTCTTGAATAATATTTTTAAATCAGCATCCTATTTCAGATTTAGACAACTCTCATATTGTCTAACATGCTTGTCTATATTGGAGAATGTCATTTGGATACAACTTTTGTTTGCAATGTGAAAATGAAAATATATGTACATACATATATATATATATATGTGTGTGTGTGTGTGTGTGTGTATATATATATTAACAAATTTATTGATTGAATATTGACTGAAAACAAATGAGGTAGAACTTAATTCTCACTTCCCTAAAAATCACTTGTGAACAACTGTTAGACTGCCTATTTCTTGTAACAGGAGGGGTGATGTAGTTGAATGTGAACAGAGTAAAGGACAGGTCCATTTCATGTAATGGTCACCCCAAACTCAGTAACTTCCTGTTGGGTTTCAGATTCAGTGTTAAAATTGTCTTCCCTAAAGAATTTAACAGAAGGTCAGTCAAAAGGTTTCTCAAAATGCTCCAATTGCACCTTATTATTTTTCAGATCATAGTTTTTCGCAACTCTGAAGCTGCTGCTTTCAAACAGAAAAAATTATTAAACTGTCCAAGAAATATTGGAAACTCCGACCAAAAGAGCTGAATTTTTAGCAACATGGCGAAGTCCTTCCAGCCAATTCCAAAACATAAAAATCCTTTACCACGTTTGATAATACTTATGATGTTTGACCATCATTTGATCTACCACAAAAAAAAAAAAAAATAAAGAGAGATAAAAGGTGATGCTTATACTGTCCCAAGTGATCACCCTCCCCCCCTTCCCCGCCCCCCCAAAAAAAAAAAAAAACACAAAACCAAAACCCTTAACAAATCCATGGACATGGCTGATATAAGTAACAAATATTATATACATTTTAATATTTTATACAGAAAAAACCAAGGTTTTAGGAATCTTAGGAGGGCACTGTGTCCAGTACAGAGGTGCAGACAAGAAAACACCCAAAAAACACTTTCTAATTTTTGAGTGAATGGACAATTACTGTATGTCATAGAAAAGAAAGTAAACAAAACCAAGACCAGAAGACAAACTCATCCGTAATACTTGAGTATAGAATAAATCTTAGCATACATTTCTTTTATTTTTATAAAGCCAATCAAATATAAGTGCTGACAAAAACAGAGCGGCCTTTTTGTTTGAGTGAAGTTCATTATCAATAGAAATTTAAAACTGATGTAATGTTTTGAGAATGAGCCAAATATTAGAACGAGTTTTTTATTGCTTATAATCTAAACATGACATTGTTACAAAAACAATTTTCAAGGAAAGGCTAGCAAACCGTGTGTAAGCCGCGTTCGAGTCAACATCATAATATCAAAGACTAACTGCCGTAACAGACTTTAAGACAAACTGACAAAATAATAAATGGTCCCCTACGAATATGTAAGAATTTTTTTGTTATTCAACTTATTTTGGCCAATAGTAAGAGCTTCTGAGAGGGTGTATGTTACATAAATGTATATGATAAAAAAGTATGAATAATTAGTAATGTGAGTGGGTAGGAAAGAGCGGTATCAACACTGATGGCTATTCTAAAAGAAACTTATGTCTCTTTCACTTAATTTTCTAGGGGATAAGTGGGGTGAAAAGAAAATGCAAAGTAGGTTTATCACTTTGTGACGGGGAAATCTAAGCCTACCATTTAACCATTCAAGATTTTAAGCATCAAAGAGGACATAGAATACGGCATCTTCATCAATATCCGCCCACTACCAGTTCATAGGTCAATCTCATTTTCATCAAGTCTTTTTCTAAGATCTACCCCTATACTAGACGCATTCTTTTTTAAATTTTTGCCGTAAAGGACGAAATTTCCAGGAAATTTCCTGGCTTGCCATTATTGGGAGAGAGGTCAGAAAGTCTTTTAATAAAATGCTAACCCACGTTGAGCTAACATGGGCCAACCGACCCAGCACCACTACCAATCCTTTTCATATACGGTTTAATTGTTTTCCTATCAAAGGTGTGTTTGACAAATCACGTGGGTGTTCTAGAAAACTTCCAAATGAGTAATAACTTGTATTTTTATTTAATAAAAATATTTTTTTCCTTTTCTTTTAGGAAAAATATGGAATAAAAAAGTTTACAGTTTTATTTAGGGTAAAATCTTTATATGGTACCTGAACAATTACGAAATGCACTTTTTGATACCTATAAATTTTAGGGAGTCTTATGGTACCTGTATAAGCCCTCCGTTAGTCATTTTAGTATTTCCGTCAATTATTCTGTTAAAGTATAGATAAAATCGTAAAAACACCTATTTTTTCATATTTCTTTTACAAATTTTTTATTAAACTAAATTAAAACAAATTAGACTAGATTAAAAGAAAGACCTAGAATTGAATTTAGTGAATATCTAGATTTACCTAACATCTCTATTGATTAATTCTATTAATTGTTTGAGAAAAAAGTTATCTGTAAATTAATATATATATATATATATAAAACTATAAATATTCAATATATTAAATTTTATAATTCTAAATATGAATGAAAAAACTATTTTACCCTTATTATTTTACTCACATGAGTGTCACATGACCGCCATGTAGGCATTTTTAACAGAATAATGGACGTACCACGAGACTCTCTGAAAATTTATATGTACCAAAAAATACATTTCGTGATAATTCGGGTACTATATGAGGGTTTTACCCTTTTATTTAAAATCTGTGATTCATCTTCTCTCTACCAAACCTGAAAGATCAACTTGTCTGACTCAGACGAGCGTGGGTTCCCACCTAAGCCTGCTTGGAGTTTCAGAATCAATCGATAATATTGGGGTCTTTGAGCTCTCTAGAACCACCATATAAATCAATAGATAATACTGAGCTCTTTGCTGGTTGTTTTTGATATATTAATTTATTAAAAAAGAGATAATTTTGAAATATATAAATTTTTTTCTTAATTTTAATTGGGCAGCCCTTCTTGAGAATCTCTTATTTAGTAAAGCAACCTCTCGCGCTAGACGCTCACGTTATTTTGTCGGGTCTGGATAGAAGCTGGAGGGATGACTTGCTTAATCGGATACACGGAATTATGATCTCTTTCGCATGCCACTATTTCTAAGTGGCGGTACGGCTGTCCTGCCTGAGGCTCTCTTTATGACGTAAACAACTATTATTTTCACTTATAAGAAAGGGGGACTTAAATTCATCTTTTCGTTTGTTTGACAAAAATATTATAAATATAAAAAGTCATATTAAACGAAGTAGGCGATGGTTCTAATAAGGACTGCTAAAGGTCGCCCCACAAATTTGAATCCCTCTTCCCTACTCCCAGAGGGCAGCGGAGAAAATCAAGCACACAAAACAATTAAAATTATTTTTCATTTTTCTTATCTCAGTCCTCCTAAATTCAAACGCTCATACTAAATCTCAGCCTAATAATCCTCTATTTTGCTTCCTATCGTAATAAAATCAAACTAAATGCTGAAAATTATTTCGGTTACTGAACACTAACACCTGTAGATCTTAAACGCTCCGTTTGATCGCAATAGAAGAAAGAAAATAAGAGAAATTGAAGGCTGTACGGACCTGGATTTGCTTCTTCTTCCTCTCAGCCTCGGCGCGCTTGGCAAGATCGGCGACATGTCGGAACCTCCTGGCCGGGTTCTTGACGACGAGGCCGACGGCTTTCCTCCAATTGCTTGAGGCCTCCGGCGAGAGGTGCTTGGGCTGGACGTCGAAGTCCTTATGCAAGTAGCTTTCCATTGCGATCTTTTGGCTCGGAGGCTAGCGAACCCAAACGAAGAGTCAATCCCAACAGGAAGTTGTGGAGTCGTTTCCTTCTATATATATATATATATATAGACGCGTAGTAACAGAACAATAAATCAGACGCTGGACGCCTGGACCATTGAGGGTGAGAGCCTTCCAAAACCTCTTCATCCAATAAATGGAGGCCATGTCATCACGGTCAATCTTTTATGCTATTTTTTATTTTTATTTTTATTTTGGGGTCAATCAAATAAGTGAACGAAAAGAGTTTTACTTTTCGTTTTTAAGGTTTTATGAAGGTTACTTCACTTTCCGTATAGTCTGGAAAAGAATGATTCGTGTTTTATTATAATCATATTGTAATTGCGAAAATTAACTCATGTTACATGATCTAAACTGTCAATTTCAACCTCTTCAGTAGAGTCAAACATTTATTTATTAATATTACTTGATGTGGCAATTGAAAGGTCTCTATTTGTAGAGAGATTTTTACGTAGGACACGTGGGCAATACGTTTGATAAACTCAGAGCAATAGGCTAAGGTTGGGTAAATTTATTATCAGAGTTGGTGTATCGTGTCTCCTTAGAGCAAGTTCACCCGTTAGTTCACCAGGTCACTCACTATTCACTATTTTTTAATATTATTTTCATCATTTGGGTCACGAGTACAGTATATTTCGTACCCTGAGTCATCATGAATAGTGTTCTGGGTCACCATGGTAACCCTGCACAGTATATTTCGTGTCCTGGGTCACGAGCACAGTGTATTTCGTGACCCAGAGAATGAAAATATACATTAAAAAACAGTGAATAGTAGGTGATCCGATGACTCAACGGATGAACTTGCTCTTATATAGGAGATTACATGTCAGGTTAAGATGGTCTTTGCGTAATCTAACCCTAAAAATGTTACGTGTCTTTCAAGTAAATGAGATAGAATTTGATTGTACATTCCTTACTTAGGCTATCCGAGGGTAACTCAAATACCACAAGCTTTTAAAGAACCAGATATAGGTCCAACCGATTCATCTTCTGGAGGTGCCCTTCAGGGTATTAATATGTAATTCGGAATTTCTTCCCTTTTTGAAGTATCATATGGGATACTTTCCTTACAGCAATATCCAGGTTGTGTATCACTCTTTGGGCTTCTTCATAGGGGATCCCTAGCGTCATGGGCTTTCCCTTAGGCTCTCTGCCTTTGTGTATTCTACCTCAGGTTACCTTCTTCATTTATATTGATCTATCTCTCGGTAGTATTCTATTGGTAAAATCCATGCTCCCACACTACCCAAATCACCAAACAAACTCCATTAATTAACATCAGAATGCAAGTGCCCTTCATCATAACCTAAAAAGCTCAGCGTCTGAAGTTCTAGTGTGTAAAATATGAACTAAAAATGTAAAAAAAAAATCATGTATAATGTGTATATACATATTAAACAGAAAATTACTAACTATGTGTGCCGGTATTTTCCCACTACTTTTCACATTTTTAGATAACTTCCCGCAACCATTCATATGCTTTATCATCTTCACTACTATAAATGTAAGCCAAAATTTAGTGTCAAATGGTTTCCCAAATTTTGAAATACCTAAAATACTTTTTAGAAAAAAAAATTCATGTAATAAAATTATGAGTGGTTCTATTAATACCTCCACGTTTGATATGTAGACCTCTCTATATTTTTGTATAAATTTATTTTCCATTTTATCCTCTACAAACTGAAAAAGAAAGTGAAAGAAAAAATTCATGTATTTCCATCTTCTTGTCCATGACTCTTCGCCCTTCTCTATTTCTTTTCTCTCTTTTTGTTTCTCTTTCTCTCTTTCACTAGAATCATTCTTTATCTTATTCAGATTTGAAAATGCTTGGTGAATTCTTTTGACTATAGATCGGAACAAGATGATTAATAGGAGGGAGCCTTCAATTCCCGGTAAGAATTTGGTGATGTCTTGATGAATGGTGTCTACATCAGAGCAACTCCAACAGATTCTCTATATTTTGATTTTTCTCTACTTTAGGGAAAAATAAGCCTCTTTTGCTCCAACAGATTCCCTATAACTATCTCTATTTTAGAGAAAGTGAGGAGAGAGAAAACCAAATTCCTTATATTTACAGCAAACTCTAAAATTTTAAAGAAGAATATGGAGATTTTATAAATTACTGTAAACTAGGGAATCTGTTGGAGTTGAAGAAGAAAAAGAGGCTAAAGGTTTGACTTTTGCTTCCCTATAATACAAAAATTATAGGGAAGCTTGTAATACCCGCAAATTTCATTTTAATTCGAGTAATTGTATTGAGTGATTATTGTATGATTTAACGATTATTGTTCGATAATAATTCACTTTTACATTAATCGAAGTTTCAAAACGATTATTTTTAACGAAAAGCTCGAAATACTCGGTTTGAGAAATCGACTTTTACTACGTACGAAATTTGGAGAAACTTCCTTCATGAAAGTTGTAGAGCTCGTCGATACGAGTCCGTACACGTGCGGAACACAAAGATCGGATTTTTTCTGATTTAGTTATCGAATTTAGAAGTTTTCCGAACTTGTATATATAGAAAAATTTTGGGAAACCCTAATTTTTTCTACCGGTTCCTCTCTTTCTCTTCTTCTTTCTTTTTCTGGAAAAAAAACTGAGCTTCCTCTCTCTCTCCCTCCGCGCGGCCGAAACTCAAAAACAGGGCAGAAGTTCAAGCAGCCACCACCAGCTCGTCCGGCCACCTCTCGACTTCAAACCACTTCCAGGAGCTTCGTCTCATCCTTCCGCAGCTGCCAGAGGCGGCCTTGCGCCGCGACACGGCCTGTAGCGGCGGCGGCAAGCCCGAACTGAAAAGAGCCGATTTCGGTTCGAGCTTCATATCTCGAGTTACACTCCACCATTTCACTTGATTCTTGGCTCATTGAGCTCGCCTCAACTTCCTGTACAAGCACCAAGAAGGACCGGAACTGGGTCGAACGTTTTCACGTTCGTCGGAGCTCGACCCAAACGGATCGAAATACCGAAACTTTCGATCAAGATATCTCGAGCTATACACGATCGTTTCTTGTGATTCTTGGCTTGTTGAGTTCGCAAGGAAGTTCTGAACAAGTTTCCAGAAGGGATCGGGGCCTGAGGTTGCAGTTTTCAAGTCAGTTTTCAAGCTTGCCGGTTTCTGCATTTTTTCCGGCCGCCGACTGTAAATAGGTAATTTCGATCCCTTCCCATCATTTTTAGGTCTTGTGCTAGTTATGAAAGTTGCTCAGAATGATGAAATGAAGGGGACAAGCTCGGCCCCGACACCATTGGCGGTGGTCGGTGGCGGCTCTGTCCCTAACTCCGGCGGCCTTTTCCGGCCACCTCCGGAGGTCTAAAATTTAGTTTCTGTCCATTTTGTGATTCTATGTTTCGATACGATCATTTCGACGTATTATACGCATTTTTCGGATATCGTATGAATTAGTTATGAATTTTGTGATTTCGATCGATTTCGATCGTTAGATTTGTGATATGTGAAATTATGACCGTCGGATGAACTTGTAAATTTGTTATGATGATCATATGACTGTCCCAGAGGCTTTGTGTGGTCATGGGCGAAGATCTGACCGTTGGATCTTCGTATATGTGAAAAACGGTAATTAGGGGAGCGATTCGTGAGAAACCGCTCGACGGATTTTAATGTAAATTAGAATCCGGCCGTTAAATGATAGTTAAATTATGTGTTGAAATTGTTGGCTAAATTCGAATCACATTTGATTAGGTGATTGACGGATTTTATTTGAGTGGGCTATTCGGCGTAATTATAATTATAATTATATTGAAGACGCAGCGGGAGTTTCGAGGTGAGTAAAACTCACGTGGTTCATATTACGAACCGAATGTCTTAAATTTATTTATTATGGTAATTGTGTGAAAAATATTTGCGGATTAAATATTTGTTTAAAAATTTCATGGACTTGAATCACCACGGTCCATAGGTAAGTAAAATGAATTTTAACTATACAAATGAATTTCATGATTTTCTTGTGTGAACTATAGATGGTATTAGTGGTCATTCCTGAGTGGATGATTACGTATATATATATTTACGTGGAAAATATATATTGATGAGTGGATTGTTGTGTGATGATATGATTGAGTAGAATTGATTTTATTTCAAATTGTATAATTCTATAATAATATGGTGTATCTTGGTTGGGTTGATTTCAGTATGTGATATTATATGTTGTGCTCATCTATGGGTTTAGGGTCGACGTAATGACCGGTGTGGGTAATCGGACGCTCTAATCCTGGGTGGATGATGTGATACGATTGGTTGAGTATGTGGAATTATTGGACGTTCTAAATATGTATATAGGTATACATATTGATGAAATACAATAATTGATAAATATGTCGGATGCCATAACCTAGGCCAGGTGACAGGCTACGATTCAGTTAGAGCTCTAGTCTGTCAAGTACCGTATTTTTATAAATGCGATGATGAGAGTTGTGGAGAAAGTTGTGAGTTGGGTTGTCATGATATATTGAATTGGTGTTGATTGAGATTGTTATTATTTGCATATGTGGAAATTATTGAGTGTTGCTGTGTGTGGGAATAAATGAGATTAAATTAAGTAACAGTTCCTTCTTTTACTCATACGAGCTTTCATAAGCTTACCGGGTTTTGTGTTGTTGCAATCCCGGTACACTATTCAAATGGTGTAGCGGATATTCCTGCAGGTCAGGATAATCAGGGCTTTTACCGAGCTGCTTAGGTGTTATAGCAGTTTGTTATTTCATTTTGTTGTGAGGTGTGTATGCTCATATAGAGCTTTACAGTTCATTTTAGATTTGAGTTGTAATAATTAACCGAGACTAAATTCGGTTTGATTTTATTTCGTGTGGTGAGAGTGTTATGAAAAGAAATTTTCAGGATGATTATTTTGAGATTGTAGTATTTTTCATGTTTCGGATTTTGAATTGTTATTCTAAAATTCGGGGCGTGACAAAGCTTTTGGAGTTGCTCTCAATTTATTAGAATTGGGTGATTGAATTTTACTCTAGTTCCAAGTATATATCCAAAACATTTTTGAATCAAAATAGTCTTTTCTAACCAAAACCTGTTATTCACTATCTTCATGAATATCATCTTGTTTTATTTTTGGTTTTCAAAGAGGTGTACGAGCGTTTTAATTTAGGAACTGGAGAGCTTCAATCTTTGCTAGAGTGATTATTGAATCAAAAGATGCTGGCTTTTATTGAGTTGGAATTTTGTGTGTAATTCTAACATCTCATTGTTGGAATGAGGAATATTCATGAATCATTTATATTGATGGATGCGGCCCAAAATAATCCCAAACTTTAAACAGCCAACTCAAACATGAGTTTGAATTGATTATTCCAAGACACTACTCTTTCTCTCTGTTGCTTGTACATTAGTTCCCCTTCAAGGACAAAGAAGAGAATTAAATGGTCTTCTATGCTCTCTCCTTATGAATAGATGAGACAAAAGATACATAGAAGACAGAAAAGACAGGTCGGAGAGATAAGGGAAACAGAGGAGAAGGAAAGAAGACAACTAGAATGTGGAGTTCTAAACGGCCAACTTCTAAACATAAGATATCTTTACAGTTTTCTAAAGAGGTATAACAGGAAATAATATTTTACAAAATTTGAGGAGGTCTATATACCAATTGTGGAGGCATGAATATAAGCACTCTAAAATTATCTTAAAGGGTTATTATGATAAACCATAAAAAACATAAAATTGAGGGAGTGAGTGAGAAGAAAATTTCCATGATCTCCTCATTTTAACAATAATACGTGCATCGTACATATATAAAGCTAATTTCCATTTCAGTGTAGAAGTTTCAAATGTAATTTAAAAAACAAAAACAAAAAAAGCAATTTCCTTTAAACTAAATATATAGTAGTGCATCAATACCACTTGGTACGCGCGAAACTAAATTGGGTGGCATAGTTGTCCGGTATACATAAATATGAGTATGACTGATAATGGCAACCTGCTCATTTTCCTATCCTAGTAAAACTAATTTTAAGGGAAATGGCACTTGATGGTGTCTGCTGAAGTTGGAGTTTAGGCAACTTATTTAGAAAATAAAATTAAAATATTGACGACTCCTTAAAATTAAAATTTGTTCATCTACATTTTTATATATATGAACACATTTGTGCCCTTGTCAATTAATTGCTTTGCATTCTCATCTTGTGTTGTGTTCTTTGTACAAATGAATGGCCAAGAAGACTCTTAACCTTCAAATTTCAAGCTCTGAATTGATTTTGTCCAATACAGCTTCGTCTTCTTCTATATTTTTCAATGTTGGGAAATCTAATAGAATTGACCGGCAATGATGCTTAGAAAAACAAGTAGAAATAGAGGTACAAACAACAAGTAGTCCAAAAAAACAACAAAAAGTAATTAAGAGCATCTTTCTTTAAGATCGTTCAAGAGTAATTGAAGGCACATATGGTGGGTGGCTTGTACAAAAGCTTTCTTTTGCTCCTCCTTTTAGCGTTGAAATAGCTGCTAGTACTCTTGATTTTTTTTTTTCTTTTTCATATGAATGAAAGAGGTAGTGTTCATTCAAGCCACAAGTGAATTGAGGTGATGGAGAAACTTGACATTTTGATGCAAAGAAGTATAACAGCTTGGGAAAATGACAGAGAAATGCAAGCATATGTTATTATGGACCGATAAAAGTTCTACGGTATATAAGTGTACTAATATATAAAGTAGACATAGTTCTATATAAAAATAGAGTTAATTCTATACAAAAATAGACTATTTTGATATAAAAGTAGAGTAGTCACATACTAGTGAAGCAACGAATAGAGCTAATTTGCCTCTTAATTGAATTAGCTAGTCCACTTGATGTATTAGTACATGGATATACCATAGACAAAATCAAGGACCAATACCTTTCTTTGTAGATCGGCACAGAAACTTTTACGTATAGTACATATTAACAATGGTACCCGCGCTTTGCCGCGGCATTTTTGTTAATATGCAAATTGATCATGAACAATATGCAAATTAAACCGGTTTCAGTGTTTCTGTTATTGTGGTGATCCAAATCTTGCTATAGATCTCTACTTCACACTCTCAATGTTTCTGTTAATACGCAAATTGATCATGTTAACATTATTTCAGTTAACATGGTTATCGTGATTACAATACATACAGATAGGAATCACAAGGAATAAACTGTGTGCATTAAGAGCACAATGTTTAACTCTCCAAACGTTTCCCCAACTTGTTCAGTATAGACAGTCTTCAAGCTCAAAGTACATAGAAAATAATGAATGAAATTTTGAATAGATAAAGAGAAAATTCTACAATGTGTTAACGTATGACATGCATACAATTGTCCTTAAAGTGGTAAAATGAGTCATCAAAATAATAATATTAGTCCTCAAAGTGGTAACATGAGTCCTTAAAGTGGTAAATTTTCTTAGTTACTACATGAGTCCTCAAAATGGTAACATGAGTCATTCGAGTGGTACTTAGTTACTACATGAGTCCTCAAGTGGTAAACTGCGTCCTTAAAGTAGTAAAATAAGTCTACAAAGTGGTAAAAATAGTTAATGTATGAGAAATATTAACATACTAAAGCTTTACCCTAGATAAAGATACATGAAAAAAGAAGGGGAAACAGCGATGAGAACAATGATGAATGAGTAGATAAAATATGACAACATATAAATAAGGGGTCTGGATCATAGGACACTTTATTTTACACAAATTTTTACACTTCTTTTTAATCATTAGATTTAAGTGCTTTCAATGATGATTTATTCTAAGAATGATGTGGCAAATAACATGGAAAAAAAATGTATATATTCGACAGAAAAATTAGATAAATCTTAATTAAATCAATTTTATAAGGAAAATAAAAAATAAATAGAAGATGATCGTCTTCTTCTTCTGGAAAATATGAGAGATTTTACCACTCTTCTTTCAGCACCATCTTCTCCTTTTCCTTGACTTGAAAAATTGATTTTTCTTTTCAATTCTCCCTTATTGATTTCATGTCATTTAGGTTTCACAGGATTTGCTACGAAAAGCTTCCAAATTATTCTGCTTTACTGCAGTTTGTGTTGTAAAAATCCATCCTCCCCTAGTCCCCTTCTTTTCTTCCATCAGGTTAGTATTAGTAATTGTACTACAAGTTTTTATATCTCTCTTTCTCTCGGGTGTTCAATCATTTTTATTATTACTCTTCTTGTTTCTTCTAGGCCAAAATCACAGCCTATCATTCAATCTAGGTCTAGATGAAGAATTAGAGTTTTTTTCCACCCCTCAATCTGTGCAATCTTACTGGATCCTGCGATCATAATATGTTTAACAATTGCAATAATTATTGAAATTGCAATCAACATGGAGAATATACAGTTTTTCTTTATAAAGTTATATTAATTTAAGTTTTTATTTTATCTTCTTTTAGAAATATATATTGTTTCCACATCATTTGCCACATCATACATGAAATTAATCAAGACCATTGAAAGTATTTAAATCTAATGGCTAAAAAGAAGTGTATAAATATGTGTAAAATAAAGTGTCCCAGGACCGGACCCATAAACAATATAGCTAGAGTATTCTTATTTATATCACTACAGCAATATGTAAACATATTGTGAAGGCTATTTGTTTGATCACAATCGAGAGTCTCCTTTTTTCTCTCTTCCCAGTTCCCACCTTGAAAGTCGGTGGCTCACAACCCCACCCACCATGGGCGCTTTTGCCCGAAGTTTCTCTTCGATCTGTTGTTTCCCTTCCGTTGAGTCTTCTCTGTTTTTCTCTTTCCGTCGGTTTTCTTATTCTGTTCCTCTTGTTCCTGACCCAATCTTTTCCAGATCTACCTTTTGTCCCTTCAGACCCATTGCTATACCTGTGCATCGCTATCTCCGGTGATGCTTATCTTATTCCTTCTGCTATGGCCTGTAAATATGCTCCTCGGAGCTCTGTTTGAAATAAGGTTTGCCCGTTAGTGCACCCGGTGATGCTACAAGAGACTGAACACCCTTTGGGTGCCTGTCTCTTTGATCCCTTGCTGGATCTCACCTATCTCTCCTTTGAACTAGGTTTTCTGGTTGTTTTCTTGGCAGACGAAGGTCTTCTTGTTGGAGATGGTTTGAGTTCTATGGTTATAACTTTTGTTTCTAGAAATTTGACGGATGGATACTTCGGAATCGTCATCGAACCCCTCAACGTTCTCTCAATCTGGTTGGAGTTTGCTTCTGGTGGCTCTGTTCTCCAGGGCGGCGGTGCTACTGGTTCTTCATCGTTGACGGCAACTATGTTGGCTAACCAAGATCGTGGGCTTGCATGGTTTAGGCCCATTATGTTTGTTTCTTAATTGTTTCTTTTTGGCCTTTTTTGTCTACTTATGTTTCTATCTGGAAGACCTAGTTGTCTTTCTTGTGTAATAGTTTCTCTTCTTTAATATATCAGTTCTTGTTGATTGCCAAAAAAAAAACATATTGTGAAGCATCTATTAAGCATTATGATGACAATGAGTTACAGCAAATGGTATTATTGAAAACTGGAATTGTTCATTAACATTAGAAATCAAATAAAGTAATGAATTTGATTTTGTTAAACTGAAATAACAAATAGTCTATTCACCTAATTTAATTGCAAGAAAACCAACAGCAAAGAAACCACACCACTACCACTCTATGTTAAACTGAAGGTAATACCGTAATACAGCTGCAGAATAAAATAGTTATATAGTGAGTGAATAGTTTATATAGTGAGTGAATAGTTTATTCGGTGAAATCCATTTTGCAAAGCTTGTATCATATGTAACGTCTCGTATCTCAATTTACCGGTTTACTAGTTATTTGGACGGTAAACGACAATTAATTTCACTTTTTACTTTGTTTAGATACTTTTAGTGGCCCTAAAAGTTGACTTTTTGTTTAGATCAATTTTTGAGAAAATTTCTTCATGAAAGTCATCGAGGACGTTAAACCGAGTCTGTGGACATGTGGTACGTAAAAATTGGAGTTCGTATCCGGAAGTTATAAGCGAAAAATTTATTGTTCATGGCAATTTAGTAGATATTTGAAAAGTTACTGTGGTAGGTTAGAACTACCCAGGTAACTCTCTTTCTCTCTCCTCCCCCGCGCGTTTCCTCTCTCTCTTCGGCAGTTTTCGTTTTTTCCGGCATTACTCCATTGTCTGGCTACCAATCAACACGCCACAAGCTCGGTTAGGACTGCCGCCTCCTTCTGCACATGCTCATGGTGGTGGCTAACGGCGATTTGGCCCGAATTTTGCAAACTGAGCCTCTAAAGTTCACTGTGGCAGTTTGATAAATTCTGAGATTTCTCTCTATTCCGGCCACCATCTTTGACCATTCCGGTCATTCTGGAAAGCCTATTCCTTACTGAAGAATCCCTCTAAGTCTCTTGAAGCAATTTGAAGTGTGAAGGAAGAATTGAAGGTTTGAAATTTTCATCATTCAAAATCGGGTTTTACTGTTTGCATCGATTTCCGACAATTCTAGGTGTTTTCCGGCTTGGTGGTAGTTGAGAAAAGTGTTTAGAATGTTGAGAAGATGTTGTAGCAGAATTTTGGTGGCCCGGTTTGAAGTCGGCCAGCAGTGCGTGGGCCCTATGCACCGCCACAGTGGGTGGCTCATGGAGGTGTGTAGGGCAGGATTCTAGCTTCTGTTTTTAACCAGATAAATTGCTTGTGAGTTTAGAATCTATAAATGTGATTTTAGTGGAAATCAAAAGAGTATTGGATCTATTGTGAATTTTCCAAAATTTAGAATTTCGGTTAGCGATTTACGAGAATTCGACTGTCGGATTTCTCTCGAATCTGTCCTAGAATCTATAAATTAATGAATTGGGGTTAGTGGTGAAGTTTGGGTTGAATTCTAGAAGAAATGGAGATATTGGTTTACGAGGGGTTTTCGGGCTTCGTTTTAGAATCGTATTTATTTGTTGAATTGTTGTTTACGGAATATAATTGTGTACATGACAAGGTACCGATCTATCGCTCGACAAGGATCATTACGCTTGGGTGCCACGTTAGCCATATACTGTGAGTGGACTTTTATTTTAAATTGAATTGCATGCGATTCTAAGTTTTCGCATTAAATATTTGTGAAATGGTTATTGGATATTTTGGAAAATGATTTTTGATCTTATATTATAATTATGGTGTTGGGTTATGATTTGAGCATATGATGATTTCGGAGAATTAATTGTGATTTGTTTTTGATGTTGACTTTCAGGAAAGATTTCGTTTTACCATTTGTCTGACTTGATATAATTGTTTGTTTGTTGAATTGTGACTTATGTTGTTCGAACCACTAGGCGAGAGGGGATGGACTAGTGGTCTCATAGGAGTGTAGCACTAGGAGAGAGGGGATGTACTAGTAGCTATATAGTTGAGTCGGAGACACTAGGAGAGAGGGGATGGACTAGTGGTCTTCAATTGGAGGTTCCAGGAGAGAGGGGATGTAGTGATGGCTCTAGAAATAGTGGTGGCTCCACGAGAAAGGGGATGTACTGGAGGCCTAAATAATGATTTTCATTTTCAGAGAGTTATGTGATAATGTATGCAGGTATGTTTGAGGATCCTTTGAGCTATTGTTGTAACTTGGGTAAATATATATATATATGAGCCTTGAATTGTTGGCTTCTCTCTCTGAAAAGCATGATTTCATAAATGTTAATGTTTTTTTCTATTTATTGGTGAATTGCATGCTTGGTTTTTAAAAGCGTTTTGAAACGGGAAAAGTATTGAACCATTCTTTTTATTTATTTCGATTTAGTTATTTTTGTCCACTCACTCTAACGTGTTTTTAAATTATTTACCTCTGAGCCCTTTAGTTTCAAATGCTCAGTTCGTAGTGCAGCTGTTTGGCTTTAAGAGTTGAGGCTTCGCACCTCCGCTACTATCTGTCATCTATAGGTTACTTGTTAACCTACTTTGTGTATCATATTTTCTTATCCTTAGACTGCTCTGATAACCTGTGGAACAAATGTTATAAAGTTCGGGAGTTACATTGTGTATTAAGATTTTGTTGTATTTTCGATTGTCGGTTGTTTGTGGAGTTGTTGTGATTTTGTGAGCATGGTGGCTTCAAAAGAATAAAGATGTCACGCCCCGAATTTTAGAATAATAATTTAAAATCCGAAACATGAAAATTACCACAACTCAAAATAATCACCCTGAAAATTTCTTTTCTTAACAACCTCACCACACGAAATAAAATCAAACCGAATTCAGTCTCGGTTAATTATTACAACCCAAATATAAAATGAACTGTAAAGCTCTAATGAGCATACACACCTCACAACTAAATGAACTAACAATAACTGCTGTAACACCTAAGCAGTTCGGCCACCTCCCTGGTTATCCTGACCTGCAGGAATATCCGCTACACCATTTGAATAGTGTACCGGGATTGCAACAACACAAACCCGGTAAGCTTAGGAAAGAACTATTGTTTAATTTAATCATAATTATTCCCACTCAAATCAACACACAACAATTTCCACAACGATGTACTAGCAATCTCAATCAACACCAATCCAATAAATCAAAACCAACCTCAACTCACATCTTCATTCACAAAACCTCAACATCGTATTTATAAAAATACGGTACTTAACAGACTAGAGCTCTAACTGAATCGTAGCCCGTCACATGGCCTAGGTTATGGCATCCAACATATTTATCATTATCGTATTTCATCAATATGTATACTTATATACATATTTAGAACGTCCGATAATTTCACATACTCAACCAATCATATCCCATCATCCACCAAGGATTAGAGCATCCGATTACCCCACACCGGTCACTACATTGACCCTAAACCCATAAATGAGCACAACATGTGATATCACATACTGAAATCAACCCAACCAAGATACATAATATTATTTTGAAATTACACAATTGAAATATAATTCAATTCATCATTCAACTCAATCATACCATCACTCAACAATCCACCAATCAATATGTATATTCAACGTAAATATATATATATATATATATATATATGTAATCATCCACTCAGGGATGACCACTAATACCATCTATAGTTCACACAAGAAAATCGTGAAATTCGTTTGTATAATTAAAATTCATTTTACTTACCTATAGACCGTAGTGATTCAAGTCTATGAAATTTTAAAACAAATATTTAATCCACAATATTTTTCACACAATTACCAAAAATAAATAAATTTAAAGCGCTCTGTTCGTAATATGAACCACATGAGTTTTACTCACCTCGATACTCCCGCTGCGTCTTCAAATAATTATAAATCACGCCGAAATAGCTCACCCAATTAAAATCCGTCAATCACCTAATCAAATGTGATTCGAATTTAGCCAATAATTCTAAAACATAACTGAACTTCCATTTAACGGTCAGATTCTAATTATTAGAAAATCCGACGGGCGGATTCTCACGAATCGCTCCCCTAATCACCGTTTTGCACTTATACGAAGATCCAACGGTCGGATCTTCGCCTATGACCACATAAAGCCACTGGAACAGTCATATGATCATCATATCAAAATTACAAGTTCATCGGACGGTCCTAATTTCACAGATCATAAATCTAATGATCGAAATCGATCGAAATAACAAAATTCATAACTAATTCATACGATATCTGAAAAATACGTATAATATGCCGAAATGATCGTATTGAAACGTAGAATCATAAAATAGACAGAAACCAAATTTTAGACCTCCAGAGGTGGCTGAAAAGGGCCACCGGAGTTAGAGACAGAGCCGTCGCCGACCACCACCAATGGTGTCGGGCCGAGCTTCTCCCCTTCGTTTCATCATTCTGAGCAACTTTCATAACTAGCACAAGATCAAAAAATGTCACGCCACGAATTTTAGAATAACAATTCAAAATCCGAAACATGAAAATACTACAACTCAAAATAATCATCCTGAAAATTTCTTTTCTCAACATACTCACCACACGAAATAAAATCAAACCGAATTTAGTCTCGGTTAATTATTACAACTCAAATCCAAAATGTAATGTAAAGCTCTAAATGAGCATACATACCTCACAACTAAATATATAACAAAACTGCTATAACACCTAAGCAACTCGGTCACCTCCCTGGTTATCCTGACCTGCAGGAATATCCGCTACACCATTGAATAGTGTACCGGGATTGCAACAACACAAAACCAGGTAAGCTTATGAAAGCTTGTATGAGTAAAAGAAGGAACTGTTACTTAATTTAATCTCATTTATTCTCACACACAGCAACACTCAATGATTTCCACATATGCAAATAATAACAATCTCAATCAACACCAATTCAATATATCAAGACAACCCAACTCACAACTTTCTCCACAACTCTCATCATCGTATTTATAAAAATACGGTACTTGACAGACTAGAGCTCTAACTGAATCGTAACCCGTCACCTGGCCTAGGTTATGGCATCCGACATATTTATCAATTATTGTATTTCATCAATGTGTATACCTATATACATATTTAGAACGTCCAATAATTCCACATACTCAACCAATCGTATCCCATCATCCACACTAGGATTAGAGCGTCCGATTACCCACACCGGTCATTACGTCGACCCTAAACCCATAAATGAACACAATATATAATATCACATACTGAAATCAACCCAACCAAGATACATCATATTATTATGGAATTACACAATTGTAATATAATCAACTCATCAATTCAACTCAATCATATCACCAATCAACAATCCACTCATCAATATATATTTTCCACGTAAATATATATATACGTAATCATCCACTCAGGAATGACCACTAATACCATCTATAGTTCACACAAGAAAATTATGAAATTCATTTGTATAGTTAAAATTCAATTTTACTTACCTATGGACCGTGGTGATTCAAGTCCATGAAATTTTAAAACAAATATTTAATCCGCAAATATTTTTCACACAATTACCAAAAATAAATAAATTAAAATGCTCGGTTCGTAATATGAACCACGTGAGTTTTACTCACCTCGAAACTCTCACTGCGCCTTCAATATAATTATAATTTATAATTAACGCCGAATAGCCCACTCAAATAAAATCCGTCAATCACCTAATCAAATGTGATTCGAATTTAGCCAAAAATTTCAACACATAATTTAACTACTAATTAACGGCCAGATTCTAATTTACATTAAAATCCGACGAGCGGTTTCTCACGAATCGCTCCCCTAATTACCGTTTTTCACATATACGAAGATCCAACGGTCGGATCTTCTCCCATGACCACACAAAGCCTCTGGGACAGTCATATGATCATCATAACAAATTTACAAGTTCATCCGACGGTCATAATTTCACAGATAAAAAATCTAACGATCGAAATCGATCGAAATCACAAAACTCATAACTAATTCATACGATATCCGAAAAATACGTATAATACGTCGAAATGATCGTATCGAAACATAGAATCATAAAATGGACAGAAACCAAATTTTAGACCTCCGGAGGTAGCCGGAAAAGGCCGCCGGAGTTAGGGAGAGAGCCGCCACCGACCACCGCCAATGGTGTCGGGGCCGAGCTTGTCCCCTTCGTTTCATCATTCTGAGCAACTTTCATAACTAGCACAAGACCTAAAAATGACGGGAAGGGATCGAAATTACCGATTTACAGTCGACGGCCGGAAAAAATGCAGAAACCGGCGAGGTTGAAAACCGACGTGAAAAATGCAACTTCAGGCCCCGATCCCTTCTGGAAACTTGTTCAGAACTTCCTTGCGAACTCAACAAGCCAAGAGTCACAAGAAACGATCGTGTATAGCTGGAGATATCTTGATCGAAAGTTTCGGTATTTCGATCCGTTCGGGTCGAGCTCCGACGAACGTGAAAACGTTCGACCCAGTTCCGGCCCTTCTTGGTGCTTGTAGAGGAAGTTGAGGCGAGCTCAATGAGACAAGAATCAAGTGAAATGGTGGAGTGTAGCTCGAGATATCGAGATCGAACCGAAAATGGTGGTTTTCGGTTCGGGCCGTGCCGCCGCCGCCACAGGCTGCGCCGCCTTGTGAAACTGCCTCTGGGAGCTAGAGCAGCTCGAGACGAACGCCTGGGACTTGGTTTGAGGTCGAGAGGTGGTCTGTGGAGGGAGAACAATTAAGGATAAGTTTTCTCTCCTTTTCGGACGATTTTGGTCGAGGAACGGAGGTTAGGGATGATGAATAGTGTTTTCAGAAAATGCAAGGAGGCCGGACCAAATGATAGTTTTCTGAAAAATTAGGTAGGGTTTTTTCCTATTTATACTAGTTTCGGAAAAAACTTTTTAAATGGATAACTAATTCAGAAAAAATCCGATCTTCGTGTTCCGCACGTGTACGAACTCGTATCGACGAGCTCTACAACTTTCATGAAGGAAGTTTCTCCAAATTTTGTACGTAGAAAAAGTCGATTACTCGAATCGAGCATTTCGAGCTTTTCGTTAAAATAAATGTTTCGAAACTTCGATAATTGTAAAAATGAATTATTATCGAACATAAATCGTGAAATCGCATAATAATCATTCGATACAATTACTCGAATTTAAAATGGAAATTGCGGGTATTACGAAAAATGACGGGAAGGGATCGAAAAGTACCAATTACAGTTGGCGGTCGGAATTTTTCCAGAATCCGGCGAGCTTGAAAACCGACTTGAAAACTGCAACAACTCGCTTCGATCTCTTCTGGAAACTTGTTCAGAACTTCATTGCAAACTCACCAAGCCAAGAATCACAAGAAACGATCGTGTATAACTCAAGATATTTGGATCGATAGGTTGTTTTTCGATCTAACGGGGTCGAGCTCCGACGAACGTGAAAACGATTGACCTAGCTCCGGTCCTTCTTGGTGCTTGTAAAGGAAGTTGGACATATAAAAAGTCGATTTCTTGAACCGAGCATTTCAAGCTTTTCGTTAAAATAATTGTTTCGAACCTTTGATAATTCAAAAAGTGGAATATCATCGAACAACGTTCGTGAAATCGCACAATAATCATTCAACACAGTTACTCGAATTAAAAATGAAAATTGCGGGTATTACAGTTTATTAGAAGTGTGAAAGTGTTTCTACATATTTCAGGTAGTCCATTTTTAGGGGCGACTCTGCCAAATTTGTGGTAGAGTTATTCCTAAGGTGGGCCATGTAGGGCCACCTCGGATTTTCAGGTGAAATTCGGGACGGGTCTTGTCATCACAACTCATGAATCACTACTAAACTGAAAATACTGTCAGAGTAATGCTCTATTGACAACGCTGCAATTTGGTTCACAAAAATATCGACAATGGAAAATGAAAGCTAGTGAAAACTGGATTACAAAACCAAGGATTTTGGACTGCCTGACCGTGTTTGTTCAAATCTATCATATCTCATTGTATTGTTTTTCAAAAGACCTGAGATTTATATAATGTCTAATTCAAACACCAATAAAGCTAATTCAGTCAAGTAACACAGTTGGACCAAATCATTTAATTCAAAAACAAAAGTTATAATGATCACACTATGTTAAAACAAATGTGTTACGTAGATTATTGTGAAAAAAATATTTTCTATATTTTCTAAGGATGGTTCTATTTAGACCTCTCAATTTACTCTTTGGACATCCCCTCTTATTTTTTTTCTCATCGCCCTTCCTATTTTACCCTCTTCATTAGAAACATCAAAAGCAAGCTGCCCCAATTGGTTGCCACTTGCCACTACGCTGCTAATTTCAATTGGCCAAATTCAATTTGTTGCGATGGTTGAGAGAGGAGCATTGAGATTCATGACCCAGAAAGAGATAGGGATGAACGAATGAAGGTGGGGTTACTGAAGAATGAGTTTTGAGAGAGAGGGGTTTAGTATTTTCATGAATCAAAGCCTCAAATGGAAGTGTGGATCACATATTAGAGAGTGTGGATTTCAATCCACTCAAAAATTTACAATAATCAAAACTACACAAGGCCATCTTCTTCGGGATCCATTAGACTATTATGGATAGTCTCATATATATTTTATCTTCTCCATGTTGCTCTCCCATTGCTGATTTTATTTATATATAAGTTTTGCTTTATCAGGGATGTGTTCATAACTAATTTTAATTCAAAAAATTTATTTGATGAGTATTCTATTGCCTTTGATTCAAGAGAGAGAAACCTTTTTTTTTTTTTTTCTTCCGGTGGAATATAAACCTTTGCTGCAATAATCATTTTTTTTTTCTTCATTTTTGCAAAAAGGGTAGAACAGGGATTAAATTTGTAAAAAAATTGAAGGGATCTAAATATCAAATGGGTGCAGTTATTGCCACCCTATAATTTTCTATTTTCACCATACTTACTCATTACACCCTATATTTTAATTTCAATTATTAGATTTACTTATCGAACCCATTTCTATCTCCAGGAATATCCTCCATCATATGACATATCAAATTAAAAAAGAAATTTTGTTTTACGAAAATTTCTCATTTAATTTATATAAATTAAAACGTATTAAAATATATTAAAGTTTCATAATAAAATCATAATTTAATTTACTTCCATTTTTTTTCCATTAAGTTTCAGTTTCGTATATTTCAATCCATATTAAAAAAATTAGTAAGTGCTACTATAAGCAATGAAGAAAATATTGATTTTTTTTTGTGTTTCAAATTTTTTACTTTCGGTGTTTATAAAGTATTACAAAGATCATTTCAAAAAAAAATTATTACAAAGATTTTGATGAAGTTAACACTAATGGTTTTGTGAATTGAATAACGAATTAAAGATGAGAACGCAACAAAAAGATAAAAAAGAAAATTGTAATATTGTAATAGATTGAAATTTGGATGGAGAAAATGAAGATTAATGTTATCAGAAGAGAAATTAAGTAGGTTTGTATTTATTTAGTTATGTATTTAGTTTTCCTTATAGATTTTAGAAAATTAGTGTACTTATTAGTCATTTTGTATTTGAGTAATATAGTCTTTCAATAATTCAAATATTTGTAGGGTGAACAAAGAAAATAGTAGGGTGATAATAGCCGCACCCATATCAAATTTGAAGATCCGACTAGAATCACCTATTTTCTAAACTTGGAGGGAAAAAAAAAGTGAAAACGTGGAATTGTTGTCTCTAGTTTGTCTCAGTAAAAACTAAAAATAATTTCTATTTTTTTTCACGTTTTTAGAAATTGATTGCCTAACGCATTTACCCTATTTACATGCTTCCCTATCACAGCTATGGACATCATTGCCAGTCACTGCAACGAAATAGGTGCTAATTTCAACCGTGTGAGACAAATTGTTGGACATAATTATAGATGTGGGGAAGCTTTTATAGATTCCACATTGGAATTGGGGGTCGGACTTCGTGAAAGATTTGCGTTACTATAAGCTGTATCTCAAGAAGAGTGGATTAGACGCTGGATCACAAATGTTGCAACAGGTTATCAGGTTGGATAAGAAAGGGCAAGAGCAATTCGTGAGTTTTGTGTTGACCAATATGACAACACTCAGTGGGAAAGAGATAGCAATGGTGGGCGTGACCTATAAACCTAACCTCTCTGATCTGACCAACTGATCACCTGCCATAAAAGTCTGTGAAGCACTTCAAAAGGAAGGCACTCTCCTTTGAATTATCAATCCTTTAAGAAATGAAGATCAAATTATGGGATGTTTTTCTAACCCCGTAGGAGTTCCAAGTTGCTGATGACATGGGAGAAGCACGTGATGGAGCCCATCCAGTCTTATTTTGTGTGCCAATAGATATGCAATTCAATTTCCCACGAATGATGGCTAATATTGCACAACTACCGCACTTGTTTTTTTGCCCACAGCCTGTTCAATATTGACTCCCAAGCACTTAGGCAGATGGGATTTATAGTCTATATTTTAGGAAATTAGTATGCAAGGAGATATGAAAATATGCTTAGTTGTCTGTAAGTGTAGGAACGAGGAAAATGCTAGTTGTTGCTTAATTACATATAGACAGTTGATTTTGAGCCTGACCTACCCCTACAAATTTATAATGCAAAAATAGATTGCATAAAAAAAAAGAAAAATATAATTCTCTAATTTCATACTTGGTTTTCAATTCCTTCTTTAAATTGTTGTAGGGGCTAGGGGCTATTCCACCAGAAGAAACAAGATGTAACTCGTGCAATGATAAAGACATATCCAGTACTACTAAGTGGTTTCATGGACGACAAAGAAAAAGTATCCAGTACTACTAAGTAGTTTCACGGACGACAAAGAAAAAGTAGCACAGCTAATTGAAGTCGTTCTATACGTGCATCTTAAGCTATATCCCGAGGAGGTTGTTACTGATTGCTTTGCTCGTTCATGTTTTTTAATATTGTTTTACAATTTATCCAAAAGCAAATATTTATACACTTTCAGGAGTTTCCAAATGTACTTGCACTTAAAATAATCGGCATTTTTCAAGCATGAGAAGAAGGTGGTGCTTAGATCATGCTTTCGGACACTGTATCTCAAACAATCAAGAAAAGCTAAAAGTTTAAATCAGAAAGACAACTTGAACACTTCTGGGGACATTATGTCTAAGATTAAATATGCGAACCGATATTTCAACCATACTCTGTCATTGCTGCTTTAGATTTCATGGTAAGTTACACAGTCTCAACTACTCTCAAGCAGTTCTCAAAATAAGATAATCTAATTTGTGCTATTCTTCTTTCATTATTATTATTTTTTCCTTTTGTTTAAAGAAAGGCCAATGTGGCTGCGTTCAACCATTTCAGTGGCTTTATAACCCAATTAATGCTACAACTCCACGTCTCACTTAATTTGCAACTTAAAGTTAAAGTCCCATACTAAAATCTATACACCAAATTCAAACTTTTTAAGCCGATTACATTCACTTCAAATAATGAGTTGTGTTGATCCAAAATCTTATACCAAATCTTACACCGAATTTAAATTAAAATTTGGTATCTCAATCATTTTACTCAAATAATTAATACATGCATATATAAAACCTGAATTGATATTGAAACCATGGCCAAACCTTAGGCTGCTGCATCCTGATCTTGAATTCCGGCTGCCAAATTTTATAGAAACATGGGCATGTTTGATAACGTTAATGAAAACGATTTCTAAAAATAATTTTCAAAAATAAAAACAAGAAATGAGATTGTGTTTAAGGAAAATTGAAATAATTGAGACATGCTTTCATTGATAATAGGGGCCTCTTTATATAGAAGATTACAAGGCATAGAATCAAAGTTCTACAAGGAAACGTAATATTACAATTGATTGGATATCTTCAAGATTCTCCGATATTATCTCTAATTCTAACCCTATTACCAGAGGTCAAGTAACCTAGAGTTTGGGTCAGACACATATTCTGGATTTACTTGAACACTCCCCCTTGTGTCGCCCAAACGTGTTGCTTCTCTCGTTGCTTCATTAAAAATCTTGCCGAGTAACAAAATCCCAGTGGGACAAAAATAACCTCGGTCGAAGGGGAAAAAGAGCACAACACACCCTTCATGTTTCGAGACCATATATATAGACATCTCCCCCTGATGACTACGATCATGGGAGTTCGGATAACTTCCTCAAACGATGCTACCAACATGTTTCTCGAAAGTGGAATTTAGGCAATGACTTAGTGAGCAAGTCTGTCATACTGTCCTCAGATCGAATCTATTTCATTTTCATCTTGAGAAGAGTCTGTTATTGCTGATTATCCTTGGTGTTGTCGTTTTTGATATAGCCTTGTTTCATTTGTTCAAAACAAGCAGCATTATCCTAAATGCTCGTAGGCTCATATGTGGTAGACTTCAAACCACAATCATTTGAACATGTGTAATTATGGATCCAATCCATATACATTCACGAACCACTTTGTGAAGAGCAATAATGGAATAACCGCAATTTCCATTTTAAATTCGGGTGATTGTATCGAATGATTATTATGCAATTTCACGATTTATGTTCGATAATCATTCATTTTTACAATTATCGAAGTTTCGAAACGTTTATTTTAACGAAAAGCTCGAAATACTCGGTTTGAGAAATCGACTTTTTCTACGTACGAAATTTGGAGAAACTTCTTTCATGAAAGTTGTAGAGCTCGTCGATACGAGTCCGTACACGTGCGGAACACGAAGATCGGATTTTTTCTGAATTAGTTATCGAATTTCGAAGTTTTCCGAAACATGTATATATAGAAAAATTTTTGGAAACCCTAAATTTTTCCCTACCGGTTCCTTTTTTTTTTTCTTCTTCTTCCTGTTTCTGGAAAAAGCTGGTTTCTCTCTCTCTCTCACAGACGCAGTCGGCCGAAAGGGGAGGAAATTTTCTCCTTAATTGTTCTCCCTCCACAGACCACCTCTCGACCTCAAACCAAGTCCCAGGCGTTCGTCTCGAGCTGCTCTAGCTCCCGGAGACAGTTTCACAAGGCGGCGCGGCACGTGGCGGCGGCGGCACAACCCGAACCGAAAACGGCCATTTTCGGTTCGATCTCGATATCTCGAGCTACACTCCATCATTTCACTTGATTCTTGTCTCATTGAGCTCGCCTCAACTTCCTCTACAAGCACCAAGAAGGACCGGAACTGGATCGAACGTTTTCACGTTCGTCGGAGCTCGACCCGTACGGATCGAAATACCAAAACTTTCGATCAAGATATCTCAAGCTATACACGATCGTTTCTTGTGATTCCAAGCTTGTTGAGTTCGCAAGGAAGTTCTGAACAAGTTTCCAGAAGGGATCGGGGCCTGAGGTTGCAGTTTTCACGTTGGTTTTCAAGCTCACCGGTTTCTGCATTTTTTTTCCGGCCGCCGACTGTAAATCGGTAATTTCGATGCCTTCCCATCATTTTTAGGTCTTGTGCTAGTTATGAAAGTTGCTCAGAATGATGAAACGAAGGGGACAAGCTCGGCCCCGACACCATTGGCGGTGGTCGGTGGCGGCTCTGTCCCTAACTCCGGCCGCCTTTTCTGGCCACCTCCGGAAGTCTAAAATTTGGTTTCTGTCCATTTTATGATTCTATGTTTCGATACGATCATTTCAGCGTATTATACGCATTTTTCGGATATCGTATGAATTAGTTATGAATTTTGTGATTTCGATCGATTTCGGTCGTTAGATTTTTGATCTGTGAAATTATGACCGTCGGATGAACTTGTAAATTTGTTATGATGATCATATGACTGTCCCAGAGGCTTTGTGTGGTCATGGGCGAAGATCCGACCGTTTGATCTTCGTATATGTGAAAAACGGTAATTAGGGGAGCGATTCGTGAGAAACCGCTCGTCGGATTTTAATGTAAATTAGAATCTGGCCGTTAATTAGTAGTTAAATTATGTGTTGAAATTTTTGGCAAAATTCGAATCACATTTGATTAGGTGATTGACGGATTTTATTTGAGTGGGTTATTCTGTGTTAATTATAAATTATAATTTATAATTATATTGAAGACGCAGCGGGAGTTTCGAGGTGAGTAAAACTCAAGTGGTTCATATTACGAACCGAGCATTTTAATTTATTTATTTTTGGTAATTGTGTGAAAAATATTTACGGATTAAATATTTGTTTTAAAATTTCATGGACTTGAATCACCACGGTCCATAGGTAAGTAAAATGAATTTTAATTATACAAATGAATTTCATAATTTTCTTGTGTGAACTATAGATGGTATTAGTGGTCATTCCTGAGTGGATGATTACGTATATATATATTTACGTGGAAAATATATATTGATGAGTGGATTGTTTGATTGATGATATGATTGAGTTGATTATATTACAATTGTGTAATTCCATAATAATATGATATATCATGGTTGGGTTGATTTCAGTATGTGATATTATATGTTGGGTTCATTTATGGGTTTAGGGTCAATGTAATGACCGGTGTGGGTAATCGGACGCTCTAATCCTAGTGTGGATGATGGGATACGATTGGTTGAGTATGTGAAATTATTGGACGTTCTAAATATGTATATAGGTATGCATATTGATGAAATACAATAATTGATAAATATGTCGGATGCCATAACCTAGGCCAAGTGACGGGCTACGATTCAGTTAGAGCTCTAATCTGTCAAGTACCGTATTTTTATAAATACGATGATGAGAGTTGTGGGAAAAGTTGTGAGTCGGGTTGTCATGATATATTGAATTGGTGTTGATTGAGATTGTTTATTAATTGCATATGTGGAAATAATTGAGTGTTACTGTGTGTGGAAATAAATGAGATTAAATTAAGTAACAGTTCATTCTTTTGCTCATACAAGCTTTCATAAGCTTACCGGGTTTTGTGTTGTTGCAATCCCGGTACACTATTCAATGGTGTAGCGGATATTCCTGCAGGTCAGGATAACCAGGGAGGTGACCGAGCTGTTTAGGTGTTTCAGCAGTTTTGTTATTAATTAGTTGTGAGGTGTGTGTATGCTCATTTAGAGCTTTACATTACATTTTGGATTTGAGTTGTAATAATTAACCGAGCCTAAATTCGGTTTAATTTTATTTCGTGTGGTGAGTATGTTAAGAAAGAAAAATTTTCAGGATGATGATTTTGAGTTTGTAGTATTTTCATGTTTCGGATTTTGAATTGTTATTCTAAAATTCGTGACGTGACAGTTTGGTATCAGAGCGTAAGGTACATATTTGGTGATATGTCAATACTTACCGAGTGATGGCCCGTCTGGAGCGGATCCCCATCGCGTGCTCTTCGGTATTGACAATGTCATCGGGTATGTGTGTGCGTTAGGTTGGCTAGGAACGTTAGTGCTTTTAGGAAATTTAAGCATCGTTATGTATGATCAGTACTTGGTTAATATGGACTTGCATTTGACTTATGCTTTGTTTAAGTGTTATGCGTGTATTAATCAAGTATATCATGCTTATTAGGTAATGGAGATTGAGGGAAACGAGGCTAGAGGTCGGGGTAGAGGTAGACCTCGTGGCAGGGGTAGAGGCCGAGGAAGGGGTAGGGCCCCTCCAGTCGAAGAAGTATTCGAGTCGGAGGAAGATGCACCTTATGAGGATCAGCCTATTCCTCCTGTAGCTGTGGTTGATAATCCTGCTCGCTTGCTGATGCTAGCAAGGGAAATTACTCGCTTGGGAGCAACCAAGTTTGGAGGAGGCACTGATTATATGGTGGCGGATCGTTGGATAGAGGATTTGCAGACCTATTTCGATCTGCTTGATTGCACTGAGATAGATAAGAGGAAGCTAGCCGCTTTCATGCTAAAGGATGAGGCTAGGGTGTGGTGGAACGTCACTCAGAGGAGCATTGAGGTGTCTACCTTGACATGGGACGGCTTTGAGAGGCTGTTCAGGGAGAAGTACTTTCCACCAGCAGTGAATGAGAGGTTGGAGCGAGAGTTCCTTGCACTTGTACAGGGGAAGATGATCGTAATTGAGTATGATGCGGAGTTCTCCAGATTGTACAAGTATGTGAGGCAGATGGAGGATGAGGACTTGGCCAAGAAGTTTCAGAGAGGGTTGAGTTCTTCGATTGAGCGTGATGTAGCCATCTTGGAGCTGAAGACCAAGAGAGAGATCTTGGCTAAGGCACAGATCATTGAGCAGCAGAACCTAATTCGTAGAGAGAAGGAGTCTGCTGAGAGAGACTTCCAGGGCAAGGGGAAGGCCATAGCAGGGAGCAGTAGAGCTAGAGACTTCAGGGGTGGGTTCTGGAAGAGACAGAGAACTCAGTTCCAGCATCAGGCTCCAGTTAGGGTAGCAGTAGCTCCTCCTGTTCAGGCTATGCCTATTAGGCAGATAGCACCAGCAACTCCGGTGAAGTGCTTTAACTATGGCGACCCGGGCCACATCTCTCGTGCGTGCACGAAGCCACGGGGTAGGTTATGCTACAGTTGTGGACAGGCAGGGCATCAGGCTAGGGAGTGTCCTCGGATTCAGGGTAGAGTGCAGGGTAACCAATAGAGGCAGCTACCACCTGCGCATGCTAGGGTCTTTGCCATCGGTCAGGCAGGCACGGGAGTGGAAGGTACTTTATCTGTTTATCACTTTCTTGCTAGAGTACTGTTTGATACGGGAGCCTCACACTCTTTCATATCTAGTTCGGTTGTGGATGTTTTGGGTTTGATTGCTATGCCTCTGACTAGATCATTGTGTGTTACATCACCTCTCGGTGTGTCTCTTGAGCTTAGCATGCTTTGTGATGATTGCCCTATTGGGATTGGTGGCAGAGAGTTCTCTGCATCTTTGATTGTGATTCCGGATCACACGTATGATGTGATTTTGGGTATGGATTGGTTGAGCCCGAACCATGCTGTTATTGATTGCTTTAGGATGATTGTGTCCTTCCATGTTCCGGGGCAACCGGTGTTTCATTACCGTTGCCTGAAGTCTGACATCACCATGAGGATAGGGATTTTGGCTCATATTGAATCAGGGAGTAGTACTTCAAAGATTACAGGGATTCCTGTAGTTTCAGAGTATGAAGATGTGTTTCAGGAGATCCCTGGGTTACCTCCGAAAAGGGTAATGGACTTCTCGATTAATGTGATACCAGGTACTTCACCTGTGTCGAAAGCACCCTATCGAATGGCTCCAGCTGAACTTCAGGAGTTGAAGGTTCAGATTGAGGGCTTACTTGCACAAGGGTTCATTCAGGCAAGTGTGTCTCCTTGGGGTGCACCAGTGTTGTTTGTGAAGAAGAAGGATAGTTCACTTCCTCTATGTGTGGATTATCGACAGTTGAACAAGGTGACCATCAAGAATAGGTACCCTTTACCTAGGATTGATGACTTGTTTGATCAGCTTAGAGAAGCTACTGTGTTCTCGAAGATTGACTTGAGGTCTGGATATCACCAGTTGAGGGTGAAGGAGGAAGATATTCCAAAGACTGCGTTCAGGACCAGGTATGGACATTTTAAGTTTCTTGTCATGCCTTTTGGTCTCACGAATGCCCCCGCAGCATTTATGGACTTGATGAACCGTACGTTCAGTCCTTACTTGGATCAGTTTGTGGTAGTGTTCGTTGACGACATCTTGATTTATTCAAGGTCGTCAGCTGAGCATGAGAGGCATCTGCGGATAGTGCTGCAGACATTGAGAGAGCAGAAACTATTTGCCAAGTTCGAGAAGTGCGACTTCTAGCAGAGTGAAGTCAAGTTCCTTGGTCAGGTGGTCTCGAAGGATGGAGTTTCTGTGGATCCTTCGAAGGTTGAAGCAGTGATGAGTTGGAGTCGCCCTACTACGGTTACAGAAATCCGTAGCTTCCTTGGATTGGTCGGGTATTACAGGCGCTTCATTGAAGGGTTTTCTGGTATTGCTTCGGCTTTGACCAAATTGACCAGGAAAGACACTCAGTTCGTATGGTCGGATGAGTGTGAGAAGGCTTTCATTGAGCTGAAGACTAGATTGACCACAGCTCCGGTGTTGACTATTCCTACTAGTGGTGGTGGATTAGTCATTTACAGCGATGCATCTCATCAGGGTTTGGGGTGTGTGTTGATGCAGAATGGTAGTGTCGTTGCTTATGGTTCTAGACAGTTGAAGGTACATGAGCGGAATTACCCTACTCATGATCTAGAGCTAGCCGCTGTGGTGTTTGCCTTGAAGATTTGGAGGCACTATCTTTATGGTGAGAAATTTGAACTCTTTTCTGATCACAAGAGTTTGAAGTATCTATTCTCCCAGAAGGAATTGAACATGAGGCAGAGGAGATGGATGGAGCTCATTAAGGACTATGATTTCACCTTGGAGTATCATCCCGGAAAGGCGAATGTAGTGGCAGATGCTTTGAGTAGGAAACCGCGGGTAATAATGGCATCGATTATGGTGCGGGAGTGGCGTATGTTAGAAGCTGCATCTGAGTTCGACCTTATGCCCGCAGGAGCAGGACAGGGAATCTTTCTCGGTAGTATCACCTTACAGCCCACCTTGATCTCCAGGATCATTCAGGGTCAGACACTTGATGAGTTTGCTAAGGCGAGGATTTCTGAGATGACTGCTGACCCGGATGTGGAGGGTCCTTCTGAGTGGATGATTGGGGCTGATGGAGGGTTGAGATTTCGAGGGAGATTGTATGTACCGAGTGTTGATAACCTCAGGGAGGAGATCATGCGGGAAGCACATAGGTCTCGATATACTATACATCCAGGAGGTACTAAAATGTATATGGATCTACGAAGGCAGTTTTGGTGGTATGGTATGAAGAGGAATGTGGCGGAACACGTGTTGAAGTGTCTTACCTGTCAACCGGTGAAGGCAGAGCATCAGAGACCAGCAGGAATGATGAACCCCTTATCGATTCCTGTTTGGAAATGGGAAGACATCTCTATGGACTTTGTGACTGGATTGCCCAGATCCAGGCAAAGTTATGACTCGATTTGGGTGATTGTTGACCGGTTGACTAAATCAGCACACTTCCTTCCGGTGGCAAAAACGTACTCAGGTGATGCATTGTGTAAGTTATATGTGAACGAGATAGTGAGGCTTCATGGAGTGCCTGTGACGATTGTATCGGATCGTGATGCTCGTTTCACATCAGAGTTCTGGCGTAGGTTCCACAAGGCATTTGGTACGTCTCTTGCCATGAGCACTGCATTTCACCCACAAACAGATGGACAGACCGAGAGAGTGAATCAGGTGATGGAGGACATGCTCAGAGCTTGTGTTCTGGATTTTAAGGGTAGTTGGGCGGATCATCTGCCATTGGTAGAGTTTGCCTACAACACCAGCTATCACTCTAGTATCGGTATGGCTCCATATGAGGCTCTTTATGGTAGGCCATGTAGGACTCCTATCTGTTGGGCGGAAGCAGGGGATAAAGGGCTCATCGGACCTGAGATTGTACAGGAGACTACAGAGAAGGTCACTACTATTCGGGACAGAATCCGAACCGCTCAGAGTAGACAGAAGAGTTATGCTGACTTGAAGAGGAGACCGTTGGAGTTTGAGACAGGTGATCATCTGTTCTTGAAAGTCTCACCTATGAAAGGTGTGGTGAGATTTGGCAAGAAGGGGAAACTCGCACCGAGGTATGTTGGACCCTTTGAGATTCTAGAAAGGGTTGGTAACTTGGCATATCGTCTTGCTTTACCTGTTAGCATGTCGGGTGTGCACAATGTCTTCCATGTGTCTCTGCTCAGGAAGTATGTTCGAGACGAGTCTCACGTGATTGACCACGGTACGATCGAAGTGAACCCGGATGTGACGTTTGTGGTTGAACCTGTTCGTATCTTGGATAGGTCTACAAAGAAACTTCGTAGGAAAGAGGTTGATCTCGTGAAGGTGTTGTGGAGTCATCATGATGAGGGTGATGCATCATGGGAGTTAGAATCTGACATGAGGACGAGGTATCCAAAGCTTTTTGGGGAATTGGGTACTTGAATTTCGGGACGAAATTCCTTTAAGGGGGGTAGATTGTAATAACCGCAATTTCCATTTTAAATTCGAGTGATTGTATCGAATGATTATTATGCAATTTCACGATTTATGTTCGAGAATCATTCATTTTTACAATTATCGAAGTTTCGAAACGTTTATTTTAATGAAAAGCTCGAAATACTCGGTTTGAGAAATCGACTTTTTCTACGTACGAAATTTGGAGAAACTTCCTTCATGAAAGTTGTAGAGCTCGTCGATACGAGTCCGTACACGTGCGGAACACGAAGATCGGATTTTTTCTAAATTAGTTATCGAATTTCGAAGTTTTCCGAAACATGTATATATAGAAAAAATTTTGGAAACCCTAAATTTTTCCCTACCGGTTCCTTTTTTTTCTTTTTCTTCTTCTTTCTTCTTCTTCTTCCTGTTTCTGGAAAAAGCTGGTTTCTCTCTCTCTCACACAGACGCAGTCGGCCGAAAGGGGAGGAAATTTTCTCCTTAATTGTTCTCCCTCCACAGACCACCTCTCGACCTCAAACCAAGTCCCAGGCGTTCGTCTCGAGCTGCTCTAGCTCCCGGAGGCAGTTTCACAAGGCTGCGCGGCCCGTGGCGGCGGCGGCACAACCCGAACCGAAAACGGCCATTTTCGGTTCGATCTCGATATCTCAAGCTACACTCCATCATTTCACTTGATTCTTGTCTCATTGAGCTCGCCTCAACTTCCTCTACAAGCACCAAGAAGGACCGGAACTGGGTCGAATGTTTTCACGTTCGTCGGAGCTCGACCCGAACGGATCGAAATACCAAAACTTTCGATCAAGATATCTCGAGCTATACACGATCGTTTCTTGTGATTCCAAGCTTGTTGAGTTCGCAAGGAAGTTCTGAACAAGTTTCCAGAAGGGATCGGGGCCTGAGGTTGCAGTTTTCACGTCGGTTTTCAAGCTCACCGGTTTCTGCATTTTTTTTCCGGCCGCCGACTGTAAATCGGTAATTTCGATTCCTTCCCGTCATTTTTAGGTCTTGTGCTAGTTATGAAAGTTGCTCAGAATGATGAAACGAAGGGGACAAGCTCGGCCTCGACACCATTGGCGGTGGTCGGTGGCGGCTCTGTCCCTAACTCCGGCGGCCTTTTCTGGCCACCTCCGGAGGTCTAAAATTTGGTTTCTGTCCATTTTATGATTCTATGTTTCGATACGATCATTTCGGCGTATTATACGCATTTTTCGGATATCGTATGAATTAGTTATGAATTTTGTGATTTCGATCGATTTCGGTCGTTAGATTTCTGATCTATGAAATTATGACCGTCGGATGAACTTGTAAATTTATTATGATGATCATATGACTGTCCCAGAGGCTTTGTGTGGTCATGGGCGAAGATCCGACCGTTTGATCTTCGTATATGTGAAAAACGGTAATTAGGGGAGCGATTCGTGAGAAACCGCTCGTCGGATTTTAATGTAAATTAGAATCTGACCGTTAATTAGTAGTTAAATTATGTGTTGAAATTGTTGGCTAAATTCGAATCACATTTGATTAGGTGATTGACGGATTTTATTTGAGTGGGTTATTCGGCGTTAATTATAAATTATAATTTATAATTATATTGAAGACGCAGCGGGAGTTTCGAGGTGAGTAAAACTCACGTGGTTCATATTACGAACCGAGCATTTTAATTTATTTATTTTTGGTAATTGTGTGAAAAATATTTACGGATTAAATATTTGTTTTAAAATTTCATGGACTTGAATCACCACGGTCCATAGGTAAGTAAAATGAATTTTAATTATACAAATGAATTTCATAATTTTCTTGTGTGAACTATAGATGGTATTAGTGGTCATTCCTGAGTGGATGATTACGTATATATATATTTACGTGGAAAATATATATTGATGAGTGGATTGTTTGATTGATGATATGATTGAGTTGATTATATTACAATTGTGTAATTCCATAATAATATGATATATCATGGTTGGGTTGATTTCAGTATGTGATATTATATGTTGGGTTCATTTATGGGTTTAGGGTCAATGTAATGACCGGTGTGGGTAATCGAACGCTCTAATCCTAGTGTGGATGATGGGATACGATTGGTTGAGTATGTGAAATTATTGGACGTTCTAAATATGTATATAGGTATGCATATTGATGAAATACAATAATTGATAAATATGTCGGATGCCATAACCTAGGCCAAGTGACGGGCTACGATTCAGTTAGAGCTCTAATCTGTCAAGTACCGTATTTTTATAAATACGATGATGAGAGTTGTGGGAAAAGTTGTGAGTCGGGTTGTCATGATATATTGAATTGGTGTTGATTGAGATTGTTTATTAATTGCATATATGGAAATAATTGAGTGTTACTGTGTGTGGAAATAAATGAGATTAAATTAAGTAACAGTTCATTCTTTTGCTCATACAAGCTTTCATAAGCTTACCGGGTTTTGTGTTGTTGCAATCCCGGTACACTATTAAATGGTGTAGCGGATATTCCTGCAGGTCAGGATAACCAGGGAGGTGACCGAGCTGTTTAGGTGTTTCAGCAGTTTTGTTATTAATTAGTTGTGAGGTGTGTGTATGCTCATTTAGAGCTTTACATTACATTTTGGATTTGAGTTGTAATAATTAACCGAGCCTAAATTCGGTTTAATTTTATTTCGTGTGGTGAGTATGTTAAGAAAGAAAAATTTTCAGGATGATGATTTTGAGTTTGTAGTATTTTCATGTTTCGGATTTTGAATTGTTATTCTAAAATTCGGGGCGTGACAAATAATCTCTTCATTGTTCGAAGATATAGTGACGAAAGTCTGTTCTGTAGACCTCCAAGATATCATAGTCTTTACCCATGGTAAACACTTAACCAGTTTGGGAATGACCTTTGTGTGGATCAGAGAGATACCCAAGATCAGCAAAACCTTCCAAAATTCTAATATAGTTTTGGGATGGGGAGAAGGGACGCATGCCAGTGTTGGCAGCGTTCCTGATGTGTAATGGGTCCAAATCCATCATCTCTCTATAGGGATAAAACATGCCCATATCAATCATACATCTCTAGTATTGAAAGATACTTTTTACACCAATCTAATGACATCGCGTTGGCGCAGAGCTATACCTTAGCTAACAAGTTCACAACATATGAGATGTCCAGTCTTGTGCATGGAGCTAAGAACAATAATCCGCCTATTATACTTATGTAGGGCACTTCCGCCTCTAGCACATCTTCGCCATCATCCTTCAGACGAAGAAGATCTTTTTCAGGATCAAGACTACAGACGATCATGGGGGTGCTTGAAGGCTTGACCTTGTCAAAACGCCTAAACATCTCTCAACACGATGCTTAAGTTCCAAACCGAGACATAATCGTGTTCTTGCAAAAACCTTCATCTCAAAATCGGATTTCAAGTGTTCAGCGGTTTCCCTTAACTCTTCAAGGGCTTCCAATGAAGATCATGTTTAACATGAACCGTGATAGAATTCGAAACTTGTTATGGAAACGAGCGGGCATATCCCTTCCCAATCATGTAGTCAATTTAGTGAGCGTTTCAACCCTACTGCAAACGCGCTCCGTGATCTTGAGCCACTTGACTTGAGTAAATGAAGTCCACCACGAACCTTCATGTATATTATGCATCTAGATCCCTATAGAGATACGTAGTGACCACATTTATAAGCTGCATATTCAGTTATTTGGAAACTACCAAACTGACAGGGTAGTGGAATGTAATAACATCCATTACGAGAGAATATGTCTCATCGTAGTCGATTCCAGGGCGTTTTGTGAGAAGCCTTGCGCCATAAGGTGAGATTACCATCTCTTTTTCTCAACATGTTTTCTAACGAAGGCCTATTAGTCAACATATTTTATGTCAGGAGGTGTTGGCATCACTGGCTCAAAAACCTTCCTCTTTATTAGAGAATCCAACTTAACATGGATCGTATCTTTCCATTTAAGCCAAATTTCTCTATCATGGCATTCATTGATCAACGGAACGTGGTTCGATATCATCGGACTCAATAAACTCATGCGCGACTACATCATCAATTATGATGGAGCTTCTATCCCACGTCTCATGTACACTAGTGTAATTTTCAAAGAGCTCTATATTCTCATGAATAGGTTCTAACATTGAGGCGTCCCCCAACGATAACCATAACCCGAAAGATTCTCATGAGACAAATTTTGAGTCTTGATGATCAAAGGATTAGAATGTACCAAAGTATCCTTCACATGCACGGGCCTTCCACGCATCCTAGCTGGGGCCATGGCCTGTAACGCCAGAGTGCCACTCTCTTTGGCGTTGGCACCCTGCCTACCTCCATGTAGGGTGGCACTATGTCCTCTCGTAGGGACGTCCTTCCATGCAGGCATATTTGCAGCAAATATGTGTGATCTCGTCATTTTAATAGGGATCGAGATGAGACATAGTGGGGATAGACCAAGACAATTCCTATCGTTCCTGCTGAACATTCGCGTTCTTATCTTTCCCTAATGACGGGAAGACTGTCTTATCAAAGTGATAACCAGCAAATCTAGTGGTAAGGAGATCGCCTTGCAAGGTCATTAAGTGGTGGACGATTGTTGGAGTCTCAAATCCAACTGAGTTGCTCACGCGTCTGTAAGGACCTATCATAGTGTGTTGTGGCGGCGCAATTGGCACATGAATGGCTAACCCAAATGTGCGTAAGTACAACATACTTGTACTCAGTCACTAGCTGTAACACAGAGATAGATTGAGTCCCAGTGGGTCGTAGACAAATTAGCATAACTACATGCAATACTGCATCACCCCAAGTGGATATAAGGAGATTGGTGTGCATTACCATCGTAGTCGTTTCCGCGAGACCATTTTGGTGTGTACATGAGAATATGATGTCTAACATCAGTCCCATTGCAATAACCATCGAAAGTCTTTGATGTAAACTCTCTAGCATAGTCAAATCCAATTGACTAAATAGGATGATCTAGGGAGTGAGCCTGTTGTCATATGATATGTGCTAGGAGTGTAGCATAAGCAGCATATACAGATGGACAACGACACAACACGTGAATAGCGCGTTTGCGTGTCAACCAACATCATGAGATATTTAAAAGTCCACAAGTTAGTTGAACTAGTCTACAGAATCCCCATGGATTCTATGTAAGACCAGAATGAGTATTTTATATGCTTTGCATAGGATGGTCTTAGTCCTAGTTTCCCTAAGGAACGGGCTTTGTAAAATGAACGAGAAACCTTAGAACCAACCAATGAGGATTTTAGTTGGACTTAAGCGTCTGAAAGGAAAATTTGAAGCAAAGTTGGTGACTGCAATATCACCTAGCACGTCATCACCATAATGTACGCTATCTATAGTGTCATGGATAAGGACTGTGCCAGCCCCTGGTTGGTGGTGGACGGCGGCGGGTGCCCTAGGCAACGGCTGCGGTCATACTTAGTCCAGGAATCAACTTTTGATTCATGCTTCAGTTTGTTCGAGAGAATTGATGTTCGTGTGAAGTCTTTTGTAGACAGATCATCATATCAAGACTAGGATGACCTATCTTGTAGTGACAAAGCCAATATGTGTCTAAATCCAAAAGATCTTCTCTTATAACTTTATTAGGTTTAATAGCTCGAATAGTGACATAGAGTCTACTAAAGAGACACATAAACTTCTCTAAGATGCACCTTTGTTCACAATCATTAGAGGCATTACAAAGGAACTCATTTCCGTTCTCTACATGCGTTTTCGCATGGCATCCGTTGGCTATTCATAGGTGCGATTTGCCCTAAGAGCGTAGAGAGTTTCTGTGACAGTAATCAAGGTGCCCTTTGGCAAAGGGAACTTGGGCTATTCCATGTCCTTTAGTTAATACCGATGACCCAGCCATTATATTCACAAAGTGATATGCTCAGAATCAAAATTGAGTCATTATGAAAAGAACTCGAAATTTTATTCATAAGCCAACGGAGTTACATCATTGTCTCTTTGACCAAAGAAAATCTAATCCAAAATGCTAGCTAATACAAAACAATGGTAGTCGTCTAACTTCTTTCAGTAATTCCAAAATAAATGTGACCAGGTAAGTAGAGAAATGTTGATGGAGCAAGGTTCGCTTAAGTACCACTAATCTCAAAACCTTCCTAGACATCACACTTACTTTGGGTGAGCCTACTTTGAAGAAAGACTAAACCATTAGTATTTACTACAAAAATATATGGCAATTGCCTATTACATCTCTTGAAAAATAAAGACTTAAAACAGAATTGGCGATCTATTAATCCCAACCAAATTTGTAGTCTTCAGCCCTTCACTCTTGATCATCTTCTTGATCTTCTTGTTCCACATAGTGAGCTTCTCTTGCTTCACAATATGCTTTGTAGACGGTGACAATTTCTTCACGAGCTCAATAAATGTGTACCCAATGACCGGATACTCCACATCGAGAACATACATCTCTTTGCTTAGACTTCATTGATTGATGCGCTTTGAAAGAGTCATTTAGGTGGCTCTTAGTGTTGGTGGCGCCACCAACATGGCCAGAGGCGTTGCCTCCCTCTTTCTTTCCATGTAGGCCTCTTCGGTCCGTGTTCACCTATTTTGGCGATTACCTTCCTAAGTAGAGCGATTATTTGGACAAGAACGTCCAAAAATATATGCCTAAGATTAGGATTTCGCTCTTGGCGCTCTCTTTTAGGGGCGCGACTATAATTGGACTCCGGAACATACTATGTTCCCACGGGTCTCGAATTATAGTTCTTCACACGGATGTTGTCATGCTTTTCAGCGACATTCATAGCTCCAATAAGCTCATGAAACCTTGAGATTCGTCATGCAGTAACATCAATTCGATAGTTCTTAGCAACCATCAATGCAGAGACGGGGAAGTTAGAGAGAGTCTTCTCAATCAACATTGCATCTGTGGTCTCTTGACCACGGAATTCCATTAAGGTTTTAATGCGAAGTATTTTCGAGTTGTAGTCAAGAACTGACTTGAAATCACAGAAGCGGAGGCTATGCCATCTCTGTTCTAGGTCAGGAAGTAGGGAGTCACGGACGTTGCCAAATCTTTCTTCGAGTGAGACCCACAGCCTTCTAAGGTCTTCTTCATTCATACACTCGTACTGGAACAAATCATCCATACGACGAGTCATTAGGATGATGGTTTTCGCCTTATTTGCCTCTAAGGCTGCTCTATTTGCTTCCAAAGCTTCAGCTTGCTCAACAGTTAGCACGTCCTGTCTAAGCTCAAAAATCGTATCTAGGATTCCATCGGCCTTGAGATACTGGCGGACATCACGAACCCACCTGTGATATCCATAGCCAGTTGTTCCCAATGGAGCAAAGTCCAATTTGTTCAGGTTACTCATCCTAAAAGAGAACAAGGAAAAATGATTAGTTTCTGAGCGGAAAAAGGGTTAGTTTCTGAGTGGAAAAAGCTATCACGAAATTTTTGAGCGTAGTTACTTCCAAGAAATTTAGAGATTTCTGAGTGTAATCGCTTCCAAGAAATTTAGAGATTTCTGAGTGTAATCGCTTCCAAGAAAACTGATTCCAAGAGGAATTGGATTAGATTGAAATAATGATGTGTTTGTGGTCGATCATAACATCTCAGCAAACTCTAAGTTTGGAGAACTCTACAAGCTCCAAGCTTGGGGAGAACTCTACAAGCTCCAAGCTTGGAGTAAGCATGAACCCCCACAGTTCGACTTAATTAGGTCTCCCATATGATGAAAAAATGGGGGTAGAAGAAGGGAGGTTGCAAGTCCCCGAGAAAAAGAAGAGAAAATGATGAAAAACTCAAAAAACGGGAACTTTTAGTAAACCTTACCTCTTAGGATTGCAGAATGTATTTGATCCTTGTCGTAATTGCAGGCGAGCTTCCGTCCTAGAGCAAGGAAGCCGAATTGTAGGATTGCAGCATGGTTTCGATCCTTGTTATAGGATTGCAGACTGCAATTAATCCTAGTTGCAGGTACTGGCAGACGAGGGTGAGGTTAACTGTGTGATGGGATGCTATGGATAGGTGCACGCTGGGCAGGCACTGTGGGCTACTCGCTAGAGGGTCTGCGACGAACGCACGAGGCGGGCGGCACAGGAGCGAGAGTGAGGCAGGGTTGCAAGGACAGCAAGGCTAGCGCGAGCTAGGAGTAGGTAAGACTAGCGCGGGCTAGTAGGGGATTTTTGATTTTGCATGTGCTTTTTCGATGTAAGATTGCAGTCAAACTTCAATCTTAAGCTAGGATTGAAATTGGTTTACAATCCTGGTCAAGGCAGATGGCGAAGCATGTGCTAGGTGTATGCATTGCTGCAAAGGCTTGCAACAGGAACATGCACATGGGCGCGCAGGAGAGGTCCACGGCGAATGGCAGCGAATGGAAAAAAGATTTTTGGGTTTTTGGCTTCTTGAAACTAGGGTTAGGGCTCGTGCTGATAACGTGTTTAAGGAAAACTGAAATTGGGAGAGAATTGAGACATGCTTTCATTGATAATATGGGCCTCTTTATATAGAAGATTAAAAGGTATAGAATCAGAGTTCTACAAGGAAACGTAATATTACAATTGATTGGATATCTCCAAGATTCTCCGATATTATCTCTAATTCTAACCTTATTACCACAGGTCAAGTAACCTAGAGTTTGGGCCAGACACATATTCTTGATTTACTTGAACAGATTGTATTTTGTAAATTGAAAATGAGTAATTATATTTGCACATCCTTCATTTATAGGAGTACACCCTGAAAATTTTTTCATCCAAATTTTCACTCAGTCTTTCTTATATTTAAAAAGCAAACCAAAACAAAAAACAATATGATGTTTTAGAAAAATAAGCGCATGCTGTATAAACGAATGATGATGAAAAAACCAAACTTGTTTTTGATTGCTATATGGTAATCATCTTTTATTTGTGGGTACTGGTTGTTTTGCAGTAAATTTTTATTTTTGGACAATTACAGACTTGCAGTAAGATTAGCAATCTTCGGTTGATGCATCTTTCATATTATAATTCTTTTGTCTAGATTTCAGGACCATTAATTCCAAAGGCCCCTCTATGGGACTCTAATATCTTATGTAAGAGTGTATTACCATATTCATCAACCATGGATCGATTAATTTTTCCTAGTTAATGGCTATGCTGGCCATCGGTGCAAAGTGTCATCACTTGATCATCGGTGATTTGCATTGAAGTGACAATACCACAAAGAGTGACGTATTTAGTCTGGTTGTCTGATCATGGAAACTGAGGGAAAAAGAGTGAGAGAAACCAAGAAAGTGTCTCATTTACTATTTACTTTATATAGTTTACTGTTTGGTCGGTCACTGTTCATAGGACAGTGAAGTGACAGTTTTGGCCTCCTTTTCTGTTGACTGTTCGCTTGGATACTGTTTATAAGACAGTAAATTGACAGTCTTGCCCTACTTTGATATTGTCTTTTGGTTCTGCTGTGCGTCGATCTCATCTTTTTTTTTCTCTTCTACAGTCGGCTATTGTCGTGTATCTATTTTATCTTCTTCTCTTCTCACCAATCCTCAAAAGAACAACGACCCAAAAACAAAAACAAACAGAGAAAAATACAGAAAGAGAGAAAACTAATATTAATCTGATCTAAATTGCGAGAGTGTGATATGGATTTCTATAATCAGTGGATTGCTTCTTTTGTCTACAATCGTGTAAGGAGGATTGAGAGAGTGAGTTTTTGTTTTTGTATTTTTCCCCCCCCTGTGTTTGATGTCGATTTTCCGGTTTTGATTTGTGAACTTGGATTTGGTTTGGCGTTAGAAAAAAAGGGAGAAGAATAGCGATTGGTTTTGATTGTGAAGAAAGGGGAGAAGAAGTGCGATTGGTCTGCGTTTGGTTCGGATATTATTCAGAGATCGAAGGTTTGGAAATTTTTCTTGTTGAGTTTTTCTTTGGCTTGATTAAGGCATGTGGAAAATCTTTTTTGGTTCCCGGTTAGATTAACCTTTGTGTTATATGCAATAGAAGGGACTGTGGTGCTCTGAATTGTGGCTTTGGTGGGTTTGGCAAGAGTGAGGATTGCAGGTTTGGCCATTTTCTTCTACTTTTGTTTTTGTTAGTTTGTTTTCTAGTTGTTGTTGGTTTTGAATTGTTATGGGTTTTTACATTTAGGGCTTTTGTTGGTCTTCGGATTTGGGATTTGGGTGATTGATTGCAAAAGTTTCAAGCTTTGTTTCTGGTGTTTGGTAATTTCAATATTTTCATTGGATGGTGACTCGCTTGATTTCATAGAATTACTTTGTCATGTTCAATCAGATAAATAGGTATTGATTTATTGAATTTGGTTTATTTGTAGATGTAGGTTAGCTTTATGATTTTCAAATTGTTGTTATAGTAGCCACTTTGGGTATTCTCCAAATGCCTTGATTAAGCCAGAGCCAGAGAAGGCCTTAGTACCTCAATTTGTAAACATTGTTTTTCTACATTTTGATTTCAATTTGGGTCTGAGATTTTATTCTTCTTCTTTCTAGCTGTCTTGCCTTTTTAAGTTTTGATTTCAATTTGGTTCTGAGATTTTATTCTTAGTCTTCTGGCTGTTTTGTTTAGCGTAAAAGCCCTTATTTACTGAGAAAAGAAATTTCAGTCCAAGAATGTCAACAATTAAGCCTATAGCAGACTGCAGCATGCTATAACGACAATTTCAATTTGGGAAACGCATCCAATGTCAACAATTTTGTGATTCTTATAATGACAATTTCAATTTGGAAAATGTATCCAATGTCAACAATTTTGCGTGGTTGATGATTTCCTGGCCTGGGTAATTCAGAAACTTATGAGTGTTTCATATTTTGTGTTTATGAGTTTCTATGTTAGATTGGTTTTTGATTGCAGAGACAGAAAGACTCTTAATATTGTTGGAGAAGATGCTTCGAACATTAAAGACGCTTCAACAATGCAGCTGCTGTTTTTGAAGATGCAATGCAGCTGCTGTGCTTAACAGTATCTGTCAGTTACCTTTCTAAACAATATATGAACAACTGTAACCCCCACAGCAGCGCGCGGGCAACATTTCATAGTTATTTTAGTAGCTCGGCCTACTAATTGTTGTTATTAGCAATCAAAGGTCCCAGAAGCGAGCTCAATTTAATCCTTGTTTTAGTCGTTCGATTGCAGTATATTGGTAAAAGGATTATTCACTCTAAGGATTGAGAGGGAACTTTGATTTTCACGTTGGTACTTGAAAAATAAAGCAAGAGAAAAGAAAGCCAACGAAATTAAATAGGGGGTTTTAAAGATTGAATTCGAAAACAAGAATTAAAAATATTTTAGAACCGTTTATGGGGTTGTGATCAATGAGATGAACAAGTTAGAGTTAGGCACCACTAATCCACCCCCGTTTAATATAATACTTAGATTATAAACTTAATAATATTTAATTAACTCATGATTGACAACAACAAGAACACCGATGAAACACATACAAAATGTGCTTATTATTTTTCTTAAGTTATTTAACTTGGTGAAACACATAGAAAAGTCATGCATAACGTGTATACACCATGTTAGACGGGAAATTACTAACTGTGTTTTCTAGTATTTTCCCACTACTTTCCGCATTTTTAGATAACTTCCAACAGCCACATGTGTAATTTATGATCTTCACTATTATAAATGGAAGCCAAAATTTGGTGTCAAAAGGGTCACTAAATTTTAAAATACTTAAAATACCCTTTAGAAAAGAAAAAAAAGTTCATAATAAAATTATCTTAAAGGGTTATATGGTAAACTAAAAAAGCCAAAAAGAACATAAAATTGAGGAAGTGGTAAGAAGAAAATTTCCAGGATCTTCTCCTTTTAACAATAATACGTGCATCGCATGGGCCGCAGCTTGGCTTGGTTTGGAGGTGATGCTAGGTGGCTCTAGCGTGGTTCAGGTGGTTCTAGGGATGTAGCTTTGGATCCGGGTTGGTTTCCATGTCAGAAACGAGTTATGGGAGACTGAAGGTGATGTGGTCGTCAATGGTGGCATTGGCGCTGCGTCATCTAGTTTGGAGCAATGGGGATGGTCTAGCGATTCATGATCGTGTTGTGTACTATTATGGATGCCGGTGTAGCCTTGGTTTCTTCTGTTACAGCGCGGCAGCTGGAAGGAGCAAGAGTGGTCGTCTATCAAGTTGTGGTAGGCCTGGGGCTTGTTTCGGCCCATGGACTTAGTGTTGGTGGGAGTGCTGCTAGGGTTTGTTTAGACCCCCTGATTCTGCTTTTGGGCTTATGGGTTTGGGCCCTTGGTTGTTCTCAGGCCATTATAATCTGGCATGTAGCGACTTGGTCTGCTGGGCGTCTCTTTTTTATTTTCATCTATATTTTTTTCCTTTTCATTGAGCCCGGAGACTCCTTCTCTGTGTTGGGTGGTTCTTTGGAATATGAATAATATTAGGGAAGGGTCTTGGCTGCATCTAGAGTCTTCGGAGGTTACTTGATCACTAAGAGCTTCAGGGTTGCATTATGTTAGTTAGCTCTAGGGATTTTCTCTAGGGGTTTCTTTCATGGTTCAATATTGTCGGAGCCCGGTGTTCGGGTGAGTCATCGTGTAATGTAACTCTCATTTACTATAATAGATTAACGTCCCTCCTTTAAAAAAATAAAAAAACAATAATACGTGCGTCGCATGAGTATGAAGCTAATTTCTATTTAAGAGAGGAAGTTTCAAATATAATTTTTTTTTTTTTTTTAAAAAAGTCCTTAAAACTATAAATATATGGTAGTGCATCATACCACTTGGTACGCGCAGAAGTGCAAAACTAAAATGGATGGCATAGTTGTCCGGTATCATAAATATGAGTAATCGATTCAGTTACCAACTTCGTCTTCATCGCTTAACCACTGCTGTAAAATTGTTCCTACACGGCTTGACCGCCGGCTCCGCTCGGCTCTAGACGAAGCCGCGTGGTTATCACCACATCTCTCCCAGTTTACTTCCACCCAATTAGCCATACAGAAAATTATTGCCTCCAGTTTGAAATGCAGGCTTCAGAGAATGGAACCGAGTGGGTCCTTATCTGAATTGTAACTCGAATTAATTGGAACAGTTTCCATCCTTAGAAAACTTATTGGATTTGAGAGATATTGACAAATTTTTCAAAATATCCATGAAATCTTAAGCGTCGCTACCAGGTTCTATGGCCTTTTACAGATAGAGGGGCTGTAAGGAGGATTAGATGATGGTGTTCGATGAGCAAGATCTGGAATTCTAGATGATGATGAAGAACGAAGCAGAGAGCAAAAGTCTAGAATGGTATTTTTCACAAATGACCGAGTTATTTAGTTTTTTAGGAAGTCACTGATCCAAATTACTATTGAGGCGTCAAACCACTTGGCAATCCAAGGTGGAGAGCACACAAAATTTCTCCTGATAATGGATGACTAATTTAAGGGAAATAGCACTTTATGGTGTCTGCCACGTTGCCTATGCCACTCCAACTTATTTAAAAAGAAAATTAAAATATTGTCGACTCCTTCAATCCTAACCTATTTTATTTGTTCATATGCATTTATATATATATGAGCACATTTGTGCCCTTGTCAATTGATTGCTTTGCATTCTCATCTTGTGTTGTGTTCTTTGTACAATTGAAAGGCCAAGAAGACTCTTAACCTTCAAATTTCAAGCTCTGAGATTGATTTTGTCCAATAAATCTTCGCCTTCTTTTATATTTTTCAGTGTTAGGAAATCTAATAGAACTGACGGATTTTTCTCAGGTGCGACGTCCGTACCGAAGGTTCGGTACGGATTTCCTGTTTTTCACTCACTTTCCGATTACATTTTCATATCTTAACCGTTCAGTTCTTAGGTCCTAACGTATAGATCACCTCTGCAAAATTTCAGCCAATTTGGTGATTGTTAAGTCATCCAAAACTGCAATTTACACGAACAGACCGAATCTGTCGAATTGGAACCGTTCGTGTACATTGTTGTAAATTACAGTTTTGGATGCCTTAACGATCACCAAATTGGCTGAAATTTTGAAGAGATGATCTATACATTAGGACCTAAAAACTGAACGGTTAAGATGTGAAAATGTGATCAGAAAGTTGGGGAAAAACAGGAAATCTGTACTGAACCTTCGATACGGACGTCCGCAACCAAGAAGGGCTGTAGAATTGACTGACAATGATGCTGAGAAAAACAAGTGGAAACAGAGGAAACTGAACCTAAACAACAAGGTAAGAGCATCTTTCTTTGAGATTATTCAAGATTTATTTATTTATTTATTTTGGCAATGAGATTATTCATGATTAATTGAAGGCATAAAAGGTGGGTGACGTGTACAAAAGCTGTCTTTTTTTATTTTATTTTTTTGAAAGGGGACAAAAGCTGTCTTTTGTTCCTCTTTTAGCGTTGAAATAGAGTGTTCATCGGGACTAAATCACTTGTCCCAGTTTTTCTATCTCAATCATGTCTCCATGTTGTGATTGGTTCTCATGAATTAAAAAATCTTTTCCTTAATCTTTTATTCTATTTTTTAATTCATGAAAACCAATCACAACATGGGGACACGATAGGGATAGAAAAACTTGGGACGGATTATTTCACCCTGTGTTCATTCAAGTCACAAGTGAATTGAGGTGATTTGGAGAAACTTGACTTTTTGACGCAAAAAGTATATATAACAACTTGGGAAAATGATAGAGAAATTCAAGCATATGTTATTATAGACCGATAAAATTTATGCAGCGCATAAATGTACCATACTACCAATACATCAAGTAAACATAGTTCGATATAAAGATAGAGTTAATTTGATACAAAAGTAGACTAATTCGATATAAAAATAGAGTAGTTACATACTAATTCAATATCAATCGAGTTGTATATCCACTGTTTGGCATAGCATGCTAGTTTTTTTTTTTTCCTCTTTGGCATGAAAATAGTATGCTAATTAAAACCCTCCATATTAAAATCTTACACTCAAATTACCGTATTGTCATTCTGCTAAACACGTTGAGCTTGCAGCATGTCTTTTTGGAGCTCGGGTGGCCTTACACCAAGGCTTCTATCCCACCATCTTTGAGTTGTATTGTTTGGAAATGGTCACTGAGTTAATTCCCCAATTGTTGCACTATCTATTCTGGGTGTTTTGGTAGAAGGCATACGTGCTCTTCTACAACAGTTGGTTGTTGCCAAGCTTGTGCATACAAGGAGGACAGCAAATCAAGTTGCTCATGTACTAGCTCAGGATGGCCTGATTCTAAGACGTGATTCTAGCTATTTACGTGTACTAGCTCCCTTTTTGGAGGGAGCATTGAACTTGGATTGTAGTGATTTTGCACACGTAGTGATTTTTTTTTTTTTTTTTTTTTTATAAAAAAAAGGGTTTGGAACCCAGTTTAACTGGGAGGTTCAGCCCCACGCTCGGTTTCACTTATTGAAATAAAATTTTACATCGGGGGAACATAAAACCTGAACCCCGAATTACATAAATTTACACACGGTGACTTTTTGTTAACCGGTCGGTCCCTCACTCTATTTTTTAACTCAAATAGTCCATTAATATCAAAGTAATCGTTAAACGTGGCATGAATAATACAAACAACAATCACTGATGGGGCTACTTATAACAGTAAGTCTAACTAACAAGTTTGAACTCAACTTTCTATGTCCAAAAGGACAATAATGGGGCTGCGGAAAGTCATCATTTGATCGTCGGTGAAAGTCATCATTTGATCGTCGGTGATTTGCATTTAAGTGACAACACGACCGCAAAGGGTCTGACGTATTTAGTTCAGTTGTTTGGTCATGGAAATTGAGGGAAAAAGAGTGAGAGAAACAGAGAAAGTGTCGTCATTTTACTAGCGTGGAATACTAATTGGTGTTATTAGCAGTCCCAACATGAACTTCCAGTTCCAAGAACTACTCATAACTACAAAAATGGGATTGGTAAGTATATTTCATTGTAGACATGGCTTTACCGGATATAAATCCCAGATACATCAACCCATCAACTCCACTGCTACGACAACTAGCAAACCTTGAATTATCTCATATTCAGTGATGAATGTCTCAATATGAATGGTTTACTTGATGTATCGAGACATCAATGTACTGTACAAAAATGCAACTGAAATGTTGAGTAATCATATATAGGCAACACACTAGTGTTGGGGAGCTATAACATATTGGTTATTTGAAAAATTGAAATAACTAAGACTCTAGAGGTGTCACATTAAAATATTGGCTATTGAAATGAGGTGACAAATTCGAATCTCAGTGGTATCATGAGATGGGTGAGATGAGGTTAAAAAGGAAAAAAACAGAGTTTCCATATTAGTGGCCCAGTGACAGCAAATACATCCTAGAGGCCAAGAACATCAAATATGGCAACTTGGTAAGCCCACTGTGTAAACCGCGACTGCTACAAATTCTAACCATGTCACGGCTACGTTTATCTTGTCTATATCACGACTGGGACAACAGCAATGAATGTGTGTGTGTGTGTGTGATCCATATATAGGATTTGAGAAACATGAGAATCATACATACATCAAAAATTTAGAATTCAGATCCCAGAGAATAAAAAAGAGTGAAATTAAAGCATCAGCTTCAATAACTAACCATAATCCAAACATTACACAGGTCCAAACTATCAGCTTCAAAACAGGTGATGTTTCAAATTGATACAATTTAGAAGAAAGATACCAATGTGTGTAAAGTAATTTGCCCAATTACCTCCCAAGGAAAAAATCAATGGGAAAATTTAGACCCAACTCAACTAGCTATACAGAATTACTAGTGTAGTGCTATATCCTAAAAGCCTTGTATATTCTAATCTATTTAGGGAAGAGTAAATACTCTAACATTGCAAGAGCATAATCGACGACAAATCTAGTTGCATCTCTTGAAGACCAATCATTGATCTTGTTGCAACGCACTTTTTCCACCACTATTTTTATCATTACCAGAAAAGCTATCACCACGGAGGGATAACCATAGTCAACCGCAAAAGTAAGCCAAAATTTGACGATGGTTGTAAAACCATTGATATTCTGCTTCACCAAAAATGTCAGCATGCAGAAGGCAAAATCAATATCCCCAACCCTCACTATAACCACAAAAATTGCCAACACCGCACAGGTACATTGCATCATTTGAGCTGAGATTCTAACTTCACCAACAGAACTAAAGATGGCACTGTAATTGATCTTCAGTATTGCTGTTTTTGAACCGTGGAAAGCGACTTGAAACTTTTCCTGGTAAACAATAAGAAAACCAAAGTGAAGAAAAAGTTAATGGCAATCACTACCGCTCCCTGCTAAACTTGTATGAAGAGTTCATAAGACAATAAGCATCAGCGTACTGAGAATGACAGTAGTGACCAGTTACCTACTGCATACATATATACTTGTGTGGATACAAATTTCTTACACATAACTTGAGCTATGTGTAATGTGAGTGGAGATATAGTATGCATGCATGTATATTTGCATATTTGTTTTTCTTCTAACGCTCTCATAAGATCTTTTATATTTTCATTGCAATTATTAACTAACCTGGACCAACTTCATAACAGCGTTCAGCTGCTGAGAAGAGAATCTATGAACTTCTGGTCCTTCTGTGGCCAAGCCATCACCAGTGCCTTTGGCTGAACTTCCAACAGGCATGCACTCCAGGACAACTGCAACAGTCATGCTAACTGATCCAATAAAAATGCCAAGTACCCATAGTGGCACAATGCTAGCAACCACTCCCAAGAACTCAACTATGATAACTTCGAAGGTCAAAGTGCAAATCATGATTCCTACCAATATCCAGTTGTCAAATGTGTTTATCATCTCTATTTCATGCCTAATCATCTGAATCATCTCATTAATCACCTGACAAGACAAAAACAAAGAAAAAACATGTATGATTCATATGTAGAATTTCAGTGTTAGAGTTACTGTATTCTACTACATGCTATCAATTCACCACAATCTAAATAATATATAACTGAAACAAGATTCTCTGTCCCCAATGATTATATGCATGTGTCTAGATATATGCACACATATATACAAGAAATCAAATTTTGATTGGTACTGAAGTGTTGTGTCAACCCTGTGGCGGATGCAGTAGAGAACTAGCGTTTTCTTTTACCAGTTAAAGTTACCTTGCAATACACTATTGAGTTGAATATCAGAGTGTCAAGAACAGCAATTGCATCTGGACTAGTAAGTCCTAGTAGCTGCGTCCCATAGAAAATGAGAACTCCAAGGACAGTCAGTTGATAGATGCTCTGACCAAAGATATTCCTCCAAATGCCCCCGGTGATGAAGCTTGTACCCTTCAAAAACTGGGGCATTCGTATAAGTGCGCATGCACCAACAGTGTACATATTCAGGTTGACCCAAAGCAATTGCACAGCAGTAAGGGGAACGCTTCCTGAAAGTGGTGTGTAATTTATCACTGTTTGTGTCTTCATAATAAATATACAGTGTCACATGGAAGAAAATTAGCCAGACGTTCCAACATACCTGAAACACATCCAGAAACAGCATTGATCACCAGAGCAACAACGTTAATTGCTAACTGGAACTGCATAAAATTTTGGATGTTTATGTATGCACGACTCCATCTGGCCACACTTACTGCAGTTCTAAAATTGCCATCCAATTTGATAACATCAGAACCTTCTTTGGCAACCTGTACATATTAACCATCAATTGGGTACTTAAAATTCGGAAGAACAAGTAAACAAGAAGCGGGACAAAAAATAGAGAAACAAAAGAGAGAACCAGAGAAAGCGAGACTTTTCAATGAAAACTAAGTTGGTTCAGATTCCATGCCAACAACAGCATGCGGTCAACTTTTCCTTTTCATATTAACTTCCCCATGAAATGGTTAAGAATGGCACTAAGTTGATAATGATGAGAAACTAATCCATCTTTTATTTACACATTGAGGGATGTTGAAAGTTACTACATAATGCAAATTTGAGAAACTAAGTCTGACAAATTTAAAGACATCAGCATGAAATCTAACAAGAACTTTCAAACTAAGTAAAAAGATATGGAAATGAAGGAAAAGAAAGAGAAAAGAATGTAAATAGAGAAAAATGCTACAGGATTGTATCTAAAATAGAAATGCTACAGGATCGAAGGAGAAAAGACCGCATATGGCAGAATTAATAAATACGTAGGACAGGTAAGACTTAAGAATGCAACAAGTAGACAGGCAGCTGAGACACAAACCTGGGTTCCTGCTATGCCCATAGCAAGTTCATTGTCTGCCACCAAATTTTGACCTGACCCGGTATCATGGTCACGTTGGATAGATGCAAGCCCATCTTGGTGAATCTTGTATTCATCTCGAACTGGTTTCTCTTTATCTGGATTATAATCACCACCTTCATACAATAAGCAAACAGAGAGACAAGGATCAGCTATGTGAGATCTATACACACACAAGGAACTCTCGCCTGACCTATATATTTAAGGATGATACCATCTTTGTCAAACTGTAGTATTGCCGCTCTTTGAACCTTAACAGCAACTTCAACTGAACCCTGAAAAAAAATAAAAGACAATCTTCGTCACATAGTACTATAGTTGTAAACTTGTTGTCTAATTTGATAAACCAAGGCCCTTAACTGAGAATGACAGTATAATAGGCTATATACCTACCTACATACAAATATAGACACACAGAAAAATATTCCTACCTACATAGCTCAACCTGCATATGTGTATGAAGATCCACAGATTCGACTACACACATAACTTATACAGAGTTGCATTCTTATAAGGTTCTCAAGTAGTTTGTTAGATAGATTTGGACAACTCTTGATGCAGCTCAGTTGTATATATATGAAAAACCACAAGGGCCTCATAGGACCTTCCAAAATGATTTTTGTGTGTACACAAGTTGGAGACATGGAAAAGTTTGAACAGTTAACAATGTTGACATCAATAAAAATATCTAGAGTAAGAGTTGAGCTGTTCCCTATCTAAGCATCGCTTGTGAACTGAACTAGCATCTTGTTAAGGCTATTGTGGGTGAAAATTGATTAGGCTAGTTGTGAACTGAACTCTGGGGTCGCATTTTATCTACTTGGCACTCTTATTTTATATGAGAAAGTACCAAACCCACAATCATGCATGTAACTAATCAACATTTTAACCCCATTGATCACAATTTCCTGTAATCTAAGCTAATACATGTCGTCGAATGCAATTCAACATCTAATCGAAACTAGCTAGTAGATTAATACAATTCGTATACACATCAAATCTGATCGATCCCTTGTGAAAGTTATGAAAAATCATCTGATACTAACATACCATAGTAAACCTATACGATTAAACCCATTTTACCTCTTTGGACTTTACACTTAAAATTGTTTGTGCCCCTGGACTTCTAATATGATCATCTATGCCCTTATACTTTCCAAATTGATCAAAACCATCAGTCAAGTAATTCGTCGATTTCTTTTCATGAATTGCTGACTTGACGAGTCCTTGGGCAAATTTTTAACTTTAAGTAAATAGTTTGTTTCTTGGATGATACCATGCAACCCAAGAAATTGATGGATTAGATCATAGTTGGCTATGATTGATCAAAGTGGACAGTACAAGGACAAAATGTTTAAATTAGGAGTTTGGGGCACAAGCGATTTTTTGAAGTGATAGTTAAGCACGAAATCAATGCTGTAACCAAATTCAACAACAAATCTCTGAAGACACTAGGTCACCATTTCTCGTACTGTAAAGCCCAAAGCTCTCTCTTCCTAACATTTCCAAGAAGAAGACCAAACTGCAAAAGAAACAGTGAAAGTGAAAGTGAAAGTGAAAGAGAGAGAGAGACCTGTATCTCAGCCTTGGCCTGGTTTGCGAGATCAACGACATGACGGAACCTTCTAGAAGGGTTCTTGACGAGAAGAGCGACTGCTTTCCTCCATCTACGTCGAGAATCCGCGGAAGAGTGCTTCTGCTCAGCATCCAAGTGCTTTTTCAAGTAGCAGTTCTCCATTTCTGCAAAGCTCGCCGGAGAGTCGAACACTACCCAGTTTATTATTCACTAACTGAGAGGATGGTGGTTCCCTACATGCACCCCTACATGCACCCTCCCCAATAAGCATTGGCTACGCGTTATTTTCTTTCTTCATTGTTACTGTTCTTCCTCACCACGTTGACGAAAGTGACACCCTACCCTACGTAGCAAGAATACACGAAATTTAGAGCGTATCTCATATCCGATACGGAATATGGGTACGATACCTAGATATGCATATCCGACGAACCCCAAGTTTAGATACAGTATGGATACACATTGTATTTTCATACAATTCTTTTTTCTTTTCTTTTTTTTTTTTTTGGCAAATTTACTAACAAATGCATAGCCTCCAACTCAGTAACTCCCAAGTCTGCAAATTTTCTAAAACTAAAGTAGAATTGAGATTTTCGATATTGTTGAGCGTATAATAGTATTCCTACTTAAGATAGGAACAGTACGTACTTGTAGCTTGTATGCAGATAGATAGGCACTGAACTTCGGATCACCATGGTACAATGATCTGCGCCTTGAGTTTTTTACAGACCCAGGCAAACAGGATGGATCTATAAGAAGAGTGAATAAGTACGTTAATCATGTATCTGGGGTCATATATGTTGGGCCTGAATTCATTTCTCGATCAACCAAGATATGATGAGGGTTTACGAGAGCTTAATTTGTGAACTTCTGGCCAATATGATAATGCAATGCGGCAATAGGGACCTAATTTCTGTCCCTAAAAGTGAGAAAATTACTGTGTTTCTTTCTTCTTTGATGTCGGGACTCGGTAGTGCTTCAGAGCTACCTTTGTACGATAGTTTGGAAACTGACTGGATCTACAATAAGGGTTGAATTAACTCACGGCAAAGCGCAAAGGCATCCTCCAACCCTGATTTTGTTAAGACCAACTTCTTCAACGGTTTGATTACAAACTAAAGCAGAGCCGCGACTGGTTTTGTGATCCCCCTGCTTGCTGGTGTTACAAAAATAGGCTTCAATCATATCCTGATTGCACAAGGGCTAAGGCTTCAGAGTCTTATCCAAGCAATATTCAGTGGCCGCAAGAAACTCCAAGTTGAGGAACACTCCAGGATTCTAATAAATAGCATCCATCAATTGCAGTTTGGCGATTCCCTGGATACTGGAAATGATTGTCACTGACATCAAAGAGAAATTGCAGCTGGTTTTGACAAAATCTCATTCAACAACATACTTGAGAGGCTAATTTTGCAACAGATTGTTTGGTCAAGATTGGACACTCAACACCGGCGCCTACTACTCAAAATCCCCTATTCCAAAAAAAAAAAAAAAATTACCCTTGAAAAGTTCCAATTTTAAACCCTGCCCAAGTGGCAAGTGACATGAGTTGAGCCTGGAATAAGTCACGTTCGGTCCTTCCAAAGTAACCAAAAATGATGGCATCTTCATGCTCCAAGTACATTACCTACCTAAATTCTTCAGTTACGTCAAAGGATAGTGAACGATTTGATGATTCCTGTCTATCACTCTGGTTTTGCAACAAATGATTCAAGCTTCTGTAGCCAGTTCACATACTGACCTTGCTCTTTTTTGTGTAGATGGTGCATGAGGAAGTTACAAAGCTCTTCTCCAATACCCTTGGCTGCTAGATATTCGTGGAGTGCGTTTTGTAATCTAGAATTCAAAAAGCTGCCAAAGACAATATAGACAGAATATAAGACATTAGAGTAAGATGTCAATTATGAATTTAATTCACATTATTCAAAGAAGGAAAGCAAACATATTGTTTGGTAGATCAGTACCATTTTATGTGATACAACAACAAGATGGATGTGCGTAGGAAAGTCCCATCAAACAATTTAAGCATGCATGTCTTTTGATATGGCCACCAACAATCCCTTATTCATACTATAATAATCCCAAATAAATAGACTGTACCCCTATAACAATAACAGGATTAAAAAACAGGAAGACCAAATAGAATTAGAAAAGCTAGAGCAATGGCACAATACAGTAGCATTGAACAAGTCCTTTCACCTTACTAGTGGCAGCAAGATAACAAAATTCTATCTCTATCCCACAAAACTTCCTCCCCTGCTTCCTTTAATGCTGTCAAAAATCCTCCTTTCATTCTAGCACCACTCAAAACACATCCATCACACATCTCCATAAACACCCTCCTTTTCTCCCTCAAATCCTTGGGCTGCTGGTTGCTCCAACTCCACCCTAAAAAGCTCATGACAATCAAACATATATGCAACATCGAAAGCATAGACAATTCTAAGGTGACTCCACTACATAAGAATTAAACCTTCAATATTTGGCGTGGGCAACTTTCCTAGAGGTTAGCTAAATCTTTTTCCTCAAATAAACTGAAAATTTATCATCTTCAGTGAATTCCTTGAAGTGGCAATGTTTTACATGAGCAACATAAGCATCTCCTCCTTCATAATGTGTGCTTCTTCAAGTAGTGAAACAAAATACAACAGATATTGCAGCTTCTACACACAATCAACCTTAATTTTGACTTGGCTCTCGTAAGCAAATTCAGCCTGAGGAAGAATCATGTGCACATTTTTCATATAATTTCGGTAATGCATTGCAATAATTTACCAATGCTATACATTGACTACTAGTTTGGCCATGGTCTTTTGGTTGGCAAGTGCTAGAGTATTGCAATTGCTCCCCAACTTCCTCAGCAACTTCCAACCCATTAGTTCCTAAGCACTTTGCAACTCAATCGTGGAGATAAGACATAGGAACTCGATATAAAGTTATAAACAGACCACCAATGATTCAGTCACATGTGATTCTCCCTTATACAAGGAAAGGAAAAGAAGAATACTGTAAAGCAACATGAAGACAATGCCATAAACACTATATATATGAACTCATGTCCATGTTTGTCTATAGACGTATGAAGTCCATGCGATGAAAAACCTAGGTGAAGAAGGAATTGGTAATGGTGTGAACATTCAAGTTTTAATAAGATATATTGATATACTCTGCATCTCTTCTTTGCCTAATTTTTTTTTTCTTTACCATAAGGACACACTTTTGTAGAAAGAGGAAATAAAGCAAAACATAGGGGACAAGATGTCAACTGACAATGTTAGCTGAAAGACCTAGGCTCCAACTTAAGAAAGCATCAAGTAAAACAACAGATGAAGTCAAATAACTAGACCAGCACCGATCCAATATTAAGAATAGAATAGTGTGGAAAGAACTATGTCTGAAATCTGAGGACATAGATGCCCAAAAATGAACCATTTGTCACAGAAACCCCAGTCCCCTCCCTCAGATTCTCGAAAATTCTCTTATTTCTGTGATTCTGGCCATCCAAACCAAGAATACAGCAATTACAGCGCATCTGCCCAACAACTCATATTAGACTCACTAAAGACCCTTATCCATAGAACTAATGCAACTGGACATTCTAAAAACAAACTTTAATCTATTAGCCACCACTTGCCCAAGTATAATGTTTCCTCAAAATGTCGTCCTAAATCATCAGCATGTGCCTCCACAATAATTTAGCATGCAAGGGGTCTCTAGAATGAACTGGTTGCTATAACAAACCATCAATCACACTCAGGGCCGCTCCTGACATTTGAGAGGCCTGGTGCAAAATTTCAATTGAGGCCTTACTCATTTTAGACTTAAAATGAAAATACATTAAAAAAAATAAGTATTAAGATTATATATACAAAAGAATACACAAGTTTTTTATGTCTCAAGGAGCAAACACTGAAGAGGAGAAGAAATTTTTCAATTGATGCCTTACTAGTTTTTGACTTAAATGAACATAGTCAACATACATTAGGAAAAAAAATGGTATCATGATCAAATTGACAATTACAAAAAAATTACAACTTTTTTTCTCTCTCAAAAGAGCAAAAAACTAGAGTTTGAACCAGAGACCAAAGTGTAGAAACAAATTGCCTTAACCAATTGAACTCCAGCGCAGTTCAGTATAATTAACATGTGTGTTTATATTTTATATATGTATATTATATATATATAATATATATACATGCTTTACTGATCAGAGGCCTCGCAGAATTAGAGGCCTGGTGCCGCCTTAGTGCCGGCCCTGATATACTAACATGTAAGATATAAAAATAAAAATAAAAATGAAAAACTATATTAACAAAGCTAGTGGATTACTGTTTTCAGAACTGTAGCAGCATATCTAAATGTCTTCTTGGGTTTCCTTATATTGGCTTATTTCAGTGATTGATTATATTGCTTCTATATGGGATTCAGTTGTGGGTCCTTAGGATTGGTCTTCTTTTCATATTTTCTCAAACTGGAGTGCAGTTGCTGTCTAGGGTCTCTGTTTTTGCTATTTTTTAGCTCGTTTTCTTAGGTTACTGGATTTCTTATCCAGTGTTCTGTACATTCTCTCTATTTAACAGATGTCTGTTTCCTATCAGAAACATAATTAACATTATATTCATTTCAAGGGATAGATTGATTTTATAAGGGATCATTGCGAATATATTCTCTTATACATAGATGGGCTAACTATAATTCTGCCAGACTCTTTACTTCTTACTTTTGGCTTTCTACTTCTCTTCAGAACTGCAGGGTCCTCTACTGCAACCAAAAGTGGTATTTCCAGCGCATCCTACAACAAACATGGGCTTCAACATCCGTCAAAGTATGCTTGCAGGGCTATGCATGCAACTGACTACATCAGAACCTATTTAGAAAGGATGTCATACCAAATCACTTAAAGGGCTTTGATTCAGTATAAATAGAGGGCTAACTAAAAGTTTGCTAGAATATTAACTTCTTACTTTTCGCTTTCCTGTTCTATTGAGAACTTTAGTGTTAACTCCACTAGCAAGGGGTTGTAGTATTTCCCATAAGAAGCATGGGCTTGAACATCCATCAAAGTATGCCTATGTGGCTAGGCCTCATCATGCAACTGATTACACCAGAATCTAATTAGACAGGATGTCATACCAAACCACTATGCCGCAATGCCCTTGCTATCCTTAAAAAGTTCCACCAAAAGATCCACTCACAAACAATTAGGATTCAAATTAATTTAAGAACATCCATATCCATATATAACCAACAACAGCAATGGGATATGCTTAGATTTTGTTGCAGTAAGGAGAATTCATATGTTGACATTATGCAAGATGAAAACTGATATCCATTTGCATTTTATCTGGTAACCGTAAGCATGATAATCAAGCTGTATATAGAAGGAAGAGAAGAACTAGTGATCTAGAGTCCATTCATGCTTATCGATCTACCTTTTAGGAAGAGAGAGCAGCAACTTCCCCAATTGCTCAGAGCCTCAGACATAATAATCAACAGCTATAATTTTCTCCAAAGATCTATGGATCTTACTACAGAAAACAACCAAAATGCTTGACTCGAGATATTAACTATCACAATAGTTTCAGCAGACCGAAACTATGAAAAAGCGACCCCTCCATATGTTGAGGCACGTTATTGTTAACGCCACATATCCACACCATTCTAGCAACCCTTTTTTGTTTTCATTTTTCTTTCTTCTGGCTTTATGTTTGAACAGAACTGAAAATAATTGGCACGAAGCAAAAGTTTACAGCCACCAAACCTCCACCCCACCCCAAAAGAAGTGCTACAACAGTTTATCTTCAGTCACCATCTGTTGAAGTCGATATACAGCAAACAAATATTGACTGACCTGTATGAGCGACCTCTATAGACGGAAGGGCCAATATGAGCTGGTGATTGAATACAGTAGAATCTCCAGATGGCAATGCCGCCTAGCTCAAAATACTCACAGTCAAACTGCAGTATAGAGCTCGACCCAGGCTTCTTCACGCATACCTTCATCTCAACATCCCTTGGATACAAACTCTCCTCTTCGCGAGCAGGATCAAAGTGACCCAACATAGCTGAAACAGCAACCTCTTCACCAGATTCACATTTTCTCCTCAAAACCACATCTTGGGACTGCGGTGAATCCCATTCCACCACAAAATCTCCCAATGAACTCCTTCCGCTCGTCTGTATCAATAATTCAACATCAACTCATCAACTGCCTCAAAGGAATATCCATTAACAAAATAATGCATAGGCATGCAATCACAATATCACATATACCCATTTGTTATTTACACGTTAAAGCGAAATAATAAGCAAATTTTAGTCCAGCAGATTGTGATTTTTCTTGGGGTGTCGAACGAAACATAAAATGAATATGAAGAGGGTGAGAGAGAGAGAGAGAGAGAGAGAGAGAACCGGATAAAGGTCAGAGGAAAGCTCATGTTGAATCTCAGACTGGAGGACCTTGAGCAAGTTCAGATCCTGAACAGCTTTGCATCCCCTCTGTACTAAAGTGCCCACCTTCCGCATTTTCCCACTCTACTAGCAACCCTGATTGAGAATCAGTCAACAACTCTCGTTGTTTCTTTTTTACTTTTTTGGCAACCGCATAGAATTTGCATAGCTCGGTCTTTCAATTATGTTCTGTTCTGTTCTGTACTACTCTGGTCGCTCAATTTTAAAGACAATCGTTTTAGTAACTCAATTATATTATATTTATATCATTATATATCGATATCACTTTGATCTCTACGTCTATTTCTCCATTTATAATGTGACACGCTCATTAACTCTAATAATATTATTTAGAAGACAAAAATTATTGACAAGTTCTTTTCATACCTCCAATATTAATATCTAGACCTCGTCTCTTAATTTTTGCACCAAACTTTCAAATATATCCTTAATTTTATTTCTCTTTTTGTCTCACCATATTTTCACCTTACTGTCTGTCTTTCGCTCCCCCTCCTCCACACTTCAACGCTAACTCACAATTATATGGAGGTTTCAAACACGTATATACAAGCTCAGATTCATAGGACATTGGACCCTATGTTACATAAGTGATGTGATCTCTACGGACCTTAATATTGGGAATCTCCCAGCTTATATTCATGGCATGAGAGTTGTCCAAGTGGACACGAGTGACGTGTGAGTTTTGGAAGTTGACATTGGATATCATGGCGGTGAGGTGTTAGACGTTGAAACAAGATTGGGAGTTCGTAAACTATATTTCCCTGAAGGCATTAAGGATGCAGGTCCCGCTTCAGGCTTTAATTGTCAAGGATATCTCAACCGATCTTTTGTAAAACACCAATTTGAACAACAAAACCTGTTGTAACATTACCGAGAGTGAGAAGGAGGTCATGAAACCAATGGTGATGCCGACTTCGAAAGGATTGGAGAATTAAGGTTGGACATGCCGCATGGCTAATTCGACAAAATGGGTGAGGATGATGCTTGATGGTGTTTTTTGGTTGAGGGGTAAAAGATGATTAAAAATTTTCAAAAAAATATGGAGGTCCAAATACCAATTTTGAAGGTATGAATAGAATATTGAATATTTGCTTTAATTTGATTGGTGGGCAAAATCCAATGTGAAGGGCCCATGGTGGAGATCACGTGGGCATGACTCTCTAGGTTAATTAGGAGATATATGTATGCTTACTTTAACTAGGAAATATATATATATGCCTTACTGCCGCCAACAGATTTTTGGTGTGAGAGATTAGACAATTAACCTAATTATATTTAGGGTTTTGGGTAGAGAGTTTTATTGCAAAAAAAAAAAACTTTAATTGTATTCTCTCCAATTGATTATAGTGGAATTTCTCGCCGGCTCCGAAAGTGGACGTAGCTCAATCACATTGATTGAGTGAACCACTATAAATTCTTGTGTTCTTGTGTTTGCTTTCTTTTTCGTTGTTTGGTCGCTCATCTAGTTCCATATTAATATTGTGTTTGTTACGCTTCCGCATAACAAACTGGTATCAGAGCTCTGGTTCTGAATTGGGAGTTGATTCATTGATTGTAAATCATGTTGACGAGAAAAAGAAAGGGGGTGAGTCTTTAGGTTCTTCGCGTTGGTCGACTTCCAGGCCATTAATTGGTAATGCCAAATTTGAAGTTGAAAAGTTTAATGGCACCAACAATTTTGGCATATGGCAGTGTCAGATGATGGATGTCTTGTGTCAACAAGAATTAGATATAGCTCTGGAAGATAAACCTGCAGACATAGATGATGTGGAGTGGGTGAGAATTAACAAGTGGCCTTGTGGTTCTATCAGAATGTGTCTTGCTAAAGATCAGAAATTCTTTGTCATGAAAGAAACTTCTGCAAAAGAGTTGTGGAAGAAATTAGAAGACCAATATATGATCAAGAGTGCTGAAAATCAGTTTCACCTGAAGAGGCGGCTTTTTCAATTTAATTATCAACAGGGTGTTTCTGTTTCTGAACACATCAGTGATTTCAATAAGATACTTGCAGATTTGGCTAATTTGGATGTGCAAATTAGTGATGAGGATAAAGCTTTGTGTTTGCTAAATTCTCTTCCTGACGAGTATGAGCATTTGATTACAACTTTGTTGCATGGAAAGAATGATGTGAAATTTGATGATGTGTGTAATTCATTGATAAATAATGAGTGCAGAAAGAAAGAGAAGCAACTTCAAAATGTGTCAGGTGAAGCACTTGTAGTAAGGGGTAGATCTGATGAGAGAAAACCTACTGGAAAAAGAGGTAAATCTCGTTCCAAGTCAAGAAGTAAATTTCCTGCAAAAGATGAGTGTGCTTTTTGTCGCAACAAAGGTCATTGGAAGAAAGATTGTCCTAAGTTGAAGAATAGAGACAAGAAGGATTCTGAAGTGAATGTTGTAAGAGATGATGAAGATGACGACTTTGATTTTGCTTTGAGTTGTTCATCAGCTTTTGAAGATTTTGAAGAAGATGAGATTAAATTTGCTTTGGCTAGTTCATCTGCAGTTGGTTATTCTGACAAGTGGATTATGGATTCAAGTTGTTCACATCATATGTGTCCTAATAGGGAATGGTTCTCTACTTTCAAGGAATTGAATGGTGGAGTAGTTTTGATGGGAGACAACAGTCCTTGCAGAATAAGAGGGTTTGGTACAATTCGTCTGAAGATGCATGATGGAGTAATCAGAGAATTAACTAATATTCGGTATGTTCCAAATTTAAAGAAAAATCTTATCTCTTTGGAAACTTTAGAATCAAAAGGGCATACAATTACATTGAAAAGTGGAGTTGCTAAAGTTGTCTCTGGTTCACTTGTGATGATGAGAGGTGAAAGATTCAGAAATTTGTATTTTCTACAAGGGAGCACAGTGACAGGTGAAATAGCAATATCTGAGACCATAGATGATGATGCAGACAATACAAAATTATGGCATATGCGTCTTGGACATGCTGGTGAGAAAGCAATGCAGGGATTAGTGAAGCAAGGTCTATTGAAAGGTGCAAAGACCCGAAAATTAGAATTTTGTGAACATTGTGTCTTGGCAAAACAGACTAGAGCTAAATTTGGCACCGTAGTTCATCAGATTAAAGGTACTCTAGATTATGTTCACACTGATGTATGGGGACCTACCAAAACTACATCTTTGGGAGCTAAGCATTATTATGTCTCTTTTGTTGATGACTTCTCTAGAAGAGTATGGGTGTACACCATGAAGCATAAAGATGAAGTCTTAGATATATTTTTGAAGTGGAAGAAGATGATTGAGTCTCAAACCGATCGAAAAATTAAGAGGCTCAGGTCAGATAATGGTGGTGAATATAAATCTGATCCATTCTTGAAACTATGTCAAGATGAGGGCATTGTGAGACACTTCACAGTTAGAGAGACACCACAACAGAATGGGGTGGTAGAGCGCATGAATCGGACTTTATTGGAGAAAATTCGGTGTATGTTGTCTAATGCTGGATTAGGCAAAGAATTTTGGGCTGAGGCAGTTGTGTATGTAAGCCATCTCATTAATAGGTTACCTACTACTGCACTTGAGAGAAAAACTCATATGGAGGTATGGTCTGACAAACCTGCTACTGATTATCATTGTTTACATATTTTTGGTTGTCCTGCTTATTTTCATGTCAGGGAAAGCAAGCTTGATCCAAGGGCCAAGAAAGCTATATTCTTGAGATTTAATGAGGGTGTTAAGGGATTCAGGCTTTGGTGTCCAGATATGAAGAAAGTTGTTGTAAGCAGAGATGTGACTTTTGATGAGACTATTATGGTTGATCAGAACAAGCAGAAAAATTCTGAAGAGCGGCGAATGACAGTAGAGAGTTTGCAGCAGGTGGAGTTAAAGAAAAAAATTGTTGAAACTCCAATTGATCCAGTGAGTCCTATTGTTGATTCAGATGATTTAAATATTGAGGACATGAGTGTTGAAGTAGAGGCTCCAACCCAAGAGCCTACACAGCAAGATGGACCAATTGCAATTACAAAGGGAAAAAGGAATGCTCAAAAGCCAACTTGGCTTAATGATATGGTGACTTATGCACTTCCAGTTACTGAAGAAGAAATTCCTACTACTTATGAAGAAGCTGTCATACATGCAGATTGTGTAGAGTGGGAAAAAGCTATGGGTGAGGAGATGAAGTTTATTCACAAGAATAAAACATGGGAAGAGAGCAATTGGTTGCAAGTGGGTGTTTGCTAAAAAGGAAGGATCACGGTATAAGGCTAGATTGGTAGCTAAAGGCTACGCACAAAAAGAAGGAATTGACTACAATGAGGTATTTTCTCCTGTTGTTAAGCATTCTTCTATTCGTATTTTATTGGCCTTGGTTGCACAATTTGATCTAGAGTTAGCACATACAGCTTGATGTAAAAACTGCTTTCTTACATGGTGAATTAAAAGAAGAGATATATATGACTCAGCCAGAAGGATTTAAAATTACTGGTAAAGAAAATTGGGTCTGCAAACTGCATAAATCATTGTATGGTTTGAAACAATCTCCAAGGCAGTGGTACAAGCGGTTTGATAAATTTATGTTCGGTCAGAAGTAAACTCGGAGTCTTTATGATCCATGTGTTTATTTTCGCAAGTTGCAGGATGGGACTTTCATTTATTTGCTCTTATATGTTGATGATATGTTAATTGCATCTAAGAGCAAGGTGGAGATAAATAAATTGAAATCACAATTGAGTGGTGAATTTGAGATGAAGGACTTGGGAGAAGCTAAAAAGATTTTGGGCGTGGAAATTGAAAGAGATAAATCAAGAGGCAAAGTTTGTTTGTCACAGAAGCAATATTTGAAGAAGGTACTGCATCGGTTTGGCATGAATGATAAATCTAAACCTGTAAGTACACCTCTTGCCTCTCACTTTAAGCTTAAATCTACTATGTCTCCTAGCACAGATGATGATATGAAATATATGGCCAAAGTTCCTTATGCTAGTGCTGTTGGTAGCTTGATGTATTGTATGGTGTGTACTAGACCGGATATTTCACAGGCCTTAAGTGTGGTGAGCAGATATATGCATAACCCAGGTAAAGGTCATTGGCAAGCAGTAAAGTGGATTCTATGGTATATTCTTGGTACTGTGGATGTTGGATTGGTTTTTCAGCAGGATAAGACGAGTCAGTGTGTTGTTGGATATGTGGACTCTGATTTCGCAAGTGATTTGGATAAGTGCCGATCTACTACAGCTTATGTGTTTACTCTTGCTAGTGGATCGGTGAGTTGGAAGTCAAATTTGCAATCTACAATTGCTTTGTCGACTACAGAAGTTGAATATATGGCGGTTACAGAGGGTGCAAAAGAAGCAGTTTGGCTTCATGGTTTGCTTGAGGACTTGGGAATTATTCAAGAATATGTGGATATTTTTTGTGACAGTCAAAGTGCTATTCATTTAGCAGAGAACCAAGTTACTCATGCTCGTACTAAACATATCAATGTCAAATTTCACAAGATTCGTCAGATGGTGGAGGATGGTGATGTTCAACTCCTCAAAATTGGATCTGCAGATAATCCTGCTGATATGTTGACAAAGTCGGTTCCATTGAGGAAGTTCAAGTATTGCTTGAACTTGATTGGTATTTGTAGAATTTGAAATTCCCGATGGAGATGTCGGAGCGGTGATTGGTTTTGAAATTCTACTTTGGAGAATTTACATTAAGTAAAGCCAAGGTAGAGATTATTGAATATTGGTTTTAATTTGATTGGTGGGCAAAATCCAATGTGAAGGGCCCATGGTGGAGATCACGTGGGCATGACTCTCTAGGTTAATTAGGAGATATATGTATGCCTACTTTAACTAGGGAATATATATATGTCTTGCTGCCCCCAACAGATTTTTGGTGTGAGAGATTAGACAATTAACCTAATTATATTTAGGGTTTTGGATAGAGAGTTTTATTGCAAAAAAAACTCTAATTATATTCTCTCCAATTGATTATAGTGGAATTTCTCGCCGGCTCCGAAAGTGGACGTAGCTCAATCACATTGATTGAGTGAACCACTATAAATTCTTGTGTTCTTGTGTTTGCTTTCTTTTTCGTTGTTTGGTCGCTCATCTAGTTCTATATCAATATTGTATTTGTTACGCTTTCGCACAACATAGAAGCACCCTAACTTAAACCCAAAATTTCCTTTCAATGTTGTCTAATTTTCTCTCCTTTTGTAATTTCTCGGTAATATTAACCTCTTTCTCCCTCTTAGAGCAAGTACACGTCAAGAATTTTTAGGCAAAGACAAAAGGCAAGATTTTGCCTCCCATTTGTGCACTATTCACCAATATTGCCTTTGTCTCTCAATTTTTTCATGCACCCCCAATAGGCTAGGTCAATGCCTCTCAATCATTCAATATTTAATCCAATGTTTTTTTTTTCAGATGTGATCCAATGATTATTGTGCAATGATATTTTTTTTATCTCATCTCCATCAATCTCATTGCGCCATGTGTCATTATCTAATAATCAAAAATTAAAAATTTTGATAAGATTTCTCGGTTAATCTCCTACCGATAGATAATAAGATTTTAGATTGCTTGTTTGATTCCATCACTTGCCTAGGAAACGTGTGCATTATCTTCAACCTTTTCAATAATAGAGGCTCAACATATGAGATGCCCTACTTCTTTACTCAAACTATCTTTTGCCTCTTCATTTATCTACAATCATTCTCATCCAAAACATTTACCATAGTTTACATTTATTCTCTATATGCAATGAATAGCTTATTGGTGAAACTTCGTCATGATAGTGAGGAAGAAGAAGAAGAAGGACGCCTCGCAAATGAAGCAGCCATTGTTGCAGTAGCGGCTTGGTACAAGATCAAGTGTTTTGACCAACCCCAACAACGTGGTTCAAGAGTGGACAAATTACGAGAGTCACGAGGTAAGGAACTCATGAAGACTATTTTGTCGAGCGTCTGATGTTCCCATATTCAGATTTTCATCAACGCTATAGAATGCATCGTCCACTATTTGAGAGCAACTTAACAGTGGTAATGCAGTACCACGATTACTTCATTCAAAAGGCAGATGCTCTTGGTGTAATGGGTTTATCACTCCATCAAAAATGAACATGCGCATTAAGAATGTTCGCGTATGGTGTCTATGCAAATCAATGTGCTGAGATAACCAGGATGGGAGACTCTACTGCACTTAAAGTCGTTGAAGAGATTTTGTAGAGCAATATAAGGTATATATACTTCTTATTACCTTCGTTCTCCTACACCTGAAGATCTTCATAGACTTCTTAAGAAAGATAGACCTAGGGGATTTCCAGGAATACTAGAAAGCATAGATTGTATGCATAAAGCTTACAGTGGGCGCAAAGGCTATCCAACCATCATTCATGAAGCGGTTGCCTCATACAATACATATATATGGCATGCGTTCTTTGGAATGCCCGGTTCATGCAACGATCTCAATGTGCTAGGATACTCCCCAATTTTCAATGACCTCATAGCTGGAGTTACCCTTATTTCAATACAAGGCCAACCAAAAAGACTTCGACATGGCATATTATTTAGCAGACAGGATATACCTCGATTGGCATACATTTGTGAAAACGATTCTAAGACCTATAAATGAGATGCAATAACACTTCTCCAAAAAACAAGAGGGATATCAAAAAGATGTTGTAAAAAGTTTTGATACCCTGCAAGCTCGTTTTGCCATCCTTAGGGGGGTGCTCGTTTGTTTAAGAAGGAAACTCTTCGAAGTGTCATGATGACTTGCATTATCCTCCACAACATGATTGTGGAGGATGAGCGGACCAATGATGATTCAGATTTGGAATGTGATGTTGATGTCGATAACTCAATGAGCTTGAATGTGGTAGAGGAATATGAGCAACCCCGCAATCCTTTGCTATTTGAGCCAATACGGGTAGGAGTAAATGAAGATAACCTTCCTGGACTTATAGATCGTTATGATCTTGTTCGGGATGAGTATTTCGTCATATCCTTCAAGAGAATCTAGTGAAGCATAATTGGAAAATAAAAACTAGTGGAAGCATAATTAGATAATCCTCATTACAAATAAAAACTCATTTGTTTATTGGATAATAATTTATTAGAGCATAATTGGAGAATGCTCGTTTATGCATAATTGTTAATCAATGTCATATTTCTATATGTGTGCTTTGCTTTGATTTTATATTAATAAAATTGCATTTTCAGTTCTCTATCGTGAATATAAGAAATACTATGATACTACATAAAGACTGTGATACTAGAAGATAAAGTTGGAAAATAAAGACTAATACTAGATAAAGACTACATGGAAAAACCGGCCTAGCCTAGCAAGAATAATAACATTGTAAATAACAACCTAATAACTTAATCAAGCTAGTCTTGAGATATTACCCTCCCAATCATATGAGGTTTTGTCACCGATAGCTTTTTTTCTTTTCTTCCACCATGCTTTTGATTCTAGAGACATTGTGCTAATGTCCTTAGCCATAACCCAATTTTCCTCTTGTATTTCTAGTTGCACTTTTTGTAGTTCTAGTTGTTACTTTTCCACTTCCATTTGTTGTTGCCAATCGATGTGCTTTCTATTTTCTTCATCTCTGATTCTTGTGGCCTCTCTGCTAACTTCACTATTGAATGCAATGTTTTCAATTGCTTGAATATATCAATCTTATTTTTCATTAATATGCCCCTTGAGCTTAGCATCTCTCTTTTGAACCTTTCTTTTCAGAGGTCCATCAGATGGCTCGGCGATGCACTCTTCATTGTTGTCAACATCTAAATTAGTCTTTGACTGAATTGGTGAATCATCAATCACCTGTGAAGGTTGTATCACCCCTTTTGGTGGATCCTTGAAATTTGGGTGATACTTTACCACTTCCCAACAGTGAAGATAGGTGAAACTCTTAACCTTATTTGCACGCTTGTAATACATGTTTGTTTGATATAACTAAACAAAATTGCGTTGAACAAAAAAAGTAAATTAGCAAATAACGTTATAGAAAAAATCGTTACAACAATATTGAAATTTACACTGCTTTTAAATATACAACTAAGATGATATTTCAAAAGTACTAACCTTGTTCATGTTGTTCAAGCAGATCTCGTGATAGTGCTTCGCTTTGCTCATCGCATTATGCCAACTCCCCAAATTTCTTTTTAAATTTTTCCACCTGCTTTCGAGTACTTGTTGGGATCTAACATTAACCGGATCACCTTCCCAATTCTGTTGGTAGTGAGCACGAATATTATACCATAGATGCTTGGCATCTTGATCCTTTCTGACATAACCACATGAAGTGATAGTTGCCCAAGACTTGCACAATTGCACTTCCTCATCAATTGCCCACCTAGTTTGAATTTGACATTTAAAAACTAAAGTGTTTTAGCTAATAAAAAATAATGAAGGTAAAAGTGAGAAACTATTAGGGCTGGCCATTTGGGCCGAACCTAAACCCTAAACCCTAATTTTGCGGACCGAGCCCAACCGATTTGGGCAGAATTATTGGCTTATGAAAGTTTGGGTTCAGAGCTAAGTCATCTCCTAGTGTCAGTATACCGTATACAGACACATATGTACATTTATATGCTAAGATGCACGAATACGGCAATTTGCCTTCGTATCTCGCACCAATACGGGATACGGGTGATACAACTCGAATAGTTCCGGATACGCGTATCCAACGATCCAAAATTTGATATGCCACGGATACGGTCGTATCTATATTGGATACGTAAATTAGTAAATAAATAGGATATGTGGGGTTAGATCGGACATTTCCCCTTTAAAAAAATTAAAAGAAACAAAACAAATCGAGATCGAGACCTAGTTAAGCCGCACTTCTTCAGTTCTTTGCATCTTCTTCTCTTCTACTGTTCGTGACTTCTCTTCGAGACGCAATCAAAGCTGAAGCAATTGCTTCTTCTTCTACATACTTCTGCCAAAAGGAACCAGCTAGAGCTTCTTCTTTAGCTTCGGATATGTTCTCTTCTTCTTAATTAAATTATGGCTTGTGATGGTTTGTGGGTTTGTGCGTCTGTGGTTTGTGGGTTTTGGGTTTGTGCGTTTGATTAAATTATGGATTGTGGGTTTGTGGATGGTTTATGATAATGGACTTTGCGGCAGCTTATGTGTCTTTATGATATGAGTTAATGGTTTGTGAATTGTGATATGCATGTTCACATGTTTTTTTTTCTAACTATACACACACACACATATATATATTTATAGATTTATTAAAAAATATATTCAATTAACATATCTTTCCCGTACCGTATCCTATTACATTTAAGATTTGCCATATCCATATACTGCACCTTATCGTATCCAGATACTCGTACTCGCCCGTACCCGTATCCTATTACATTTAAGATTTGCCATATCCACATACTGCACCTTATCGTATCCAGATACTCGTACTCGTATCGGTGGTACTTAATTTATATGTAATAAATATACAAAACAGAATGAGTTTTGTAAAAGGCAAGATTCGAACCTCTCACCTCTTACAAAGTAATTGAAGTCTTAACCACTAGACCACAAGTTACTCTTGTTATGATATATAGTTTAGCCGCACTTCTTCAGTTCTTCGCGTCTTCTTCTCTTCTGCTGTTCGCGACTTCTCTTCGAGACTCAATCAAAGCTGAAGCAATTGCGTCTTCTTCTACAGACTTCTGCCAAAAGGAACCAGCTAGAGCTTCTTCTTTCGCTTTGGATATGTTCTCTTCTTCTTGATTGAATTATGGCTTGTGATGGTTTGTGGGTTTGTGCGTCTGATGGTTTGCGGGTTTTGGGTTTATGCGTCTGATTGAATTATGTTAATACCCGAAAATTGAAACCTATTTTTTGTGAAGAGTTATAAGGTTGAAGATTAGACCTAGCTAGACTCGATTGAAGGCCCCACTACTAAAATTTTGCTACTAGACATCAGTCCAGAACCGATGTAAAAATTAAATTCGACCAATGTCTTGGTAGGTGTAGAGAAAGATCAAGAAAATCAAACATCAATGTCTGCAGGATAACAACCAACATTACTTTTGAAACACAAATCGTTGTACAATCATTGTAATCATCATAATTTTGTATGTTAACTATATTTAGTTCTTCATATTTTGACAATTTATGCTTAATAAAGTATACATCGAACAATACCTAAGTGGATATTTGCATTGATTATTATTTCATAAATGATGTCTTTGTGTTTACCAGACATCGCCTCAATTTTTCCAAACCTATGTGCACTGGTTTATGGTAAATCAGTTTTCTTTATAAAAAGTGATTTGTACGTTTCAACAAGATGACGTTTTGGTTTTAAAAATCGATGTGCACTGGTTTTGGGTACATCGATTCTGTATACACATTTTGTTATATTCATATCCATGGGACATCGATTTTTTATTTTGAAACTGATTTCTGATCTCTCAATTGACTTCGATTTGGTAGGCATTAATACTGTTTTGTTATACATTTAAATACATCACTTCTTTTTAATGAGCATAATGTTCAAAGTTTAATTGTAGCTGCTATTGGGAAAAAAGTAACATTTCTCAACATATTAACTCAAGCACATCATCCAAAAATTAGCGCATTCCATTGATTTTTTGTCCAAATTCATGATCCAATATAATTCACAAAATAAAACCCAAAACCTACAAAGGCCAGCCTAAAAACATATGAACAAGAAGCTAAAAGATTAGTAAACCCCATTAGAGATATGCCTCCATCAAGCTTACAGACAACAGTACAGTGGCTCAGCATACTATGGCTTTTCAATTCTGAGTCCATCACGGGAGTGTCAATCTAAAAAACCAAATAGCACTGTATTAGAAAATCAGAGTATATATGTTATGTAAATTAGCATAATAGAAGCAATGAATGAATAAGAATTTATGAATATATGTGTAAATTAGCATAATAAAAGCCATTCGTTTGCCATATCATACTCAAGAGGCTGGGCAAAGTCTAATGTTGATAAGCCATTCCATTGCCACATGTGTGTGTGTGTGTGTGTGAAAGAGATAACAACTAGAAAGACCAAAATACTAAGGGAGTTACCTTCTCTTCGCTTTGGCTTTGAAGCTGGTGATTGTCAATCATTAGATGTTCATCAAATCTGGATGCTTTGTCAGGCTCTTTTAGAGTCCCTCCGTAAATGACACCAGTGACTGATCTGCAAATGCAGAGCCATAATATGTACAAGTTTTAGATAATCTTGAGTACAGTTGAGCAAATTCATAACTATCACTAATGTAATAGTGAGCAGTTTGTGACTGATTTCAGAAAGTATTGCTTAGAGTAATATACAGTAAAATGACTATTGTAAATGACCAAAGATGCCAAACTGAGAGGCATTATAGTGGCAACTAACTTGCATCTTATACATTAAAAACGTGATAAGCATCCAAGTAAAGATGCAAAAGAAACACATGAAAAGAAATATTGGAAATGATTGCGAAGTAAATTTCCTGTCATTCCTATCACCTATACAGATTTAAGATTGATAGTTTCATAGTAATGGACAAAAATAATAGTGCTTAGTAACTGTAAACGAAGAATCTGAAGGTTTAGATACCTCCTCTGATATGCCAGGATCATACATCTCTTATTTAATGCATCTATAGCAGACTCAGCGGCATCCGATGACTTAAATACAATAAAAGCCTTGCCTGCAAGGCCATGAAAGAATAACTGTAACTAGTCCAATATTAAAATTCAACTTCAACATATTAATGATCAATCATCACATATACCACATGCAATCATACGTATATATCATAATGTATATAGCCACAAGAAGTTGTTGTACCATAGTGTTGATTAGAAAAAGGAGTGCATGGTATCATTTTTGCGTCAACCGTCTCATTCAGTTCAGTCCCAAGTAGATCCTAAGGAGAAAAAGTGATGTATATTTAACATAATATCTCTTTCTAGGCCAGATAACCGTGGTTCATAACTCAAAAGTGTTACTTCATCCAGAATCCTACTCATTTTCCATTTAATTTGACGACTATAGTATATCCAGTATGAGAACTAGAAAAGATATGCATCTTACACACTTTTTTCATCTACATCTGGTGTCAATAGATGTATTTTGCTATCTTATAAACTTCCAACATTGTTTACATCAAGGAAAATTACCTGTACTTCGGAGGATGCATAGGATGGATCCAAATTTTCTAGTCGGACCAAGGTACCATTGCCTTCAGTTGTCCGCAGTCTTTCCTCCCAAAGCTGATTGATAAGGAGAACTTGGTTGGGACTTTAATGATGTATAACCATTTAACTGACAAAAAGCTAAGCAGGAGAGTGGTTCACACCTTGAAACTAAGTGTCTAAAGAAAATCCGAAGTCCCTGACTCACTCAGTTGTTACTTAATGTCTCTCTTATCTGTTACATAGAGTTATCAATCTACCATTCTACTGTAGGAACAATCACTTAGAGGAATCTACCATGTTAGGAACAAAACCAGAAATTTCAACCTTAATTAAGAAAAACAGAGACTCACATAACTCATTCTCCTTGTGTGTGTGATACAGCAAACCTAATACACAGACACAAAATCAGAACTATCAGAGTAACTATGAGAGACCCAACAATAGAAACAGAGAATAAAACTAGAAATAGTTAATACATGGTAGTTATTGACGTACATGGATCTTAATTTTGTGAGGCGTTGCATGCTTGGAGTGAAGGAAGATAATTTAAATTAGAACAAGCAAATTTGCAGAGGCACTCAAGAGTCCCAACCATTCTGGAAAAGCCTCCACTTGGTCGAAAAGAGGTTTCGTAGACTTGCGACGGCAAACTGATTCTGATAACTTACTGAACGAAATTGACATCGAAGGTCTATTGTGCTCGGCGGCAATGGCTTCGATTTTGGAGAAATCTGAAGCCAGGCAATCAATGTAGGCCCTCTATGTTTTCGCCCGAAATCAAACAAACTTCACAAACAAAAACATGGAAGAGCAAAAAAGAAAGAGGGGCTTGAGTAAATGACCTGCTTGTCGATCTCAACTCCGGACAATCGCTCAACTCCCCAAATGCAATTGCTCACAAGCTAAAGAAGAACAATAAACCACAATGAACAATCAAGAGCTAAGAAGACTGAAATCGAATCCATATGAATGAATCAACAAGTAAGGGATTCTGTTGTGCCCTACCTACCAATTCAAAGTAAGTATATTGACCTAAAAATTAAAATTCAGGTTATGATGGCAAAGAGCTATCACTCAAGCTTCACGGTGATGGAAAGCTGGGCAATTTTGATGGTGCATGCATCGGGGAAAAAATATGATATGTGCAATTTTAAAGAGCATCAAGACCTTCAATGGTGTGATCTTCTGCTATAAATTTTTTGATCATGTATAGTATTGATAAGAATAGAATTCCTTATTATATTATTCTTCTGTCTCTTTTTTTTTATGAAATAATGTTTCATTTAACTTGAATAACTTACAATCAAGGAGTTTATAGTGGCTTCATTAAACCCAACCAAAGACTAAAGTTGGGAAGAGTACCACACTCCATTTAGCAAACTTACATACTTCTATCACTCTCAAAGGTAGACGTGAGCCAAATCGGCGGCATTCACCAACAATAAGTTGGAAATTATAACTCAAGAGTAGCTTTAGCCACACAATGGGCAGCTTTATTACATTCTCTGGGAACATGATGAACTCAACTACAAGACTGAAAATTACTTACTAATCTTCTTACTTCGTCAAGTAGTGCAACATCATGACTTAAATCCTCCTCCCCCGCGTCTAATGCTGAAATCACGTTCTTTGCATCACCCTTTAAGATCACATTGGTAAAGCTTGCTTGGAGACAAAAATAAAGACTATTAACCAATACAACAGACTCACAAGCCATAGGCGTTGGAAACCTCATGCCAAGAACTCCAAGCACACCTAAAACATTGCCCTCCTCATCCCTCCGAACAGTTCCAGTCCCAAAGCCTCCATTTTTGAAGTCTAGAGCACCATAATTTACTTTCACATGGCCAAGAGGTGGGCCAGTCCAGCGCATAGAAGAAGTAGCAACAACAAAATTGCTTCCTCCCATGCTATTTGCATCTTTCTTTTGTGTTACATGCACAAATAAACTCCACCATCCAGCAGTCTTATCAATTCATTCCCCTGCCTGCAAGAAGCTTTTTCCATGTGTCTTGTCATTACGTCTCAGCCATATATTCCAACACACCACACTAAACCATTCTAACTGATTTTCTCTAGCCACCATAGCCACATGATTGAATAATTATAAAAAGCAACTCTCTTTCCACACTTTACACACTGTACCGAGAAAAGTGAGCTTCCAAACCTTTTTAGCTTCTTTACAATCAGATAAACAATGAATTATTGACTCCTCACCAAAACCACAGCTACCACATAATGGGTAAGAATTGATATGGCAATGATGCAGTGCAGCTATGCAAGGTAGGTAACCAAGTTCTCCATAAGAACAATTTCACTTTGTTGGTAGCAACAACCCAAAGCTTTTTCCAACCCAGTCCCACTGCTAGACTCCGCACCATTCTTCAATCTGTTCTTGGCCTGCAATGCGACCCAATATCCTGATTTAATAGAGTATTGTCCATTTGTGTTGTAGTGCCATATAATTTATCCTCTCCATGATCAAGAAAAGTCCTCCAAACACATTTAAAAAAAAAAAAAAAACTTTAGCCCACCCACCCTTACATAGACCAGTGAGAATCGAACCAATGACCTTTACAATGTTGGATTTATAATTTATCAATAGCTCACAGCTCACCAGCATATCCCTCAACACATTAACCATTACACCAGACCCAATTCTCCATCTGCACCCCTGTAAAACTAACTCTTTACCCCACATCAAGCTCCTCCACACCAAAGGCGGTCTGCTACCCACCCGTGCTCCCAGCCGATCATACTGAGGAAAGTATTTAGCTTTCAGGATTCTACTTACCAACTAGTGTGGGTGATGCATTAATATCAGAAAGTTTTAGCAAGAAAAACCTGGTTAAACAACTCTTAAGCCTCTATATCCAAGGCCTCCGTCCCTTGTACAAGTACAAAGCTTCTCCCAACTACACCAGTGTATTCCTCTTTCCCCCCCTCCTTTACCCCACCAAAATCTTGTAATTTTTGATTGGATGCCTTCTTTTTAGTTTTTGTTGATTTTAACTTTCCAAATGTTAATTTTGTTTTCTCTTTTAATGAAGAAAAGTTTAATTTTAGATTAGAAATATGTAATGCCATGTCATTTGCCGCATCACCTTGTTGTATGTTGACATCATTTAAACAATAAATCTGAACCATTGAATATTCTAAAATTTAATGGCTCATAAGGTGTGTCAAAATTTGTGTGAAAAAAGGTGACCCTTAATCCGGACCGGTAAGTTATTGATCCTGAATCAGGGGTAAGAATAGTACAAAAAGTGACTACTCTATTTAGACAATAAGAGCGGAGAGTAGTCTAAGCTAGCAAAACCCCTCATCTCGTAGGCAATATAATCTACCTGATACCATACGCCGAGCACGTCATTATAGTACGATGAAATGAAGTACTTCTCAACCGCTCCTCTAGGAGCGTCTACTAGCATAGACAAGACAAACCAGTCGAGTTGATCGTGTTTACACCTAACTAGAAAAAAACAAAAAGAACATACATAATGCATAGATTGGCCGAAACCCACTAAATTTATAATCTTCTAATTCTCAGTTAACTGTTCGTCGGCTTATGAACACTACCGGCTCCAGCCGAGCCGACATTATGAAATTACGTTTTTGCCCTCCATTTTTTGATTAATTACTGTTTGATGTTTGGCCTGGGTATAAAAAGCGCTGAGGTGATAGAAGCGATCTTTTTTCCCTTTCTTCATTGTTGGCTGATCTCTGCATTTCTGTTGTTGATAGAGTGAAAGAGAGGGAGAGAATTGCATAAAATAGGTGTTGTGTGTTGTGATTGTGTTTGTGTTTGTTTTCCTTTTGTGGTTTGTTTCGGTGGACGCAAACTTTTTTCTTTATCTTCGTTTTTGCCTCAGCTCTACGTTCTTGGGAGAGAGTTGCAGAGAATAAGTTCTGCATGTTGTGATCATGTTTGTTTTCTTTCCATGTAGGGTTTGTTTGTTCCTTGCATGTGACTGATTTGGGGTTTCGGTGATGCAGGAGTTCATGTTAGTAACGAGAGGGAAGATGGAGATTGGAATTAGATCGAGGAAAGCAGGAGGTGTTGGGCTCATTGTCGCGATCTTCTGTCTCTCTCTTTTTCTCTTCGTTTTTGGCTGGGTTCTTCGCATGTAGAGGTATGTAGTTGTTGGGTTTTTTGTTCTTCTTTCTTTTTCCACCATTTGTTCCATTCAATTGTATTACAAGGTTTCGATTTGCAGAATCTCAAAAGTCATTTTCCTATATTGACAGCTACTATGCTGAAAAGTTGGACGGGAATGGGAGGTGGCAGTATTGCTATATTTGGTTTATGTATGCTATATTTGGTTTAATCATCTCTCATTTTTGAAAATCAAATAGAGCTAAAGCTCTGTTACACTGATGGATGGACCAAAATAGTGGCATTAGGAAGTAAACCAAAATCTACTAACCCATAAACAAGGAATAACCATATTTGGCTTAACTATTGCCTTAGAAACTAGGTGAAACCAAAATCTACTGACCCAGTGTTGTTACAATTTATTTTAGGGTTAAATACTGTTTACTCCTTGTACTTTTGCTCGAAAAACATTTCAGTCTCTGACCTTCTAATTTCACACGTTTAGTCCCTGTACTTCAAAATTTCAGACCAATAGGTCCTTGCCGTCTAAAAGTCATGGTGAAATGTCTATTATGCCCTCAGTTCTTTTTTTTAATTAATTAATTATTTTATTTTTTTTTGAAAAGGAATTTTTTTTCCTTTCTTTCTTTCTGTTGTTTTTATTTTTTTCTGTTTTTTTTTTCTTTCTTTCTGTTTGAAAAAAAAAAGAATAAGTAAAATAAAGAAAAAAGAATTTTTTTAAAAAAGAGAAAGGAATAAATTTATTATATAAAAAAAAGAACTGAGGGCATAATAAACATTTCACCGCTACTTTTAGACAGCAAGGACCTATTGATATGAAATTTTGAAGTACATGGACTAAACGTGTGAAATTAGAAGGTCATGGACTGAAGTGTTTTATGGTCAAAAGCTCAAGGACTAAATAGTATTTAACCCTTTATTTTAATATGGTTATTCCTAAGGAAGCTGAAATTGTAGTATATAGTCGTGAGCACAAAACTTATCTTTTCATTGAAAATCAAGGAAAACAGGAATCAAAGTTATCTTTTATGAAAGTCGTGAGCATAAAAGAGCGAGAATATAGATTAAAGAAGCTAAAAAAACCATTTAAACTTCAACAGATTTAGTTATATTTGTTTGCTTCTCCATACCCTCCTAATATAAAATTTTAGTGTTTAGAATGTCATTCAGTACCATTTGCTCTCCTTGTTGTTTCTTCTATTTCTATTTTATGATTGGAATGTGCATATTGACATGTGGGTAACCGAAGCTTACTACTTGAATTCACTTACTGAGTTCTTTTCTTCAAAACTTTTTAGATATATGCAGATGAATTCTTTTTAATGCAGATGAATAGTATAATTTTTGCGGGGGAAGAGTCATAAAGCAAAACATATCTTGGTCGAGTACTATGCAACATTTAATATTATAGTTTTACCAAAAAAACTCAGGGACTCTATTGTAAGAAAAAATACAGTATATAGTATTCATCATACATGAAACTGGTTAATGTATGAGAACTCCTACATAAAAAACTCTAACTGCAATTGACATATCACACAAAAAGCTTTGCATTGATTAGATGACTTTTTACAAACTGTACTAATGGTTTCTCTATGCTAACTGAAACCTGCATGTATTTCTCTAACTTTTGTTTTAGATGAATTCCAATTATGATAATATACTGTTTATATAATCATCAGTGTTGTTGTATGCTTATTCTAATTCCTACTGTTTTCTCTCTCTTTCTCTCTCTCCCCTCCTTTTCCCTATTCAGGGTGAAAATTACATTTTTTTTCTCTTTTTTTTGGATAATAATTTGAGTAGTGTAGTTCAAAATGTAATCAAAGTTTCATGCTTGCAGTCAGTAGTGGGAGACAGCTAGAGTAGTTTAGCTTTTGCTAAGATTGGTATCTGATTGTAAGTGGTAATTGAAAAGGCTTAAGGAGTAGAGTATGTGATTATATAGACATTGTCTAAAGTAGCAAGTTTAGGTTTCAGATTTCTCTTGATCTTTAGTATGGGGTTTTGACTTAACCATACGTTTTGCTTATTGTTACAGGAAGAATGCCGTGCACATATCTTCGAAAGAGACTTGACTGAGCTGGTGAGATGTTGCAGCTAGGGGTTATCAATAAATTGATTGAGTTGGGTCTTGAGGTAAGCAATTTAGAGTTCCTTTTTCGTTCTTGCAATAGTTTGCTGTATTTTATGCTCTTATTGAATGTTAAGTCAGCAGAAATTTTTTAATCAACAATATCTATTTGTGGCTGCAGATTGTGCAATGAGGCTATCAATTATAGTATTAATTTGCTCGGTGGAGTTTAGTATCATTCTGTTTGGTATAGACAAGTTGCAGGTACATATTTCTCAGTAATGAAATTTGCCTAAACATAACTTTAATCCACAATTCTCTGGATTAATATAGAGCTTAAATTTGTACGATTGTGTAGGCAGAGAATCATAAATGCCTAACTATAAACTGCAGCAAAGTTATTGTTAAACAAGCATTCTAATTTCCTGATTAAATTATAGCCATAAGAGGAAGCAAAACAGTACTATTAGTCAACTGCATATTTATGTACATCAACGCTTTTAGCAATGCAATTTGGTTATATCAAATTTGCAGGTTACTTTCATTATACATAATACGTATCTGGATTTTCTTGATGAAGGAGGTCATGTAAATATTTTGTGAATTTTGTTTCCTGTAGCTCCAGCAAATAGAGTGAAGGCTTGAAGAATAAGAGAAGCAGCTCAAGGTCTGATGGTAATATTTTGGTTTTCTTCTTTGCCCATGATTTTCGCAAATAGAATCCTACATCTTTGCAAAGCAAAAAACATATTGTATATAAATTTCCTATCTTTACATGGATATGGCATAGTGACTCTGTTGCATAGAAATAACGTGGAGAAATAAGAGAAATTGACGAAAAGTGGATCAAGACCATGTAGAATGGCTTTATTACTCAAAAATTTTGGATTTGGGGTTTGTTTGGGTGTTAGGTCGACTACTGAGGAAGTGAATGGAAAATTAAGGTATTAAAATTTCAGTTTGTATAGTACTTTGAAGTGAAAACGCAGGCTTAGTTCGAGGTGAATGCTTTACCGGAAAAAAGTATATTATATAGTTTTGCACTTATATGAGTACGGTTTTGTGGCACCAGCTTTACCTTTTTGCATTCCAGGCCTATTTAGAAATGTGACTCCTTATGTTGGAGATGCCATAGGAATTTTTACTTCACAGACTTCTTGGTATCATAAGGACCATAGTTTTGAGTTAACTATTTTATTGGGTATTAAAACATACATGTAGTTCCTTGATCATTAAGCAGAGTTTGGTTGCACCATCACTGCCTTTTTTGCTATCAAGCTTATTTAGAAATGTCTTTCGGTATACATTTGTTATCTGGAAGTGGCTATGGGAATTTAACTCATAGATTTCCTGGTATCATAAGCACCTTTAGGTTGACTAATGGTATATTTGCAATGTTGGTCTTTTCCAATAATTCAGGTCAGGTTGAAGAGATACTTGGAGATGAGGGGTGCTGATGGAGAAGCTAGCTTATGTGCTTTGCTTGCATTTTGGGTAATAAGCTAAGCTAACTAATTCATTTCTTATCAATTGCACTTGCTTTCAACATTTTTTCTAATACAGATACAAACATGAAACAAATATTCATATAATTTTGAATCAAAACATTTGAACTTGAGTGGTTAATGATTAACTATTAATAACTCTAGCAACATAGGTACTGATCGTGTCTTTCTTTGAAATTTGAGATTGGTTTATTGTATGATGAGGTTTCCCTGCAGAATGTATTGGATATGACAGCTCCCTAAACTCCTAAAGAAAGACAGATGCTGAGACAGAAGGTGATAAACACATATTAAAAAAAAGTGTCATCCTGCAAATACTTGGAATAGATTGACTCAATAACTTTTCACATCTAAGTTTGAATATTTTTTATACCAAAACTGTTCTCCATAATAGAGGAATAGATAGTCCCTTCTCTCTAGCGTGGGAGAGTTAGGGTTCCTTTGAGTTGTGGTCGTGGTCAAAGGTAACAGTTGAGTTCTTGTAGGCGTTGTGTATTGCAACGTATGTGGGATCTGTGTACGGTGATTAGTGGTTGGTTTACAGCGGCTGGGTCCCTGATCTGTTCAATGGAGGACAATTTGGGAGATATGGTGAGGAATTTGATTTTGACAGAGGATGAAGCACAGGAGATTGTTCTACCGGACGAGCCGGGGAGGTGGAGACAGAAGACATTCTTGATTGTTGGCCAACTTTTGACCAACAAACCCTATCGAAAAGAGGCGTTGATAGGTACGACGCGTGCACTCTGGACGCCGAAGAGGAGACTGGGGGAGCAACCTAGGGTTTTGGCATGTATTTTGGATGGCAATGATAGAATCGTGTTTTCCTTTACGCATGAGTATGATCGTAACAGGGTCTTATGGGGTTGCCCCTGGCATTTCGATAGGGCCCTTTTTGCGGTGGTTGCGACTGATGGTATGGAGGACTTGCTCCGCGTCTTGCTGACCTGGGAATTCTTCTGGGTGCGGGCCTGGGGCATTCCTCCTCTTTACATGGAGGAGGAAACAAGGGTTAGAATTGGAAATGCTGTCGGAAGATTTGCTCTGATAGAGGAGTCAGTTCATGTGATCTTTTTGGGTACGATGTTAAAGCTTCAGATTCTTGTGGACGTGGAGAAACCGTTACACCGAGTGGCCTCAATCAGTTGCCGGGACACCGTTCTGCTTCCTGTTTTGAGTTAGATTACTTGAAGCTGTCGAATTTCTGCTTCTATTATGGCAGACTCAATCATGAGTCGAATATATGTGAATTACATAAATAGGGTCTGATTACTGAGAAAAAGTTTGATGCACTTCTCTGTACTGAGAAAAAGGACCGCTGGTTACAGGAGAAGGAGGATAGGGAGAGAGCGGCGGCGGAGGCACGTCTGCTCAATGAGGGAAGACGTTTTGGTTTGTTTCCCGAAGGCGGTAGTGGGTGGTCCATGCGAGCACCAGACTTTCCTACCTCCGGCATGGTGAGAAGTAGATAGGAGTTGGAGGAGGAGGAAGCGCCACTTGGTTTAGGCAGTGAGATGGAGGTCGATAGGGCTCTGACGATGATGGAGGAGGAGCGCCGTCGTGGTCCGAAGCGGAGGCATTTGCAGACGGTGATCCCGAAGATTTCGGATCAGGATCTTGCTTCGCTCAATCTACGGGATGTGGAAGTAAAGTGCGCGTCTGACTTGTCGCAAGCTTTAATGGTGATTGATTCTGAGATAGGAAAGGATAAGGGTGACGTAGTGTTTTCTGCGGAGTCTTCGGAGCAGACTGTGACTCTATTTGGTCGTCAAAGGTGGGACTTAATTGCGAATCTTCCTTGGCTGAGGTGACAGATGGGTTGAAACTGGGCCCCACTGATAAGTGGACTGATGGGGGTGTTGAGGTGGTGACAGATAGCCAAGTGGGTGAGCTGGAGAAAGCTACTGGGCCTAGGGGCCGTGTTACTGGGAGGACGACAAGTCAAAAAACAAAAATAACGGGTAAGCAGAGTAGTGGGTCTGAGGGTTTGGTTGCAGTTGGTTGTGTCGACGGGGGTCTTCAGCAGGCCGGGAGGCCCCCAAAATCTCATGGGCCTGGTTCTCGTAAAGGTGGTGTTAGGAAAAAGGGAGTAGTAGTAGCGGCAAAGAGTCCTAAGATTCTGGGTGTGAGCCTTGGGCGTGCTCCAAAATGTCCCTCCGTGATGGGTCCGGTCTTGACCCATCACGAGTCATGAATGTACTATGTTGGAACTGCCAAGGGATCGGGAACCCTTGGACAATGCCTGGGCTCAAAGGGATAATATCCCTAATCAATCCCGATTTTATTTTTCTTTGTGAGACATTGTGTACGGCCGCTGAGATTGATGGTCTTAGAAGACAGGTAGGGTGGAAAAATGCTGTAACTATGGAATGCAAATTTGTTAAAAGAAGGAAGGGCAAAGGTTATAGCCGAGCTGGTGGTTTATGATTGTTATGGAAGGATGACGTGAAAATGGAGCTTCAATCATTCTCTGATAGTCATATAGATGTGGTGGTTGGAGAAGTGGATGATCCGAAGACGTGGAGATTCACGGGGTTGTATGGTCAGCCTAAGGTGGAAGATAGATTCAAGACTTGGTTATTACTGCGGCAACTAAGTCTGCATGGTGATGTGCCATGGGTTGTTAGGGGGGACTATAATGAAATTTCTTCTTGCTCAGACAAGGCTGGGGGTGCTTTAAGGCGTTGTAGCCAGATGGTGGATTTACAGGAGGCACAAGAGTTTTGTGAGCTTGGGGAATTTAAGTTCATTGGCCCCCGGTTCACTTGGAGGGGAAATAGAGGTGGTGAGGAGGTGAAGATTAGACTTGATAAATTCATGGGTACGGACAGCTGCAAGAGTTTATTCCCTGCATCGAGGTGCGTCATCTTCATCCTTCTAAGTCGGATCATATTCCCATTGTTTGGAGGTCAGGGAGCAGCCTTGTAGGAAGAAGAAGCGAAGGAAGAAGAAGTTTAAATTTGAAGAGTATTGGCTGAAGGAAGAGACATGTAGGGGAGTGGTTGAGAAAGGGTGGCATGGCGTATTTAATAATGATCCCTTCTAAAATTTGTGGGATAAGATTCAAAACACCAAGAGGGAGTTAGAGACGTGGAGTGTCGCTCATTTTGGATGCTTGGCAAAAGAGATTGAATGAACACGTGCGCAACTCGCTGTTTTTTTCGACAACTCTTTTTCAGTGGCTCCTGATAAGGAGTGGTTGTTGCTGGAGACAAGGCTGGACGAGTTGCTACGACTGGAGGAGAGCTTCTGGAGGCAGGGAGCTAAGATTTTCTGGTTGTCGGATGGTGATTTAAATACTAGATTTTTTCATCAAAGAGCAAGTAATAGAAGGCAAAAGAGAACTTTAGTTGGGTTGTTCAACGAGGATGGATTATGTTGTAAGCAGGACAAGGAGTTAGAACGAATTGTGCTTGATTATTTCAGGGAGCTATTTTCTTCCTCCCAACCGGTGAATTTCCAGAATGCTCTAGAAGTTATCCCAAGGCTTATCTCAGATCTTGATAATATAACATTGACACGGGAGTTTGATGCTGAGGAGACCTATGGGGCAATCAAGGCCATGCATCCATCTAAGGCTCCGGGCCCAGATGGCTTTGCACCATGTTTTTACCAAGCGTTTTGGGATCTGGTGGGCGATGATGTAGTTAAAGCGGTAAGGCTCTTTGTGGGTTCAGAAGAAAAATTGAGGGTGGTGATGTTGTTGCTTTAATCCCGAAGGTAGACAATCCACAGTACATGAGTCAGTTGAGGTCGATTAGCCTTTGCAATGTGCTTTATAAAATTGGGTTGAAGGTTCTTGCCAACCGTCTGAAGCCTTTGTTAAATGAGGTAATTTCTCCATTCTAGAGTGCTTTTGTGCCGAGACTTTTAATTTCAGATAACTCGTTGTTGGCTTTTGAAGTCTCTCATTATCTAAAGAGGCGAAGAAGTGGGAAGAAAGCTTATTGTGCTTTGAAGCTCGATATGAGCAAAGCATATGACAGAGTTGAATGGGGGTTTTTGGAGGTGATTATGTTGAGAATGGGTTTCTGTACTGTGTGGGTTAATTGGATCATGGCGTGTATTCGTACAGTTTCCTTTTCTTTCATCATTAATGGATAGCCTAGAGGATAGCTTGTTCCAACCAGGGGACTTCGACAGGGAGATGCTATCTCTCCCTCCTTTGTGCTGAAGATTTATCGAGGTTAATCATTGTTGCAGAACAAAATGGCAGTTTTCATGGAGTGGAAATCTGTAGGATGCCCCAAGTATTAGCCATTTATTTTTTGCTGATGACTCTTTCATATTCTTCAAGGCTGAGGTCGCGGAGTGCATGGTGTTGAAGGGGATTCTACAGGACTATGAGCATGCGTCTGGACAGTAGGTAAACCTTCAAAAAAGCTGCATTTCGTTTAGTAAAAATGTGGCGCCTGAATTCCAAGAGGAGATGGCAGATTTATTGGGAGTTACAAGGGTTGATAAGCATGGTAAATATCTTGGACTGCCTACAGAAATTAGTTATTGAAAGAAGGAGGCATTTGGTTTCTTGAATGAAAAGATTAGGGCTTATACTCAAGGGTGGCGAGAAAAAACGTTATCTGTTGCTGGTAGAGAAATTCTGATCAAGGCTATTGCACATGCCATCCCTTCTTATGTGATGAGTTGCTTCGAGTTGCCCATGCACTTGTGTCATGAGATGCATCAATTAATGGCCCGCTTTTGGTGGGGAGGATCGGATGGTGAAAAAAAGATTCATTGGGTCTCTTGGGCGAAGCTTTGTCGTTCAAAAATGGAGGGTGGTATGGGGTTTTGGGACATGCATTGTTTTAATCTTGCTCTCTTAGCTAAACTAGGGTTGCGTTTGCTACAGAAACCGAATTCCTTGATCGTTCGTGTCCTGAAGGCCAAGTATTTTCCCCATTGTTCTTTTATGGAAGCAGAGTAGAAGAAGGGATCTTCATATTCATGGCGTAGCATTATGGCAGGGAGAGAAGCGTTGCGTTAGGGCATCCGGTTCCAAGTTGGGGATGGAAGTAATATCTCTTTGTGGGATGATCCTTGGATCCCCCTGCCTCATTCATTTAAACCCTTTTCTCCTATAATGGAGGGCACTGAGGACTGGAGGGTGGTCGATGTTATTGATGCTGACGGTCGGGAATGGGTACTTGAGATTCTGCATGAGCTATTTACGGAGGCTGAGGTCAATATGATTGCTGCTATTCCCTTGAGTATTAGAACGGTTGAGGACAGACTTGTGTGGCACTATGACGCCAAGGGAGTTTTCAATGTGAAAAGCGGGTACCGAGTAATGGTGAATTCTTTGCATGGCATGGCAAGGGCGTCAACCTCTGTTAATATTGTTGGTGGTTCTTTGCGGCATTACTGGAACAAAGTTTGGAGGGCTAATGTGCCTCCAAAAGTCAAAGTTTTTGCTTGACGTCTACTGAATGGGGCTCTACCCACCAGGTCTGCTCTCTTATCATGTAAAATTCTATCACCTGATAGTAATTGTGTTTTCTGTGGCAACTCGGTGGAGACTGCAAAAAATTTATTTAAAGATTGCATGGCTATTCAATGCTTTTAGAGTTTCTGCCCTTTAAAGCTCAAACCCATGAGTCACGTTGCCCAGGATATTAAGACATGGGTATTTGATGTGATGGATACTTTGTGTTATGATCAAGTGGACTATTTTATTATGGGTCTTTGGTTGATTTGGTGTGAAAGGAATAATTTAGTCTGGAAGGTTGGTAATCTCCTACCCATGCATATGATTGGTTGGTGTAGCCAGAAACTGGAGGAATTTTAGAAATACCATTCAAAAGCTCTAAGGAAAAAGAAGCTGCTTTTGACCAAGTGGGAATGTCCTCCAAGAGGAAGACTGAAGATAAATGTTGATGGGGCTTTTATGGCTGATTGTGGAAGTGGTGGTATTGGGGTGGTGGTCAGAGATGATTTGGGCATAGGTATTGCAACCTTAGCAAGGCCTTTTCTGCATGCACACTCAGCTATAAATATGGAAGCAGAGCTGTGTAGAGCTGGCCTTCTTCTTGGTATTTACCAAGGTTGGACGAGAATAGACATTGAAAGCGACTCTGCACTTCTGATTGTGGCCCTCAATTCCAAAGAGGAGAATTATTCAGAGGTAAGTCGGGTTTTGGATGATTGTAAAGAGTATTTAACGGCTTTTCAATCAGTTAGAATTCGACATATCTACCGTGAAGCAAATGGTGTAGCACATAGGCTTGCTCACCTTGCTAGTGTTGATTATTTAGATGATGTTTGGTTAGAGGAGACTCATGCTATTATTCAGGATGTACTCTATGAGGATTATTGTAATTGTTTTAATGTTGCTCGGGGTGTAGATTTTATGTCCCCCCCGATGCAAAATGTTATTTCAATAAATGGAATCGGGCGTGGGGCTGAGCCTCCCAGCTAAGCTGGGTTCCAAACCCTATTTTTTTTTTAAAAAAAGTTTGAATATTTTTTTTAAAGCACGTTCCAAAAACAGGACTAAAGACACCATTTTGTGATGCATGTGGCCGAAGATGTAATGAACTTTGCATTTTGCAGAGGTAAATTTATCTTATATTTGAGATAGTATTCGTCTGTGAGTGCGATTCGAGCTCAAGCATCCTCTGGTCTTCTATAAGAGCACCTGGAATGAAGAGCCTTTAAGGAATCAAGTTCTTAATGAAGTGGTCGAGGTTAATTGTGAACACCAGTTTGAAGAACCTTCGCTGATATGTGGTGACGAACATCAACACCTCTTTTCAGCAGACAGATCAAATGTAGCTAGGTGAGCCTATTAAGTAGAACAATATATTTTTGACAAGCTGTGTCAACAGCAGTTGTATTGTATATTTGCACATTATCAAAACATTCACATTAATGGTAATGTTAGTTGCAAATATAAGTCTCTAGCCATCCAAACTTGCAGATTTTGTTTGAACACCCGCAGCAACGTGTGGGCACCTATTCTAGTAATTCTTAAACAAGATAAGGGGTTCATTGGAAAATCAAAAATAGGAAAAAAACAAAAAACTAAATGAGGGCAGAAGCCCAAAAGCAACAACAACTGGCCCAGCCCAGCCCAGCCCCTGCTTCGTTGTGCAGCACAATCGAAGACACCACGTACAACCGCCATCGCCGTCGTTACAAAACGAGGATACCACCATAGATCTGGACGTACATCGACACCACCTTCAGAGAGCTTGATGTAATGATGCGATTAGAACCTACCCGGAACATGAACCCTGATTAGTTGCTGAGCTTCGCGATACCAATTCGCAGTCGCCGTCGTCTAGTAATCCATCCCACGCTGGTAGCACCATCCCATAAATCGATGACTGTGACCTTACCGCCTCAGCGCTACAACGAGACCAGACACGAAGCCGAAAGCCACCATTGTCTTGTCTCTAAGCAAAACTGCCCCTAGACCCGAAAGCAAGCGCTAATTGAATACCTATAAAGTTTTAAAATTAAAAAAAGTCTCATCAAAGCAAATTGTGAACTCAATTCCGAGATTTAAACTGGGCTTTGTCAAACTTAAATTTTATTTCGGTCATCTCCAATGGAGGGCTCTAACCTGAATTTAGCCATTAAAGTCAAGATTTTCATCTCCAATAGGTGAACTAAGCTAAGCCAAAAAATATTTTGAGGGGCTATACGACCAATGGTTGAGCTACTTTTAGCCCTTTGTAGAGCCCCGATATCATAGAGTGGAGCCCACGAATTTGCAAGCCCAAATAACAAATTTAATTTAATGTGGAGAGATCAAGGGTTGTGATTAATTTTATTGTGGAGCCCATGAATTTGCTAGCCCTAAGAATTGAAGATAGTCAAAAGAGCAAGTCCACCCGTTGAAGCTGCTCGGTCAAGACTATTCACTGCTTTGTGCTTTTCATTTCCACCATTTTTCTTGACCAGTCAGATACTATTTACAAAAAGTCACCAAATGTCAAGAAAAAGGTCAAAGAAATTGTCTTGACTGGTCAGTCTTAACGGGTGGACTTGCTCATAACAATTACTATTTACATGAATAGTGATTATTAGGGTTTAAAATTTAATCTGAGTTCTATTTTAGCCTCCCAAAAAAAAAAAAGTAGGAGATTTATTTTTGTTTGGGTTTTTGCCCCCATTCTATTTCTATCCAAAAAAAAAAAAAAGAAATTGTGCGAGTTCTAGAAAAGAAAGAAAAAAGACAAGCAATTGCCAAAAAAACGAAGGGGGAAAGGGTAGCGTGGCTCTGCAGTCTGCAGTGGGATTTAAAAGGCGTTAGGGCTTTGAGCTCTTAAACCTTTTTCCCTCTCTTTCAGAATTCAGAGCTAAATGCTATGGCGACCGATCAAAATATGAGTAGCTGGACTGATCTCCTCCACTCGTCCACCAAGCTTCTCGAACAAGCCGCTCCCTCCGCTCAGTTTCCCCCTCTTCAGGTTCTCCTCTTCTCCTTTTTCACCTCTTCACTTTTTCCGTTTCCGTTTCCGTTCCCGAGAGAACGAAGCTATATTCAGCTCCGAGAGAAACTGAATGCTAGGTTTTCAGCTTAGGCATTGTTCAATTGACTCTTTAGGTTGTTGCCATCTCTCTCTCTCTCTCTCTCTCTCTCTCTGTTTACAGCTGCGTGCCTCTAATTGAAAGACAAGTCCATGTTTATTTGTTTGGATTTTGCTTCACTTGCGCTAGTTGAGCAAACAGAAATCTAGGCCATCTCTGAATTCATTTTCTGTTGGTGTTTCAGAGAAATTTGGACCAGTTGGAAACATTATCTAAGAAGCTCAAGGCGAAAACTCTACGAAATGAGGCTCCTCAACAATCCATTGCTGCCACGAGGTACCGGAATGATTACTGTCTCGAAAGATGTTATGCTTCTCAAATTTACTTTACTTCACGTTGCATAAAGCTCTTATGTTACTGATAATTTTACTTTACTAAATCAGTTGCTCACAAAACATTGAAAACTACTAAATTGGAACTTTGAATTGCTTTGAGGTTTCGAGCTATCTTAAATATTGGAAGTGCCGTTTCAGCTATTAACTTTTAGGAAGTATATGTGTTCACTTATCCATATCACTACATTGCAGGCTTCTTGCTCGTGAGGGTCTAAACGCAGAGCAGCTTGCACGGGACCTTAAGTCTTTTGAATTGAAGGTAATGATACTTATATGTTCCCTACTTTGTATAGACGTCCAGCCTCAAAACAGTTGATCAGTCACTTTGCATCCTGCATTTTATAACCTTGCCCATTGTCAACTCTCAAGACATTACGTCTTACAAATACGTTATCAGGGAAGAATTGATTAATCGGGCCATGTTCTTCCTAAAGAATTTCACCATACAACTATATTATGAGAATCTCCATATGAATGATAACAGAAAAAGGCACTTATACTTCGTTTCCAATAAAATCAGCTTAGTTGTAACTTGTAAATCATGCTCCTCTTGATTTTCTGATCAACTTAATCAAGTTCAAGTTCTAACTGTATTGCTTTACTTTTACATCTCCTTTCTTTTCTCTTATTTTCTGGGTCTCTATCTTTAGTGAACAATTGTTTCTTAGGGTCTGAAATGCATTACTCTTTCTTCATCTTTCACACTAATTATTTTTGGTGATCTGTTCCTTTCTTTATACACTCAAAGACAACATTTGAGGATGTTTTTCCTGCCGAAGCAACGAGCATTGAAGACTATCTGCAGCAGGTAAATTTTTAACTATGAACTTTTTAGTGATGATGTGATCAGATTACTATGCGCTTCTCTCATTATTTTAATATTTTGTCCTGTTTGATCTGCCGAAAGATGATTTTACGTCATTGCTAGCTTTAAGCTGTGTAGTATAACATGATTGAAGGAAAGGGCTACCGTGAGACATGTTACAGTTTACTAGAAGGATTTCTCTTTTGACTTTTAATATAGGTATTACAGAAAGGAGCTCTAGATTTTATGATGTGGGATAATTTAGCTGACTTTTATTTGTAATTTAGTAACATTTCCCCTTCAATGCCAAACTGCATGCATCTTCATTTACCTCCAAGAATAAAGGCCTCTATTCTATTTCTGAATGTATGCACGTCTAGCTTTAGGGAATCTATTGCTTCTTTGTAGAGTAGTGGTCGACTATGTTAGACCAAATTGAGTTTATGATTTCTTTTCTTAATTTCGTTTCTATATCTATGTATCGTGCTGTCAGAGTGAGGCTTCTGAAATTGGATGAAGTTTTGTAAACATGATCTTACAAGCTGTTTTATTTTGCATATTGTACAATGCCTTCAGAAACATGTTTTTGACGTCTATATTGATTAATGAGCAATTGTCCTGATAAGGTGGAATAATTTGTGTTATGCATACCTTAAAATGCTTTTATCTGCTTTTCAGATGCATGCGTGTAGCACTTCATTGTGATTGATAATGTTACCTTGACCATATTGTATATAATTCTTCTTTTCTCCTTAGGTCCATGAAATGGCAATGGTCTCAGCTGTTCAAGAAGCTCAGAAGGATAACCTGAGAAGCTTTAATGATCATATGTTAAAAGTTTTGGAGGTTAGTGTACTCAATTGTCTTGTTGTGATGCCATTATGACTGGATTTTACTCTGTATAGATTTATACTATTCTGTATATGATCATTCTCATTACCTATATAATACACATTGCCATCCTTGGAGTAGCATTTAAACTTCCCTCATCATGTTTTTTATTTGTAATTTTTTATTTTATTTTTATGGATGACATCAAATCTCATTAAGTGTCAAAGGATAATCCTGTGACCTTTTTGTTAAAAACAGAAAAAATTACATAGAGAAGGAAAAAGCCAATGGAGATGATGGTGTTTGAAAATCACAGTTGAGCTTATGATTTCATTCTATTTTCAACATTCATTGTTGGTAAAAATTGATATTTGGCAGGAGGATTGGCAGATGGAAAAACGTGATTTCCTTCAAAGCCTAAGCCAGATTTCAACATTACCCAGGACTAATGTCACTTATACTGTCAGCGGTGGTAGTCGTCCTGGTCAAGTAGCATCCATTGCTTCCAGCCCTCATGTTTCATCTGGTCCATCTAGCATGGAGCTTTTACCCCTAGATAGCAAGCCTGTCCTCGAGAGAAAAGCCTCTGTTTATGCGGAAGTTGTAAAGAATCTGAACAATGCAAGGCAGCGCGGTTTACCTTTTAAGGTGAGCTTATTTCTTTTTAGCTTTTTTTAGCTTAAGAAAATTCTGTCATGCTGAGAGACTTCTGAGATCATCAGCTGGAACAGTTTTGAACCCTTATTTGTGGGTTTTTCTGGGTATGAAAGAAAGGAATTTTTTTTTTCAATTGGCTGTTTTAAGTTGTAATCACAGAGCAAAAGAAAATGCTGTGCATTTGATCCAACTGCCAGCACATGCATACTGTATGTGAGATTTGTGCTGGTTTCTAATGACATCCACCTTTTGTTTGGTGGCTTTGGCCTTTTGCTGTATTTTCTTTGGCAGCAGTCATCCTGTAGAAAGGGGATGCTACAAGACTGAGTTTAGATATACTTACGAAATGATTGCTATTTATTTGTACTTTCCGTAGCCCGCTACAGCTTTCAAGGGAGCATATGAAAGTTTAGGCCTTCATGCATCTGGAGGAAAATCAGTGAACATGCAGAAGATATGGCATCTTCTTCAGGTAACTTCTAATCATCTGCTTATTTTATAAACTGTAAAATGTATGATTTTCTTTTGTGTGGTGACTGTTATCTGTATAAGATAAGCAGCTTTTGACTATATCAATCTATTGACAGACATTGCTGAGTGAAGATATAACCATACAACGAAGTGTTTCAAAAAAGATGTCATTAGTTATTGGTGCAAGGCGCCACCTGGAATGGGGGCATGAAAAGTACATCATGGATACAATTCAAAGTCACCCTGCACAGGTAGAGAATTTGTTTCGTATGTTAATTGCCTAATTCGTAAACAAATTTGCTAAATGAGTTCCCTTCACAATGGTTATGTGCTATCTTATTGGCCTATCAATGTTGTGTCTCTGTTCTTGGATTTTCTAATCTTTAATTTTTTTTTTCCTTACAAAGTTTGCTTCTGCAAGAAGTACTTTATTTTCTTTGTTCTCTTAGAGCACAACTTAATAGTCGTCTCTCCATCTCGATGCAGGCTGCACTTGGAGGGGTTGTTGGAAATTTACAAAGAATTCGCGCCTTCCTTCGGGTTTGTAATCATGCTTAAACGTTGAGAACTTGCTTGTTGTTACATGTTATGGTATCCTTCCAGATCTTTTATCTTGCAACTCAGTATCTATTTGTTTCTTTGCAGATTCGTTTAAGAGATTATGGAGTTCTAGATTTTGATGCAGTCGATGCGCGGAGGCAGCCTCCTGTTGATACCACTTGGCAGCAGGTCTTTACTTCTTAATCTTTTACATTTCTGAAGCTACATGTATAATCCCTAGATACTAGTCTTATAAGTTTCAAAGTAAATGTTATATGGGATGGACAATCTCTTAGAAACTTCTGACCTTCTGGGCCACCAGGCTATCTTAATGGAGCGATTCATTCAATTCATAGCTGTGTTCTTTCTTGTTTTTCTATCTTTCTTTCTCAAGATTGTTTGGGCTCCTTTTAAATTTTCTTTTTATTTTGCTGAGGGAGATTTCACTATTAATTTATACATACCTTTTTTATAAGATGGAGAAGGTGTAAGCAGTAGGTTTACGTATTCGGATATTTTGATAACTTGTTATATAAGCAAGTGTAAAGCAGAAAAATAGTATTTTAACAGAATGCCACTGGTCTAAATTCCCGCTGTGAATTTCGTTTCTCTCCCCATATTTCTTTAGTACAATTTGTTGTTCAACAATTTATCCCTCTTGTAGTACATTATCATGGAACTGAGTAATCTCTTCTATATGTCACAGATCTACTTTTGCATGAGAACTGGCTATTATGATGAAGCAAGATCCGTTGCTTTGTCATCTCGTGCTTCAAACCACTTTGCTCCTCTGGTAAATTTTTTCCCCCTAATTTCCATATGCATAAACTATTATATATGGAATAGCCTTAGTCATTACTTCAGTTTTGGACAGCTCACTGAGTGGATTAATACTGGAGGTGTGGTGCCTGCGGAGATTGCAACTGCGGCATCTGAGGAATGTGAAAAAATTCTAAGAGTTGGTGATCGTGCTGGTCGACCTGCATATGACAAGAAAAAGTTGTTACTGTATGCTCTCATATCTGGTTCTCGTAGGCAAATCGATCGCCTGCTACGTGATGTACCAACTCTTTTCAACACTATAGAGGATTTCTTGTGGTTTAAATTGTCAGCTGTAAGAGACTGCCCAGTTGGAGCTGCATCCATTGTTATGAATGAAAGCTTAGTACCATACACGTTGGAAGATTTGCAGGCTTACTTAAATAAATTTGACCCATCATATTACACAAAAAATGGAAAGGACCCTCTGGTATATCCATACATTCTGCTTTTAAGCATCCAGTTGATACCGGCTATCGTATACTTGTCTCAAGAATCCGGAGACGAGGGATACAACATTGATGCCGCCCACATATCAATTGTGTTAGCAGACCATGGGGTCCTTTCTGAAGGTGCTGGAGCTGGACAAAAGATGGGAGTGATGGATGCTTATGCTGAGGCATCTAGCATCATCAGGCAGTATGGGTCTGCATATTTACGTGTTGGTAATCTATCAATGGCATTAGAATATTATGCACAGGCTGCTGCTGCAGTTGGTGGTGGCCATTTGTCATGGTCTGGAAGAGGTAATGTGGATCAGCAAAGGCAAAGAAATTTGATGCTGAAGCAACTACTTACAGAGCTATTATTGCGGGATGGTGGGGTATATCTTTTACTTGGTTCAAGAGGTGCTGGCGAAGAAGGTGAACTGAGACGATTTTTGATTGATGTAAAAGCAAGACAACAATTTCTGCTTGAGGCTGCTCACCATTGTCTGGACACTGGGTTGTATGAAAAAGTAATGCTTCTTTCCCTGACCTCCATGCTTTCAAATTTTTCAGAAGCTGTATTAAAGTCTTAGATCTTTAGTGGTCTGAAAAGGGAATATATTCTTTCACTCAAGTATGGCTTTTGGTGCCTTTTCCACCAGAAAAAGGTGCTAGTAATACTGGGGTTGTGTTATGGTCATATTTTGACCTTTTGGACTCCATTGAATTAAACATGACTACAATTGGACTTCTTGTTTGAGCAAACATTTGGATCCCATTGATGTATTTATTTTTTCCTCGGGGTGGTGTGTTGGGGGTTACAATCAAGTGTAAAATATTTCTTGGGAGCATTATAATTACCTCAAAAACCCCAGTTAGATTTGCGGTGGAACGCTTAGTATATTGAATATTTTTAATACTTAACACTTTGTTGTTATTGTTTTGATGTTTCATGTATTGTTCCCTCTCATCTTCTTGCTGTCATTAATAACTATTCTCCTAGATGGACTAATCTTGTTCTCCTCTCTTTTTATTCAGTCCATAGAAATTCAGAAACGAATAGGGGCATTCTCAATGGCATTGGATACCATTAACAAGTGCCTCTCAGAAGCAATTTGTGCCTTGTCGCGTGGTAGATCAGATGGGGAGAGTCGAACTGCTGGTCTCATTCATTCCGGAAATGAGATCTTGGAGATGGACAAATATTCATCTGAAGTCGGGTATGTTGACACTACCATCTTCTGTTTACTTATTTATTTACTTTTTGCCTTGATGTTAGCTATATTGAACCGGTGCCTAAATATTGTGAGATGCTTGCTATACGAAGAATGGACAGACTTTCCCACAGAGGATGTCTGGTAATCTATGATTAGACTTCAGAGAGAGAATTGTAATGATTAGTGATTTGAAGCAAACCCTATTTCAATAACTGAGTTAGCATTATGCCATTATAGCTTCCCTTGGCATATTCATAGAGTTAGCAATGCGTTAGCAGTAACTGTCCAGAATGTTGCAGTGTTTACATGGTCATGCTTATTATGCACAGGATGTGCATTTCGGTTTTTGGATGATTTTTCGATTCTTACTACCTTTTTCAGATTATTTCACATTGGTTATGGATTTTCACTGCTTAATGTGTATCCAATTTAGCTGATGAAAGTCATTGGAATGTACCCTGCAGTCCTCAAGAGAGGGAGAGTGTTTTAGAGCAGCAGACTGTTTTAAGACAACTTGAGGCCATACTGTCAATACATAAGTTGGCAAGACTAGGTCATTATGTTGATGCTTTGAGGGAGGTTGCCAGACTTCAATTCCTTCCTTTAGATCCTCGAACACCCGATATTACCTCTGATGTGTTAAAGAACTTAAGTCCCCATGTCCAAGCTTGTGTTCCGGACCTCTTGAAAGTTGCACTGACTTGTCTGGACAACTCAGGGGATTCTGATGGATCACTCCGAGCCTTGAGGGCTAAGGTATGCTTTAAAAATTAGTTTCATCATTTATCATTTATGTACCTTATTTGCATATCCCATGTATGTTTGACCTCTCTCTATATGTTATTATTTTTATTTTTTTAAGCAATTTATTTATTTTACTTAATGTGTGTATTTCATCGATATCAAGCAAATTTGGTCCCAATTCTGGGCTTTTACCATGTGAAAGTTGAGGTTTGATGTTATAATGTGATTCTAGCTCTGTTATATGCTTGGTCAGTAAGGTCAGTAAGCCATCACTGTTTGTTCAACTTAATTACTTAGCCTGAATTGAGCTGTTGACTAATATTTTGCAAGCTTGAGCCATGGCTTGGATTTGATCTGCCATGATTTCTGATTCCCCTCTCCCTCTCTTCTATTGGATAAGCCTTTCATTTGAAGATGCCTTGAGTATGAAAAAGCATGGCTGCTGCCTGTAGTTTTTTATTTTATCTTACTTTTTATTTATTTCTGTCTTTTGGGAGTTGGCCATTCATAGTACCAAACTTGTAATGTTGTCTGAATGGAAGTTGATCTATGGTATGTTTATAATTGATGAGCCATTTGGTTTTTGCAGATTGCTAGCTTCATTGCAAATAATTCCAATATAAATTGGCCACGGGATTTGTACGAAAAACTTGCCCGGAGCTTGTGATTTGTGAAGGCAGGACTTCCAGAAGACTAGCTTTCTCCTGTTTGTTTTGTTTGACAAAGAAATGAGATGCATGCTGAACTTGATCTTGCTTCTGAACTGAATTGTTTAATAGGCATTATTATACAATTTAAGCATCTAAATTACCTTTATCAGGTAGCTAGGCTGTCTCTTTTGTTTTTCGTATTTTTGTTTTTCTTTTCAGAAGGTGAAACAGTCAGTTATGAGTGCCTTAAATGTTTTGAGTTGGCAGTTGGTCACGAACTTACAACTCGACCAAATAAAGCAAGATAGCTGATTAAGGTGATTGAGTAGTTAATCTACTTGCAGGCTAGCTGGGTGAATTGTAATTTCGATGACATTTTTAATTTTTGAAAAAGAACACATGGCAGTGAATTTTAACATATATAATATCATCTCTCGACAAAACGTTTCACATTTTTAGATTTAATCGAAATTGTCGAGCTTTCAACCTTCTCTCTCGGTGGCAGGACCTAGCTTGGCAAACAAGTTGGCAAAGCTGCTATAAAGAACCCAGTCCCCAGGCAACCCCTTTCCCTAGCTTGGTGCTACTGTCCTACATCTTCTATCCAAATTCGGCTGAGTCATAATTGTGAAGTTTTGGTGTGGATCATGTCCCTGGAAACTGCTAATGCTTTATGGATGACCTAAGTGGGCTCTAACGTTTAAGGGCTAATGTTTTTTGTTTTTAGTTTTCCCTCAAAATCGGATGAAAATAACTTTCTATCTGAGAGAGTATTATGAAATGTGAATAACGGTTTAAGCGGATCAATATTTCATAAACCCTCAAATATTTCTTGAAAGTTTTCATCTTCAACTGAAGTAAGTTGCTGATTATGAGGGTTTTGTTGATTTTAAGGGTTGAGAAGGTTGTGCTGATTTTGAGGGTTGAGAACTACCGCAACATCATAGAGTAGGGCAAAATCTTTATGTTAGAGCATATGCAGCAGTAGGCACTGCCTATAGGCTGAAAATGTATAAAGGCTGATACTATTCACATAAATTGCCTTTGCCTTCATGTTTTTTATGCAGCAGTTAAAGACAATAATAATAGACAAAGTATAATTTTAAATATAAAATCTATTTTGATAAGATTTTGAATTATCTTTGGATATTACAAGTCATATATCTTTAAATATAAACATATATTTGATTTAGGATAAATTGTTGGCCTATCAACATATGACACGTGTCAATGCTTCAACCCCTATTATCGATAAAATATCTCATATTGCTGGTAAGTTTTTATCCAATATCAATTTGACACGTGTGAATTTCGGAAAGCAATCTTCATAACAAATTATCTTTGATTTCAGATAAGATTTTTGGCCAATGAAAATCTCTCACATGTTATTTTAACTTCACATGTACCGTGATTGACAATAAATACACATCATACTTTATCATCTACTCACACAACCTCATTCTACATCTCTATTTCTTCTGAAATCTCTCCACCCAAACACTTCACCACATTCCTCCTCCTTCAAATGGAAGAGTTGAGCAACTGGTTGTTGTAAAGGCAACAAAAACGTACAGAAGACATTGAGTAGATCCAAGCCACAAATGGTCAGCTTATTGCAGTTTTGGCGAAGTATGATTCTTATGATCCACCAAGAGGGCGTGGTTCACGACCTGGTTGTGCTCGGAATGTCGAAAGACATAAGGAATTGCATGACTAGTGTCTTATGAAGGATTACTTCATCGAACGTTCAATTTTCGAGGAAGTTGAATTTTGAAGGAGGTATAGAATGCGAAGATTAGTGTTTAATCACATCATAGAGAGCCTTTGCAACCATGACAAGTTATGGCAACAAAAACCTTATTGCTCTAGCAAAATGGGATTCTTACCCCAACAGAAAATGACGGGTGCCTTACGTATGCTTGCATATGGTGCAGCTGCCGATCAATGTACTGAAATAACCAAGATGGGGGAATCTACCACATTGAAATATTTGATGAAGTTTTGCCAACAAGTTGAAGCTCTTTACTCGGAGTGGTACCTTCGCACTCCGACACCGGTAGACCTCCACAGGCTTCTCCAAAGAAGAGATAAGTGTGGTTTTTCGGGCATGATTGGAAGCATTGGGAGTGGAAAAAATTGTCCACATAGCTGGGTCGGAACTTACACTGGTCGTAAAGATAGGCTAACAATTATTCTTGAGGCAGTGGCGTCCTACGACACATGGATATGACATGCATTTTTCGGAACTCCAGGAGCACAAAATGAGATCAACGTGCTCGGACAGTCTAAAGTGTTTCAACGTGTCATCTCTGGAAGTGCTCCTTTAGTGACGTTCAAGGCCAACAACATAACATTTTTCAACCGATACTATCTAGTTGATAGAATTTACCCTCGGTGGTCAACATTCGTCAAAACAATTCGCAATCCAAGGAATTTTGCGGAGAAATTATTTGCCAAAAAGTAAGAAGCATATCTGAAAGATGTGAAAAAGTGTTTTTGTATCTTTCAATCTCGTTTTGCGATACTACGTCACGGTGCTCGTTTGTTTAAATTGTCACTCTCCGAAGCATCATGATATCTTGTATAATTCTTCACAACATGATTGTGGAGGACGAGTATGTTGAAGATGACTTTATAGACCTAACGAAATTGACAATATGAACCCGGAAGGGGAAAACGTCTATGATCGTCCATTGGATGATGAAGGACGTCATATTCCTTTCCAGCCAGTGGGAAGAGACAGACAAAATCTTCCACAATTCATTGACCATGTGGAGCAACTTCATTCGGCCTATCTCCACAAGACTCTTCAAGATGCTTTAGTTGTGCACAATTGGAATTTGGCAGATTATGAAGAGTGATTGAAGTGGATTTTCAACTTTCTTTGTTTTAAATAATTGGCAATTGTATTGTCATTCTTAGTGTGTTTTGTCTTAATTAATGCTTGTTTAAATTATGTGGTATGCTTTTATCATTAATAAAATTAAAATTATTTCATAATGTCAAACTTTTATTCTATAAAATCAAAATTACATAAATAACAAGCCAAGACTAGCAACATTTTATTTAGAATAATAAAAATCATGGGGTGTCTTCGAACCATTGGGTGTCTTCAACACTATTATCGACATCATCTATTGCTTTTACTTTAATCACAACCTTCCTTCTTTTCCACCATTGCTTTGATTCCGGAGTCATTGCAGAAGTATCTGTAGACATAATTCATGTGTAATCTTTTTCCTCCTCAATTGTTAAAAATTTTGCTGCGTGATTTCGGGCGTCTTTATCCCTTTTGCTAATTAGCTCAACTGTAGCATAGTTGGATCGAGCAAGACTTTCCACTGCAATTGCTACACGATCATCTTTCTCTTGCTTCTTCCCTTTCCTTATTACCTCTTTTGAAGCCTTTATTCCAAGAGGCCTTGCAGTTGGACTCGGTGGTGTCTCTGAAACTTCTTCTTCATCCAAGTTAGTGGTGGAATCCATCTCTTCAAAGCTTTCTTGGTGGATCCATGAAGGATCGATGTTGTTTAACTTCTCCCAACATTCTTGTTTATCAAAAATTTTCCCTTTGTTCCTACCTGCAAACCACATTTGAGCTTGTTTATACTATATACATGAAAAAGAACAGGAAAAGTTTAGTAAATTAAAAAATTCATATAATTAATTTAACATTTTTATATTTGACGAAACATATTACCTCATCCATTTGATTCTCACCACTTCGTCATTTGTGTGCGGCCTTTTGCAAACATTCATGCCAAAATTTAAGTACGACCTTCAAATTGCGCCAATGGGATTGTGGACCTTGTCGGCTACGACAATTGATGGGATTTCCTTGCCAATATTTCGTGAAGTCGGCATGAATTTTTTCCCATAACTTGTTCTTTGATTGACGATTACCCGTGATGGAGCATGTAGTAAGATGTACCCATGACCTACACAATTGAGTTTCTTCACAAGGAAGTCAATTAGTATGGGAATTAGACATATTTAGAACACAATGGAAGAGAAGGGAAAATAATAGATGAACAAGAGAGAGATTTGTGGCTTAGGAAAAACTTTGGTGTGGAAAATGCCCATTCCACAAATGAGGTATTTATAGTTTTTTTTCTAAGGTAATTTATTAAAAATATTATCAATTGAATTTTTATTATGTAAAATATATGTTACTGTTTTTGTCTGCTGGGGTACGTTACCAACGAGTTTCTTCAAAAAATTACAGTTGACATCATGGTATGTTAACAAATTTTTATTTATTTTTTATATGGAATGAGCATGATTGACTTGATAGCATTATTTAGCAATTTTTTATACAAATATGGATGTGGTCTCCCTTTTCATTGTCGGGCAATTGGGTAGGCAAGATTTGCCTCTTGAATTGATTGGGCATGTGAGCCTCATCACTTTGCCGTAGACTATTTCAATCTGTTGCATCTAATTTTTCACCCAAGTTGACCAAAAGGCCTATTGCTGCATGTGCTTTTAAAAAGGCTGAAAATCACACAGTTGAGTGATTGCATGAGAGACTCATAATTCTTACAGTTGGTTTGTCATGATGATATGCATAGTGTCCTTGCTAAGATTAACCAAAAAGAAGGAAGAAGAGTTTCTACAATAATACATGCATAGTGATACTACTGTTAATAAACATAGTATATGAAGAAAAATTTTCTACATATACTCTATTGTCATATGGGCCATGGAATGATAAAGAACATGATGAAGTACGGTAAGTCACTGTCACTACATATGTCATTGCACTACATATACCATGAATACATTATCAGATTTCTTTATGTTTGGATGTGATGATAAATAATAGATTGAAATCTAATTTGTTTGAGTTGTACGCATGCTAGAATAATAGCTTTTAGAGCTACAGATATTATCATTATATTATTTATCAAGGACTGAAAAATCGAAAATATCGCCGATATTTTTATTTTTTTAGGGTGGTGATATATCCTGCACATACCAAGAGAATTTCTCAGAATTTTTTGAAGTTTCCCAAGTTATCTCCCATTCTCTCATGCAAAGTTGACTTGGCGACTCCACCACATGATTCTAAATGAAATTCCAATGAAAAAAACAAATTGGGGGCATCAATGTTCGAACATTCATTGTCTCCATACTCTTTGAAAGCCTTACCATCTTTGTTGCACTTGCAAATATGTAATATTTGCAACATTGTGATATATATTCTTTTCGATACAACATCATGGTAGTAGGAGAACAAGATTAGTATTGGTGCTATAGGAAAACACTATACATCAAGGGAAAGAGGTCAAGGAAGTATGTCAAGGCATGAAGATGATTCTTTATCTCCCACTTTTGACTCATTTGGTGTGGGAGGAAGCAATTATAAACCTTACCTTTATGTGCAAAACTTGGGAATGCCTTACTCAGTACATATCATGCCTTATGGGATGCAAATCAAGTGATAACTCATGGACCCAATCTGAAGGAAAATTCTCAAATGATTATGGTTAAGGCCAAAGTCAAGCAATGCATGATCCATACTATAATCACCTGCAATAAAACCCACATCCAATCCCCCTAGGCCCATATGGTTGACATGTAAGACAATACATGCAAAACTACAAAGCTGAGGTATCATTTAATGACTATTTTTTACAATACACTCAAGACTATACAAATAGAGATGATGAACATAGTAAAGATTTTGTACCTCATAGGGCTTCTATATGATTCTAAGTTACTCATGTAAATCAAGGTGTAATGTATGATATGTACAAAGAATGTATATAAGGCGTGATGACCTAGCCTCCCATTGGGTTTTCAGCCAAAAAAATAAAAACAATATTTGATATTTATTTCAAATTTTTTAGGAGTTGTCGGCGATTCAGCATTTACTGTTTCATTTTAAATGATTACAACTCACTATATAACAATATTTATTCAAGGTTTTCTTTTCATATATAGTAGATAATTGATAAAACAAACATATCTAAAAGTTTCACTTAAAATTTCCATAATTTTCTTCAAATTTCCATCATTTTTTTGATGATTTACCGAAATCGATATATTCACGATATTTCCGTCAAAATTTCCATTTTCCAGACCATCGATATTTCCTCTAAACCCGATATTTTGGTAATGAAATAAATAAGATCGATTAAGGACGTAAATATACATGAACTAAATGTAATACCCAAAAAATTGTTATTGATTTCTTGGAATTTTCTGGAATTAATAAAGTGTTTGTTAGTACTATTTCGTGGGCCGAGGGTGGAGTGAAAGTGGTTCAAACGAATAATTACTCAAAAACGTTTTATTCGAGGGGTCAAGGAGTTGACTTTTTATTCGTTGGATTTCTACAAAAAATTCCTTCACGAAAGTCGTAGAGCACGTTTGTAATACCCGCAAATTTCATTTTAATTCGAGTAATTGTATCGAATGATTATTATGCGATTTCACGATTTATGTTCGATAATAATTCATTTTTACATTAATCGAAGTTTCGAAACGTTTATTTTTAACGAAAAGCTCGAAATACTCGGTTTGAGAAATCGATTTTTTCTACGTACGAAATTTGGAGAAACTTCCTTCATGAAAGTTGTAGAGCTCGTCGATACGAGTCCGTACACGTGCGGAACGCAAAGGTCGGATTTTTTCTGATTTAGTTATCGAATTTCGAAGTTTTCCGAAAACTTGTATATATAGAAAATTTTTGGGAAACCCTAATTTTCCACCGGCCTCCTTCTCTTTCTTTTTCTGGAAATTTCACTGTTCATCATCTCTCTCACCCGTCTCTCTCTCGACCGAAAAGGGGAGAAACTTCTCCTTAATTGTTCTCCCTCCACAGACCACCTCTCGACCTCAAACCAAGTCCCAGGCGTTCGTCTCGGGCTGCTCTAGCTCCCGGAGGCAGTTTCACAAGGCGGCGCAGCCTGTGGCGGCGGCGGCACGGGCCGAACTGAAAACGACCATTTTCGGTTCGATCTCGATATCTCGAGCTACACTCCACCATTTCACTTGATTCTTGTCTCATTGAGCTCGCCTCAACTTCCTCTACAAGCACCAAGAAGGACCGGAATTGGGTCGAACGTTTTCACGTTCGTCGGAGCTCGACCCGAACGGATCGAAATACCGAAACTTTCGATCAAGATATGTCGAGCTATACACGATCGTTTCTTGTGATTCTTGGTTTTTTGAGTTCTCAAGGAAGTTCTGAACAAGTTTCCAGAAGGGATCGGGGCCTGAGGTTGCAGTTTTCACGTCGATTTTCAAGCTCACCGGTTTCTGAATATTTTCCGGCCGCCGACTGTAAATCGGTAATTTCGATGCCTTCCCGTCATTTTTAGGTCTTGTACTAGTTATGAAAGTTGCTCAGAATGATGAAACAAAGGGGACAAGCTCGGCCCCGACACCATTGGCGGTGGTCGGTGGCGGCTATGTCCCTAACTCCGGCGGCCTTTTCCGGCCACCTCCGGAGGTCTAAAATTTGGTTTCTGTCCATTTTATGATTCTATGTTTCGATATGATCATTTCGGCGTATTATACGTATTTTTCGGATATCGTATGAATTAGTTATGAATTTTGTGATTTCAATCGATTTCGATCGTTAGATTTGTGATCTGTGAAATTATGACCGTTGGATGAACTTGTAAATTTGTTATGATGATCATATGACTGTCCCAGAGGCTTTGTGTGGTCATGGGCGAAGATCCGACCGTTGGATCTTCGTATATGTGAAAAACGGTAATTAGGGGAGCGATTCGTGAGAAACCACTCGTCGGATTTTAATGTAAATTAGAATCTGGCCGTTAATTAGTAGTTAAATTATGTGTTGAAATTTTTGGCTAAATTCGAATCACATTTGATTAGGTGATTGACGAATTTTATTTGAGTGGGCTATTCGGCGTTAATTATAAATTATAATTTTTGAAGACGCAGCGGGAGTTTCGAGGTGAGTAAAACTCACGTGGTTCATATTACGAACCGAGCATTTTAATTTATTTATTTTTGGTAATTATGTGAAAATATATTTGCGGATTAAATATTTGTTTTTAAAATTTCATGGACTTGAATCACCACGGTCCATAGGTAAGTAAAATGAATTTTTACTATACAAATGAATTTCATAATTTTCTTGTATGAACTATAGATGGTATTAGTGGTCATCCCTGAGTGGATGATTACGTATATATATATTTACGTGGAAAATATATATTGATGAGTGGATTGTTGGATGATGATATGATTGAGTTGAAGTGATGAGTTGATTATATTACAATTGTGTAATTCCATAATAATATGATGTATCTTGGTTGGGTTGATTTCAGTATGTGACATTATATGTTGTGTTCATTTATGGGTTTAGGGTCAACGTAATGACCGGTGTGGGTAATCGGACGCTCTAATCCTAGTGTGGATGATGGGATACGATTGGTTGAGTATGAGGAATTATTGGACGTTCTAAATATGTATATAGGTATACATATTGATGAAATACAATAATTGATAAATATGTCGGATGCCATAACCTAGGCCAGGTGACGGGCTACGATTCAGTTTGAGCTCTAGTCTGTCAAGTACCGTATTTTTATAAATACGATGATGAGAGTTGTGGGGAAAGTTGTGAGTTGGGTTGTCTTGATATATTGAATTGGTGTTTGATTGAGATTGTTATTTTTTGCATATGTGGAAATTATTGAGTGTTGCTGTGTGTAGGAATAAATGAGATTAAATTAAGTAACAATTCATTCTTTTGCTCATACAAGCTTTCATAAGCTTACCGGGTTTTGTGTTGTTACAATCCCGGTACACTATCCAATGGTGTAGCGGATATTCCTGCAGGTCAGGATAACCAGGGAGGTGACCGAGCTGCTTAGGTGTTTCAGCAGTTTTGTTATTAATTAGTTGTGAGGTGTGTGTATGCTCATTTAGAGCTTTACATTACATTTTAGATTTGAGTTGTAATAATTAACTGAGACTAAATTCGGTTTGATTTTATTTCGTGTGGTGAGTATGTTAAGAAAATGAAATTTTCAGGATGATGATTTTGAGTAGTAGTATTTTCATGTTTCGGATTTTGAATTGTTATTCTAAAATTCGGGGCGTAACAACGTTGATACTAGTTTGTGGATATGTGGAACGCAGAAATCAGAGTTTGTATGAGAAAGTTATTACTATTTCGGGAAATTTCTCTATAAATTGGTTTTTTTTTGGAAAAAAAATGTTCACTTTCCCATTTTGGAAAGTTTCTGAAAATTCTGGAACTCTCTCTCTCAGCTAGCCTCGATCCGGTCGAGAAACCCATTGACCCGACCCAGAATTATCTTCTGATTACCACGTCCTCTAGCAGCGAGACCAACGCCAACTGACTCAAAATCTTCTTCTTTCCATCCCTCAGCCTGTGGCTTACTCCCAAAGTACAACGGAGAATACGGATCGAACGGCGGAAAAACAAGGTGACACGGACTCGGGGCGATCTCCCTCCTCTTGCCATGGCGGGGCATAAAATTGGTCAACTTTTGACGCTCTCGTCCTCCTGATCACAACCATACAAGCCTTGAAGCTCTATTCGAAGTGTGGTGGCCAGAATCACAAATTGAAGTTCAACGGTAGAGATTTTTCGGGCTTGTTCTAGCTCGACCTAGGCCAAATCGGCCATAGTCCCATGTAGAAAAGTTGTTCCTTTCATCAAGCTCTTCATTTTGACCGGTTGGATCAACATAGTTTAGAGGTTGATTCAGCGACGGGTGGAGCCCACATGAGGTGGCGTGTCTGGCCTCCTCTTTGGGCAGTTGTTTGTCATGTTATCATGTACTCGTTGGTTCGAACGTTTTGATATATTAATTGTAGCAATTCGAGACCGTTTGAAATGTTGGGTTTTTCCGTAATTTCGATTATCTTGGTTTTCGATCCGTGAGGATCCGACCGTTGGATTGTCATCTTGTTTGGGCAGTTTGATCCTATAAGTGTTTTGGAGGCCTTAGGTGGTCTTCGATGAGGTGTTGTCTCGATTGATGTATCTTTTGGTTTATATTTCACGTGTTTCGAATTTTAAATACTTATGTACTTTGTATTGTATTGAATGTGATATTGATGTGATTAGGTGTTTGACGGGATTGCGTCAGCGAAGTTTGATGATATTGTGCTTGTCTCAGTTTGTGTGTGAAGATGCAACGGGATAGTGAGGTGAGTAAATCTCACGAGGTTCATTTATGGATGGAATTACTTTATTAATCGGAATTATTTGTTTAATTGCTAAATCATTTTCGAAAATAAATATTTGTTTTAAATTATATGAACTTGATTGTTTACTGTTCATAGGTAAGTAAAATGAGGTTTTAATTATAAAAATGATTTTCTCGAGTTTTACGTTTGTGGACTATAGTTGGTATTAGTGGCATTACTGAGTGGATGACTACGTGTGTGTGTGTGTGTGTGTGTATAGATTTACATGAAATATATATCTTGATGGTGTGACATTGTGATAAGTATAGTAATTGTGATTTTATTCAGGTTATTGTTGTGAGCTTTTACTCTTTTCGGGAATGCAATATATTATGTAATTGTTGATTTATGTTGTGTTGGAAGAGTACTTGAGTTTTGGAGTAATATTTTGAATTATGTGAGACTTTTTAAATGTTTTGTTCTGAGGGCTGAAAGGCCTGAAGTCCGAAGGTTACATGGATAACCTCAGTGCAAGTAAATTGGGAACCACGCCTTTGGTCGGGTAAGTGGTTACGATCAGTTGGAGCTCTAATATGTCTCCCAAAGTACTATCATGGAGGTAACTTTGTGTTATTGTGACTCATGAGTACGCGTTTTTAAAAGAGAGTTTCTAGTGTTTGCTTTCTTTTGTTGTCCATGAGGGACTTGGGTTCTTAATAAATTATGAAGTTGATTTTGGTTGCTTTAACTTATTCTTGAGTTGAGAAATTGTTAAGCATGTGTTGTTTGAGTCATTTTATTTAAGTTTACTCATACGAGCTTAAAAGCTGACCGGGTTTGTTGTTTGCAACCCGGTGCATTATTCCATGGTGTAGGGGTTATTCTTGTAGGTCAGGACAACCAGAGTTGAGACCAAGGTGAGTAGTTGCAGCAGTGTTAGGTTCAGAACCTATTTTGTTATCGTACTGCTGTTTGTTGTATGCTCTTAGTGAGCGTTACATATTACTTTGACACTTTCATGTTTATGTAAACACTTAGTGATATAATATTTGACTCTAATGATTGAGTCTATATTGACATTTGTGGTTTCAATTTATTTTTTTGTTTAGTTTAAATGAAAAAAATTCTAAATATTTGGGCAATTTGTTAAAGTATCACGTTTCGGATTTAAATTTCCTTTATTCAAAATTTGGGGCGTGGCACTAAATAATAAGGGTATATATTTTAGAAGCATATCCTAGCGGCCAACAAAACTTTAGAAACTCTGTATGTTACTTTCCTGAGTCTTTTTCATCTCTTTCCGTTTGCAACACATAAAACAAAAGCATTTAAAACTCAAGCAGCTAATATATAGAGCTAGGGATGATTAAACAAATAAAAATGAGACTCGATTACCTACCTAGAACCTTGAATAAGGTTCATGTGACTATCCATCACGCTGTATTTCTACAAAACATTCAAACATTCCTATAATCAACGGTGAAACAATTGATGTAACAAAATCACTAACATATAAACCATCTTAAACAATAAATAGTTAACATCATTCCAGTTACTTTAAAATATTATCCATGTTTCTCATATGAGTACAATTCATATTAATAGAAATTTCCTAACTTTGGTAATTTCATACATTATGTAGCTGTTTATTTTGGATTATATCATTCGATTGGAGTAGATATGTACAGATCCATATTAGACAAAATTATGTGCTTCAATTAAACACCAAAATCCTCAAAATTTCAGTCTGAAAAACCAGCAAGCGATTGATGTATATCTAAAAGATCAATTACCTCTACTAGACTTGGTACTTTCTTCTTGCGATCCCTTGTCGTTTTTGTAATGTATTGAGAAGTACTATACTCTCCATGGTTTACAGGGTTGAGTGTGTAAGGAATCAGCTGTGGCTAAACGATAGTAGTAGTAGTGGCTGTGGTACTGACTGTAGGCATTGCTTGTGCAGCCATGAATGGTGGCGGAGACAGAGGTGGCACTGGGAATTGAGGGAATGTAACAATCTTGGTCCAAAAAATACAGGCAAGTTTGGAATGGAAGTTGAGGGAGCAGATAGAAAAGGCAGCCTTGTTCCTCCTGCTGAATTACCACACATATTAACCATTCCCATTCCAGAACCCATGGGCATATATGGCATGAACAAGGGTATTTGTTGAATGGTATTGCCTTGAATCCCAGAATGCCACATAGCTTCTATAGCCATGTACATCATCTGAAGCAGACAAATACATGGCACATTAGAAGTCTGGTTCAACAAAAAATTTGCACCAGAGAGAGAGAGAGAGAGAGAGAGAGAGAGTCAGAGCTTCATCATCCTGGTCAGAAAATCAAGGCTCACAATTAGAAAGTAACATCATAGTTAAAACGAAAAATGAAAGTATATGCACTAACAGGTTCAATATCAGCAGATTTGGATTTCCTTCCACTTGATTCTATCTTCTCAGGATTTGATGAAAACAACTTTGTATTTGAGAAAATATAATGAGATGTGGATAACGGTTCAAGTGGATCAATATTTGATAAACCTGGCCTTCAAATATTTCTTGTAAGTTTTCATCTTCAGCTGAAGTAAGTTCTGACTATGAGGGTTATGACGGTTTTGTTGACTTTGAGGGTTGAGAAGGTTGTGCTGACTTGTTGGGTTGAGATCGGAGAGTAGGTCAAAATCTTCATATTGAAGATGTTGGAAATCATACAGTTCGGTGATAGCATGAGAGATTCCTGATCCTTGCAGTTGATTGGTACGGTATGCATGGTGTCCTTGTAAACCAGACAAGTAAGTTAAGAAAAATTTGGAGATTATGCAGTAGTACATGCACAGTGATATCACTGTTAAAAAATATGGAGGAAGGATAAAGAATTCTTGTGATACCATTGTTGTTGAGCATATGAGAGGTTGAGATCCTAAGAACTAACAAGAATCTACTTTTGAACTTGTAAAATTGTTTTTTGGTGAGAAATAATACTTGAATCGGAGGTAATTAAGGAAATCAACGATGCCAAGCTTCTCTCCACCATTGCATGTGGAATTATTGTCAACTAGGGCCTTGGTTTCTGATCGGGTTTGCTCAAGAAATGAGTCCAATTCGTCTCTTTTTGCAATATTATCTTCTGGCAACTCCATTAATATTATACATATTAGTTATCCATGAACACATGCAGACACAGAACGCTCGTGGTAATGCCCAAGTTAACTTCCATCGTTTCAAGGAATAGAAATTCAGAAAAGAAGAAATATTTTTTGCTTGATCGAAACTACTAAATATTGCTGAATGTCTCAGCGAATCATAGTCGAGCTAATACTTGTTTTTTCTTTCTATTTTTTTGAAAACACTTCCAAATGCAATATCTAAACTAACCACAGTATAGTACTATAGTTCCAATTCTGCCTTATCTGCTAGCTCTAGCTCTCGATTTCAATTCGAAGTCTTCAGTTCGTTTAAGTTGGTTTATCATTGCATTTCATCTTTATCATGTACTCATAAGTGTCACTCGTTGGAAGAGTTTGTATTGAATTAGAACTCTAGACTTCTAATCATAATAAGTGGAGAATTCTTACATAGGACAAACGTACTACGTGGCGGTTGGACATCTAAATCAAAATCCAGAAAGTTATAAGTGTGTTTTGAAACTATCCTTGCTTATTAAAATAAAATACCAAAAACACCATCTTGCATGTTTACTGATTGGGCAGCCCTACCAGCCATGTTCTCTGATAAGTGTATGGTTTTGTTATAATTACTCTACTTTTTTTTTTCTTTGTGTAAAATATATTACTGGCAGTTGTCAATTGGATATTTTCGATCTAAATACATATATAACATCCATGCAATTACAATTTCGATGACTAGATCATTTACTCGAATAATAACTCATTTTACACGGTTGATGACCATGTCAAAGATTTTGTTCCTATTTTAAATAAATTATACTCCGAAAATCACTATTTCATCACTCTAATCAGACAATCAAAATTCAAAGCTCACAATTAGAAGAATAACATCTTGGTTAAAAAAAGGGTCGAATATCAGCATATTTGGATTTCCTTTCACTTGATTATATATTCTCAAGATCTGATGAAAACAAGTTCCTATCTGAGAAAGTACTATGAGATGTAAATAACGGTTTAAGCGGATCGATCAATATTTGATACACTCTCAAATATTTCTTAAAATTTTTATAACAAATTACATAAGTGTCATTTTAGGACTTTAATTAGTCATAAAGCCACTTAAACTTTTTTGTACACATAAAGTCACTTTAGAGCCCAAAACCATCAGCTTCTTTTTGTGTTGTTCCTATTTTTGCCCTCAACCCCTTTCTCTCTCTTCTTCGATAGAGCGAAACAGATCGCATTCTCATCTCTCTCTCTCTTCCCTTCCCTCTCTCCCTCCCTTTCACAAACTGACACGACAACGTTGCAGACCTCACGATCTCGCTGGCGAAGTACCAATCGTCAAACAGTGAGCAGATTTCGAATTTGGCCCGAAGCTTTTGGTTCTCCACAAGCCAGGAGAGAGTGATTGAGCCTCTCCACTGTTTTAAATTGGTCGTCGGGCTGCCAGGACAGAGTGATTGAGCCTCTCCACAGTTCGAATTCATTGTCGAAATTTCTGATGTGGGTTGGGCTGGAGGTGGTGTGCGTCACCGGAGGGAATGGCTTCATCGACCATGGTCAGAGTCTCCTCCATCATCTTCCGCGACTAGATCGTCATCCTTATCGTCCACAAGATCTGGTATGCGAGCATATGTTGAATGAGTTCTCCATGTTCTATGCACAGAAAGCTACTTGTTTTGACCTTGAAGAGAAAGCTACTTGTTTTGACCTTGAAAGAGAAAGATTGATACTGGAATATTTGTTTCTTTGATTACTAAGTGATTAAGCTGGTGGGATTGACTAGATATATCAGTATGAATAATTTCATGTTTAATCAAAATGTTGATGCTCTTTATAATTGTTTTAAATGTCTATTTAACAAAGGGATAGTAGCTTTCTATTTTCTTATGCTAGTATATTTTCAAACTAATGTTAATAGAGTCTGTTTTCATTTTGATGGATTTCACGTTAGTAGCTCTTTGTAACTGTTATAGTCGTTTTTCAACAAGGTGATAGTAGCTTTCTATATCTCTGTTAATATCTTTTTAAGCTGACGTTAGTAGCTTTTGTTATGATGGCTTTTTAGCACATTGACAGTAGCTTTCTACATTTATTGTAATAGATTTTTACAACTGTGGTAGTAGATTTTTAAAACTATAGAAGTAGGTTTTTATTTTCATAGCTTTGTTAGACTTTGAGAATAGCTTTCTTAGTCTATGAGAGTAGTTTTTTTTTTCTACTTGGTAGTAGCTTTTGGTGTTGGTTAGTATAGGTTTTGTTTTGCTTAATAGTAGCTTTGGGTGATGGTGAGAGTAGCTTTTGTTACTAGTGATGGTGACAGTAGCCATTTGTTGCAGGTGAGAGTATCTTTTTGTGTCGATGATAATAGCTTTTGTTGCTGGTGACAGTAGTTTTTATGACCTCGTTGGAAATCTCACCAGCATTGCTTTTGTTTGTGACAATAGCTTTTGTTGCTAGTGATAGTAGCTTTTGTGACCTTACTGGAAATCTCATCAACGTAGCTTTTGTTGCTAGTGACAGTAGCTTTTATTGCTAGTGATAGTAGCTTTTGTGACCTCGTCGGAGGTTGCCTGAAATCTCATCAAAGTAGTTTTTGTTGCTAGCCATAGTAGCTTTTGGTGTTAGTGACAGTAGCTTTTGTGGTCGCCGGAGTTTGTCGGAAGTTGGACGAAGACCCGCGGGAGTTGGTCGGAGGTCGGTTGGAGACCCACCAGAAGTTGGGCTGAGATCGACAGGAGACCCACCGGAGGTCCGCCGGAGTTGACCGGAGACCTCGCCGGAGAGGAGAGAGAGAATGATTGTTGACTTTTTACTCTAGTGGTATTTATGTAAATATGTTGGTTTTTATATCCTAAACCCTAAATATAACACAATTTTTAATCTAGTGGCCTTATGAGAGAAAAAATGAGTTGGTGGCCTTATGGCAAAAAAAACATTCAAAGATGCACTTATATGTAATTAACTACTACTAAGAGAATTTTGTTCCCGCTAACCCAGTTTACTAGCTAAATGACGATTTTAGCCTAAAAAAAAATTAAGAATAACATCTCGCCACTCTATCTCTCGTCGTCTCTCTCTGATCACCTATCTCTCTCTCTACAAGGACGCGACGATGATCCCTCTCTCTGCAAGGACGCCGTCGATGATAACGATAAGGATCTGTCGCTCTCTCTCTCTCTCTATCTGCAAGGAAGTCGTCGATGATGACGACGAGGATCTTAATTACAAAAGCTCCGAGTCCGATCCCTAGCCGAACATTGAGCTCTTGCGAAACTCGTCTATGACGCAATTTTCAATTTCAGAATCAATAGTTTTGAATCGAGAAAGTATGAGTGAAGTAAAAGAGGCAGGGATTTTGTTGATCGATAATACTGCATTCTAACTTTAGTATAGTTCTCTGTCTTACTTCTCTCAATCTTCTTTCGTTTTCCTTGTATCTGGTGTTGCGACGTGTCTGCAATTGGATTCGAAGGATATGAAAAGAGACTCGAGGTCTGTTTCTTCGAGCTAGGTGGTCATGATGCAAATAAGATTCAAAACCAAAAACAGAAGAAAGTGGAAAGTCTGGCGGTGGAATTGCAAAAGAAAAAGATGGGCTTGAAACTCTAATCAAGGGTATAAGATAAAATGACAAGGTGGAGTACAACAATACCAAAAGCTTTGAAATAATTATCAAAAGGTTTGAATTCATGCAAATATCCTTTGGAGGTGGCTCCAGGTTTGAACATCAAGGTTTTAATTATTTGAAATCAATGTGAACAAAGCAATTGCCGAATTTGACAAAAGCACAGAGCAAAAAATAAGAGAAAAAAGTGATTGTTCCAGTAACAAAACTTACTCTCAATGTCAGGTGTGAGTCCTCCTTATAGCACCTGCATAAAAAAAATGGAGGCAGAATACCCAGAAGGGGCAATAGAAATCTGTTAAAAGTCTATTGAGGGGGTAATACACAGCTATTGGGGGGCAATATATATTTTGAATTGATGTAATCTCGTCGTTTTTTTCCTTTAATCAAAGTTTTATTTGTCTGATTTTAGGGAGATTAGTTCTTATTCCGGCGACTGAAATGTCTATTGAGGGGCAATACAAGTCTATTAGGGGGAAGGGGCAATAAACCTCTCCGACCCCATTTGAGATCTCCGACAACCTCTTTGGGGACTTCCGGCGAGGTTTCATAAACCTCTAATGGCCCTCAATAGATCTTTATTAAGGGGCAATACAAATTTATTTGGGGCCAATAAACCTTTCCAGCGACTCATGAAATCTCTAACGACCTCTTTAGAGATCTCCGACGAGGTTATCAGATAAGTCCGGTGGACGACGGCTATCGGATTCAGGCGATTGTTGGCCGGATTCCGGCAGCTGGTGAAGGGAGTCGGCGGCCGGTGACCGGACTCCGGCAAAATCTCCTATAGCTTCTTTCTCTTCTATTTTCACTCTCTAATAAAGAGGTGAGGGTAAAATAGTTTTTTTTTTTAAAAAAAAAAACTTAATTGGGTATTAGGAAAGACCGTATTAGAGTTTTCATGAGTAAAGGAAATTAAAAAAAAAAAAACTTAATGAGATAAGTAGAAAAAAATCTTTAAAATTAAGATAAATGGACAAACACTATTTTTTTTATGGGCAATGCGTGAATGAAAAATGTTAAAAGAGTAAGGAATGGTTTTTTTTTTTTTTTTTGTTAATAATGTTTTTTAATATATTTGTTTTTATCGATTTAAGAGGGGAATGCTGTTGAAAATAACCAACGGAGAGAATGGGATACCAATAAAGGACAAACGCGGATTTTGTTTCTGAAGCAATCAAGCAAGCCAGCCAGCCCCTTCCTCCTTCCCTCTCTAATTATTAATGGATGCACTGGATTCTTTGGGAGAGCCTGATATCAATGATGTCGAAGAAGAAGAAGAAGAAGAAGAACAAGCTCACTATGCTTTTGGGCCCGCATCCAAATTGCAACCCAGGTTGGGAAATCAGTTTCTATATAATATCTGAAAATGTTTTCAGCGTTCTGATTTTGATGTTGGCGGCTCTTTCAGGGCGGTTGTGTCCAAGGCTCGCTGGAATGATGAGATGGGCATGGCTCAAGTCGTAGTTCAGAAGGGCACATTTTCCAAGTCTACTGGAATTGTTCGTAGTGGCAACCTCTATTACTCCATTGAGGAAGTTCTGTAAGTCAAATGCCCACTTCCTTTTTTTTGTTGCGATTCTTGCTTATGTTGTTGAGATGGGTTTATTTGCAAATTGTGACAATCGTATAAAGGTTTTTGGTTGAAATAGGGGCTTTAGTTCTCTTGGATGAGAGTGATACGGGCCTTTCTTTGGAAGATGTATATGTGAAGATGTCAGGTGGAAAGTGTGGATGCTGTTGGGAGGAATTTCGAGCTTATAGGCAACTCAAATCTCTTGGTTACATTGTTGGGCGTTATGGTACTCCCTGGTCTATGAAGAAGGCTAAGAGTAATTGTGAATCTATTTCTTCCCAAGGTTGTCATGACAGTGATGAGGTGGTGAACTTGGAATCAGAAGAGACCAGGTCTGTCATTGGATTGTTCAATGAGATGCAGATTAATGAAGCCAGGCTGGTTTTTAATGTGTATCTACCTAACAGCAAGTTCAGGAAGTCTTCTCCCGGTGATCCATGCTTTGTGCTCTGTTTTACTAGGTATTTCTTCTGGTTACTTGAAAGGATGTAACTCAATTTATTTCATTTGTGATTAGATGTTTTTTTATTATGTTTTTATTTGTGTGTGTGTGTGTGTGTGTGTTTTAGAAACTAATCCTCATCATCATAAGACATGTTTGATCTGTCAATCGTCTGAATGTTATACGTATTTTGTAAAGCTAATTGTTTCTCTTTAACTGGATTTTTTTTTTTTTTTGGTTCAATAACTGCAAAATGATGTTAAGTTGTACTATAGTTAGGCACTGAATTATACAGTGGAGTACTTTCATAGAGGAGTCATTGTTATAAGTCTTTTTATGCAGCAGAACAACATCCACTATTTTTATTTTCTGCTCTTTTAGTCACTCTGGCAATTCTTATTTGGGAATGTTTTTAATATGAGATCACAAAATGTTCTTATCCACATAAATTGACTCCTGCACAGCTTCATGCAAACATATGAAGCCAATTCTTTCGCAAAGGTTTTGCAGAGTAGCAGCAAACAGTAAAACTTTGCTTCCAAGTAAATCATTTCATCGATGTGTCATCTTTAAATATGAATTTGGAATTCATAACTAGGTCCAATAAATGTTTTATTATTTCATTTTTAGATTTTTATAATTCAAATTCCATTTTGAGCTGTTTGCTGTCGTCTTGATAACTGGAGAAGATGTATATTGACACTATAACATACAGAAGCAATTCGACTAATCAATTTCAGCATACTCTCTTTTCTTGTTAGCTTTCACCTAATATGTGTGTTTGTATAAACCATGATACTAAAGTTTCAATTTGCTAGTTTTCATGTGTTTGAGCATCTACCTACCTCAGTATTGTCGGTTTGTACAGTTCTAAACATTTTACTGGTCTTTTTTTTTTTTTTTTGGGTGCGCTTTTAACTTGCATCAAACAATTGGGTTTGTCCTGTATGTACATTTTCACTTCCATATTTTGCTCATCCCTTATGTTTTGCAGGAATATCATTTTGCCTAGTGTTTCTTTGAGCCATTTGCGTGTTGCAAGAACATTCTTTTGCCTTCTGTTTCGTTAAAGTGATAAGAGAGTTACGTTGTACTGTTATTATTCAGGATTGATCTATTGTTGTCATTGCTGAGGAAAGCTTCATTTCTTAGAAATGGGTTATAGTATTTGGCATAAAATTAATTAATGAATGTTTGCATGGCATGTGATGAAGTGGTATTTCATGTGATGTTTACCTGACATGTACTTATTTGAAGCACGTGTATGAATTGACATCTTGAAAGTTCAATGAGGCTGGATTTATATTGTCTTTCAAAAGTTTGATTCGCCCATAAAATGAACATTTACCTGAACAAATTATGAAAATGATTTTAATTTGAGCTTAATTCCGATAGCTAAATGTTTTTCCGATTAACTAGTGAACCATATTCTAAATGTTCAGGAAAAAAAATAAGTAAACCAGAATCTATGTCTTTTCTCAATTGATCTTGGTATCTCATTCTCTTGTAATAGTATTTAATTATAAGCTTGGCTTCTCCTTTAGGGGATTTCCGCCATCCAGAGCAGAGCTTGAAGCCCTCGAGGGACAATGTAGGAGCATTCCTTTGAAGTTTTGTAACGTGGAGCAGGGACGGGTGAGTTTCTTTTCCTTTGACAAGGTGGAACTTCCTATCCTAGATTGACATTTGGAGTTCATTTCGTTATGTACCGAGTTAAAAGATCCAGCAACAAGATATTGACAATTTTCTCTTGGCCGTGTAGGGATAGGTTAGCGTATGACATTGTTGTCAAAAACATAAAATTATCTATCAGCTAATAACATAAAGCCAAGTTTTCACCTTTGATTACTATAAGCGTCTCTCATGAGCTCATAAGTCAGTTCTGGGGTATCCAATTTTTCAAGTACTGATAATGTCCAAGTTGTTCAATGACCAATTTCCGGGAGCTCGCATTTGAGAATGCTTCATTAATACTAGGTTGGAGTTGTTTCTGCATGGTGATTCAGTTAATTGTTTGAACAGCTGGAGGAAATTCACTTCATGGTTAATTGTTGTTGTAGTAAAAGAATTTTATGCCGAAGATTGGAAGACAACGCGATTCTTATCGATCATAGAGGACCGCTTTAGTTTAAAAATCTAACCAATATGCCTTCAGCAGTGAGTTCTTTATCTCTGCTGAATTGACATTTTTTGTTTTCGTTAAAAGGATGCCTAAAAAAGGGCCCAGAACAAAAAGCAGAAAAATAAAAAAAGCCAATAATAATCCCAGACTTCCCGGGTCTTGAAACATCAACAAGGTCATCAAGATTTTGATATCAATTTATGGTTATTATATCGGTTTGGATTGAAATTTGATTTGTTAATTCATTTATTAACAGATCAAACACAAACTTAGGTGGATTCGAGATTTGATTACTTAAAACCTATACTAATCTTTGTAGGGTAATTTTGTAATTTATTAGGTTATTTGATTAAGTGAGCTTCGATGTCTCAAGCGAATGGTGCATAATTCTTGTTTCTGGAAAATTTGTAAGTGCCGTTTTGGCATGCGATTATCAATGAAAATCTTCATTTACTCAAAAAAAAATTACATATATATAGTTTTTCATTAATACAATATTTTGATTGATGTGGTGTATTGTTCTAAGGAGTATTGTGGTATTTGATTTCAACATTCGGTGATACTTTTCATATTGTTTTAATATTTTATTAAATTTTTATGAGGCATCATGTTAAAAAATATAATAATATTATTTAAAATTTAAGAACATTCATAAGTTTGATTACATTGCGTTCAGGATGATGAAAAGTTTGATAAACAATAGCACGGTTATGATAAATGAATCAAACTAGTGGACTGGATATCTGTTAATCCTTTGAATATGAATATAGATTGAGCTATTAATGATCTGTCAGGTTAATAGATTAGGTCGGATTAATCTTTGTTGTTACTAAGCGAATTTAGATTTAGGTCGCAGTATACTTATAGGTTTATTGCTCGCTCTAGTGACAGAGTAACGGTCGATACTCTCTGACGCATAATGTGATAGACTATCTCATGTCCTTGTAAATTCTAGTGCATTAGTTTTGAGTTCCTTGATGATCAAACTTATCCTATTGTGGGTCAAAGTTTTGAGGTCAACTATATAATGGACTTGTACATTTCTTTGGGTTTGTATTGATGTTAGTTATGAAGCGACATGCTCCCTCTTAGAAGTACAAGTTATTTACTTTGGAGGGAAAATCATCCGTACGGTACTTGACATTTCGCTCGTTATAAATTTTGGTATCTCAAGTTCAAAACATATCAAACCTGAGATTATGATCCCGACCAAAGATTCGTTCTTGGAGCCGTTAACTCTGTAACGGGATTTGACAGCTTGTAGATATTGAAGGGTATTTTCATCGTTTCATATTTAACCTTGACAGGAGCCGCTCCGGATTCACCCTGAAATACGAAGTGGCCCTGCAAGACCCATCTTAGAAGAAATTTCCTTAAAAATTTTGCCGAACTTCCTCTAAAAGTGGACTACCCAAAATAACAAACCTGAATAAGAAGATTTTAACCAAAGACACAAATTCAAAATACTTGAACTGATTAATATCATATCTTAGCACGATCATAGCATTCAAAATTCCTAAGTACCTTAACAATACATGAGTAGGTTAAGCAAAAATCTACAATAAAAACAGAAGCAATAAATCCTAAGCCTCGACTCCTTTCATGCACGACCGCGGCAAATCTGTATACAGGGCAAACGAAAACCCGAAAAGCCTAGGGAAATGCATTTGAAAGCTGTTAGAGTGAGTGAATGAAAAATAAATAATTTCGATGAATTAAAAATAGAATTTAATGCTTTCCCAAATTTATTTTCTCGTAAAAACCGAGCATGCAGTATAATTTAAAAATACTTCTAATCATTCTTAGTATGGATATCCCAAAGTAAATTCAAATCCTCTATAAATCATCTTAAAATCCATTCAAAACCTATGATAACAATATCCCAAAAACATTTTAGAAATCTCAATTGAAATTCTCTCATGATTAAATATCTTTGAAATCTCATTTAAAATATTCACATCACAAAATAGGCGATGACTAGAGAGAATTGCCAACTAGTCATCTCATGCCACCTCGGGGACACTGGTGACCAGGTGAATCATTAGATGGTATAGTTGACCGAAAAATGAAGAGGCGAAGGCTAAAGGGTACTGCCTGACTAACCATCTCATGCCATCTGGAGGGTACTGCCGATCAAGTAATACATTGGAGAGTACTGCAGACTAACTATCTCATGTCATCTGAAGGGTACTGACGACCAAAATATTTCTTGAAGGGTATTGACGACCAGACTTTCATCTAGACGATACTGCTGACAACAGTATGCGCTAACATCATATCATCATCTTTCATATTTACCACCTTGAATATATAAATCTGAATTCATAAATTTATTATCTCTCATAATATTAAACTCATCATATTTCCGAAGGAAATTTCTATAACTTGAAATTCAAATGATATGAAAAAAAATAATGCTTTCGGAAAGGAAAACTCAATTTAACCAATAACTTCGTAAATAGTCACTAAATCATCGAAAGCATGAATCATCAAATCTTGATAATCTAATCATAAATTAGATACTCGAATAATATCACCATGCTATCGAAAAACATAATTTATGAAATCCCAATTACTTATTTATACTCAATCATCATCATAGAAAAATCAATACGATAATTTAATACCCGAAAAATAATACTGCAAGCACTTTAGTTTAAAACAAATGTCAACTCACAAAAATTCGTTTACGACAGCCATACCTCCAACGAATTCTTCCTCGAGCTTGGTCTACAAATCGTCCTGAATAAAAGATATTATCAATAACTGTGTTCGATAATCGAAAATAAATTGACGATAATAAAATGAAACCCTAAAATATTAATTCATCAAAAACTTGAGATTACATTGGAACGAGCTCGAGTTTCATAGCTTTCGTCAATTCAATATTTATATCGAAGAATGGGATCAATCCAACGGTCGGATCTTCCTGAATCGAGCTGTATCTGCTTCCTGATAGTCTAGCAAAGGTAAGTACGATCTGCAGGTTGTTAATTGCATTTGCTCAGTCTCTTGTAATACTTTGAAATATGGGTTCAGTGTTTGTGGAGTCATGTGAATGTTGACTCTGTCTATGTGTTTAGAGAACAGATAAACATCACACTATAATTAGTTAACACCTTACTATCATAAATTACTTTAGCTTTAGAGATTAACACATTAAAGATATTGTAAATAGATTGGATATTGATATTGTTGGAAGTAGACTAGCAGAAATTTCATATTTTTTAAATAATTTAGATCAGATATTGATATTGTTGGAAGTAGACTAGCAATGGTATTAAATTATAATAACATGGTAGAAACTATGCAATGACAATGTGTCTTCAAATTTGATTACAGTGGTATCAAGTTTGGGGCAGAGCATGACTCCTATTTATGGTGGGAAGTCATACTTGGACATGTGGTTGAATCTTACATGAAGTACTAAAAGAGTGCCTTTGTTTTTATGGACATTGCTTAGTTATTTGTTTGTACAAATCAGGATAAGCCAAAGGTAGAGTTTGATGAAGAGTAAAATATCACACTGATGGAGTTTGGGAAAGAGTAAGACGTTTTGATACTAACTTAATAGATAATTGATATTGTTGTAATCATCACACTGATCGAGTTTGATAAAGAGTAAAACTTTGATACTTTATAAATTCATTAGATTAGATTAGATATTGATATTGTTGAAAACATCTAAAGGAGAGAGATGCAATATTAAACTAAAACATTATGTGGCAGCATTATTCTATCTTTGCTGTGTAAAGATTACAAACAAAATCTTTGCATTCCCAATTCCAAATATACAGCAGCAAATAGCATATATGAAACTGAGAATCGCAATGGACATAACTCTTATTTAGATTTAGAATGCACATTGATTGCAGTGGGAGTGTAGACGTGCTAGAATGATTTTCTGCCTTTGCATTTCCATTTGTTTTGTTTTTTTGTTTTTGTTTTTTCCCCCTCTTAGTGACTAGTTGGTAACCAAAACACTCATTGACATTATTGATTATTACTATTCTAGCAGCAAGCCAGCTTAGCTGAATACGAAACCCACCAGAGTACGGACATTTATTAATGTTTGGAACAGTTGGCGCAGAAAGAAACTCAAAAACCTTTTGAAACCTTTTCTTTCTGCAATAAGAAACATTTCAGTCTTTCTCATTAGGCCATCAGTGATCGAGAAATAATGAAAGGAGCGAGATAGAAGTGGGCGACCTCCCTCAGTAGTTGTCCTGCCAGAACTAAAGAGGAATATCTATGTTGACATACTGTTTGTACTTTGTTGAATTTTATTTGGTAACAAATTTTTAGTGATGTTATTATAGTAACAGATGAACAAGTAAAAAGAACTCTGCACAAAAAAGCATCTTTGCAGAATATTTAAACTATAAGCATTATAGGCAACCCCTAGTGCGTCTTGTTGCTCTGCTCTTGTTTTTTGCCATGGTTATTGGCCTTTGTTTTTCTTTGTGCTTTCCTTCTTCTTAGGTGACATGAGGGACCTTCGATTACCTATTTGTAATAGATTTTGGAATGACCATTTAAACACAGATGGCAAACAAGAGTGGAATACAAGAAAAAGGAAAGGCTACTTGGACTGATCATAATGTAGATGTCTTTTGTGACCTTTGTATCAAGGAGATTGGGAAAGGGACTCGTCCAGGTACTCACCTCACAACAAAAGGTTATGAAAGTTTGGGCGTTAACTTTGCTAAAGAGATGGGACTTCAATATACTAAATTTCAATTAAAAAATAAGTGGGATTTATTAAGAGATCAACGGAAATTGTGGAAAGAACTAATTAGGAAGGAGACTGGTTTGGGATGGAACCCCAAACTGAAAATTGTAGATGCTCCTGATGAATGGTGGTGTAGTAAAATTCAGGTTTGTAATCTTCTAATTAGTTTTTAATGTGGCATTTTGTTAATTTACAATGAACTTATTTCAATAGTCATCTTTTTTAAAATGTAGGAAAATCCTGAATATGCCAAATTGCATAAAAAGGGAATTAACCCTGATTTGGAAGAGAAACTAGATATGATGTTCCAGCAAGTTACTGCAACTGGTGTTCGTGCTTGGGCACCATCATCTGGTGTACTTCCACATGATGATATAGAAGTTAACAATGCTGCAGTTCCGTTAGATAGCGATGATGATTTGGCCTGTCCGATTGAGGTCATTGCGGGTTCTTTGGGTAAGAGGAAAAGGACACCAACAAAACAAGTTAATGCAGGTACTGAGAAAAATTTTAAAGGCAAAGGTACAAGATCAAGAAAGATGGGAGGTGCAGCCAAATTATCAGTACAGATTGATCGGATGGTAGAATCAATTCAAAATAGGAGCACCGTGACTTCAGTAATGAATAAAGGTGTGTTGGGGACTTCCATTTTTGAAGTGATGAAATCAGTTTCATCGTTACCTGGGGCAGAGCCAGGTAGTCCTTTGTGGTTTTTTGCAACTCAGTTATTTCTCAGTCAAGAAAAGAGAGAGATGTTTGCCACCATAGAAGAGAGAGATATCAAGATTCAGTGGCTTTATTATGAAATGGGAACCGGTGGCAAATAAGATGACTAAGAAGCTACTAGGAAGAAAGTAGCTATTTTGATTTTGAAGGTTTACATGTGAAGATTGGACAAGTACCATGTGCGGCTAATATTTGGATAAACTATTATATATATGTTCTATCATCAGTTGAATATTTTTCTTTCGTAAGTTGAATTATTAACTTGGAATGTTAATTTGCACTGACCATCATATATTTGGTTGATTATGCACTGGTCATCATATATTTGGCTGATTATCTTTATTTGTTTTACTTCTCATTTATATCAGGTTTGTTTATCTTTGATTGTATTAAGATAAATTCAATGTATGAAATGATGAATTGCAGGTCCTGTTTTCACAATATGGACATTATAGATGAGGAGGAGTTTTACTTTTAGATGTATGTTTGTTGCGAAGCACAACTGAATATTATCATAACACATATCTTGTTAAAACTCCATGCATGAATTCTGACCAAACAGGAAATAGATGGATAATGGAATTACTAGCAGGACATGAAAGTCGTTGTCATAGAATGTTTAGGATGGAAAAACTTGTTTTTCTCAGATTATGTAATGATTTACATGATAATTATGGATTGACTGGTTCAAAGAACATTTGTCCTGCCAAGATAGTGGGAATGTTTGTGCACATGTTAGGACATGGTGTTGGGAATAGGTTAGCGCAAGAAAGATTCCAACGTTTTGGAGAGACTGTGAGTAGATACTTTGCTATTGTCCTAGACAGTGTATGTCGAATGGCTATTGATGTTATAAAGCCGTCGGATCTTGAGTTCAATGAAATTCCTGAAGAAATATCAAGAGATACAAGATATATGCCTCATTTTAAGGTAATTTTAATTTCTTTTTCCTATTATTTGTTGCATATCTTGATTTTGTTCATAGCATTTAGTCATTTTAATCCCATATTATTTGCAGAATTGTATAGGGGCTATTGATGGTGTACATGCGTATGCCTCAATACCTCCTCGAGATATATTGGAAGGAAAGGCATATCAACTTCAAATATAATGGCGGTGTGTAATTTTGACATGCAATTCACTTTTGAATGTGCTGGGTGGGAAGGAACTGCACATGATACAAGGATATTTCTTTCATCTATAAGGAATGATGCTTTGAAGTTTCCTAAGCCTCCCAATGGTAATGACTCAAATTCTGCAATTTCTAAATGAAAAACAAGAAATTAAATAATTTTTATTTTGATAGGGAAATATTATCTTGTGGATGCTGGTTACCCACAAATGAAGGGATATCTAGGACCTTATAGAGGTGGTGTGAGGTATCATCTTCCACAATTTCGGTACGGTGCTGAACCCACTGGTTCTAAAGAGGTATTTAACCATATGCACTCATCTCTTAGAAGCGTTATTGAACGTACTTTTGGAGCATGGAAAAAAAAAATTAAGATTTTGAAAGACATGCCTAGTAATCCCTTCATTACACAAGTCAAAATAATTATTGCGACAATGACGCTTCATAACTATGTAAGAAGGCATAGTCGACATGATATTCATTTCAATAATAGAAACAATGTCCAAAATGAGATGGATATGGGGGGGGGGGAATGCACAAGAAGAACATGGTATAAACTACAATCTCGAGGCACAAGAAATAGATGTAGTGAGAAATGATATTGCTGCTAGTTTAATGAATGCTCGCTCACCATAGAAGATCCATTTGATATTTTCATATGATAATGTGCCGATATCAAGAACTCTTCCACCTTACCAATCTCGTTGGTGATCAAGAAATGGGAGTGATTTTTGTTGGCTCCATTTTGATTCTCTCCTTTCCATTGGAGATTGAATTTTTGATGTATATATTTTGTCGATAGAAGTAAACTGATGTGCTAAAGGTTTTGTATCCCAGAAACATCAAATGAACTATGTTTGTGCATCCTCTACTATCTATGTATAAGCAAATAGCTCATTTACATGTATAAGCAAATAGCTCATTTACATATTGATTGGAAACAATACTTTAACGCGGACCTTCCAAAGGGGTACCAAATATCCCACTTTGATGTTCCAATTGCAACCGGTGGCTACATTGATTTGGACATTCTAGTAGAGTTTGGTGGTGGGCATAAGAAGTTTGGCATTACAAGACTTCACATGGAAGAGGATGCAAGGAAGCTTATTGATTCAGTCGACGGAAGTTACTCAGAGGAAAGAACCCATGTTTCCTTGCAATAATATAGTTAGAACATGAAATATAATGTCAAAGACACTTGAAGATGATTACACACACACATGTAAGATAAATGAATGAGTACAGTATTATAAAGATAATAAATGTTATTATAAAGATCATAAATGTTATAATTTCTAAAAATATATAAGTAACATCATTTTAAATTCATGTCCTTTTTGGTCATTTTCTAAACTCACAGCACTTTTATACTAAAGTTTACCAAACACTTAAACACTGCTTTTGTACTCACAACACTTTTAAAAGCACAGTTTACCAAACACCCAGCTACTCAATTTCATAGTTGATTATACTCACAGCATAGCTAAAGCTGCGTTTAAATTAATCACCTCGGGGCCAAACTCGCCCTTAACCATGTAAGAAGCAGTCTTTTGAAGGCCACCAGATTTTACAGAAAGGTCAAGGATGCAGTTAAAATCACCAATCAACATCCAAGGGTCAGAATCAGGTCTTAAAGACAACAAATCAATCCAAAGCGAGAGTTGTAACTCTTTATGAGGATACATATATAAGAAGTAGTAGACCATTAAACATTAGAATGCACAGTTGTAACTAAACAATGTAGGAAGCAACTTATGTCTAAAGGAAACATAAAGATTAAACTGAACATCGTTCCAAAGTAAAATTATTCCACCACACATGCGATGTGAAAGTTAAATAACTGAAATTGCTTAGATAATGATTATTTTTGTTGTAACATTGAGAGGTGGGTTATACCTTAATTAATCTCTTTCATTTAATGAAATTGACATTTCACTAAAATAAATAAATAATAAAATGCCTTAAACCTGTGTTCAACATGGTATACCGATGAAAGAGGAATGCCATCAAAGTATCAAACCACTTGGTTTATCATTGATGAGCAGAAATTGGAAAGTTATCTCTATCATTGATGAGATTAGATGAAGGAGTTGATTCTTCAATCGGATTTTGTGGGATTGGGTTCCCCGTGAAGCGAACATGGTAGCCCATACGGCAGCCTCGCTTGGAAAGAGGCCGGTGGGTCTGATTAGATAGGCCACTAGGCCACCACCGTCTATGACTCTTGTGTTACGAAACGATGGACTTCCCTGTCGTCCAGCTTCTACTGACTAGCTGTTTTTATTTTTCCATTTTGGGTTGTTTTCCTCCCTCGCTGTATCAATCTGGTATCAGTAGGAGAATTCGACTTTCCCTTTGTATTTGTTGTTGGGCTGTAGACTTTTGTCTGGCTCTTGCTTGGGCTTTTGCCTTTGTTTAATGAAAGCTTCGCTTTATCCAAAAAAAAACATTTAGTTTATCTAACTGATCATTTTAATAGGTCATTTAAAAAAATAATAAAAATGAGAACTATAGTTTGTTACTTCATGCACTTGCAGTACTTGTTCACCCTAAAACATTTGAATTATTGAAAGACTATATTACTCGAGTGCAAAATAACTAATAAGTACACTGAGTTTCTAAAATCCAGATATGTAAGGAAAATTAATACATTTATACTATTATTAAGAGAAGAGGATTACTAACTCTATTCTTGATATCTTAGAACGCCCTCCAGGCGCTTGAAACCTGGAGAACGCCATCTTTTGCCTTTGTCCTAGCCGGCGCTCGATATGTGTGGCCAGACGGGTGTCCTGTTTCGTGAGTGGGTCTCAATCTCGAGAGCTAGGTTCGGGAGGTGGTGTTTTGCTCTTTCTCTTTCTATCGAATGACGAGGCTATGTTGTGGCGGTGGGCCGAGATCGGTGTGGGATCAGTGGGGGAGCGAGTCGGTGAAGCGATTGGTGGCTGTTCGTGGTCGGTCAGATGGGTTCAAGGGCTAACTGGAGTAGATCGAAGGCTGGTTGGTAGAAATCGATGGTTTGGTGGACAGTTTGATGGCCGTGCTTCGACGCTGGAGGTCGGGCTTCCGTCTTTCCATTGGTTTCAGGTGGAGATTGTGGAGGTTAGAGCGGCCCTCAGATTGTTGGCGATCGACAGTGAGGCGACGATGGCCAAGCTCTGGTGGAGGGGAGGCACGATCGGTGGCGGGGCAACGCTGCAGCTGACTTGGGCCGGGAGAGTTGGTCACGACCCACTTGCAGATCTGGTTTCTTGGGCTGGGATTCTGCATATGGGCTGGAGGTGGGGGTTGGGTTCACTTCGTGGGCCCTGCCTCAGGTTTTATTTTATTCATAGTTGTAATTTACTATTGTTGTTTAGTTTACCTGTGCTTATTGCGAGTAATAAATCCCTACACAATATGTGTAGGGCGATTCGGGCTATGTGTCTGTGTGTGCACTCAAAGTATCTTGTCTGCTCTAGGTAGGCGACGAGTTTGCTAAGTCAAATGGCCGCTTCCTCCTTTGGCAGGGTGAAACTTGGTGTCACTGGATGTTTTTTCCAGTGGCAACATGATGGGAAAGCTGTGAGAATGGATATTATGCTATGCCGTATTTGAGTTGCAGATCGAGTTATCTTTATGTTGTTTCACCGCTGGAAGCAAATAGAACCGTCTGAAGTGCGTTCTTTGCTAGTTGGTGCGTATTTGAATACAATTGTTTAGTAGAGACTCATGATATTATCTCAGGATGTACTCTAAGTGCCTATTGTAATCAGGGGTTTAGGCTCAATGTCCCCCCTCCTTTGTATTCGACAGTTTCATTAATCAAGGTTTGAAAGCAGCTGCACCAGCCTTTTATTCAAAAAAAAAAAAAAAAAAAGAAAGAGGATTTGTTAGCCAAAGTAAATGTGAAAAGACAATAAAACCCTTATCCCTTATATTAATTTTAAATAATTGAGTGGTGGTATGGTAAAGAGAAAAATTAAAAATCATATAAAAAATAAAATAAATAATTTTCAGATAATTAAATACCCATGTCTACAATAACCACCCATAATTCAGATTTTTCACTTTCGTTTTTCTCAAATAACTTCTATTTTTTCTGTCAATATAATAATTATAAAACTTTTACACATTCAGATCATGTGAGCAGAAAATTAGTAATCACTTAATCAAATACAAAGACTACTTGGTTTCTCACTTAACCTTCATCTATTGCCAAAAAAATAAAAATATTAATTTTTATCTTCTTCACCTATATTTGAGTTTATTTCTATTTCTTTTGTCTTTTGTTGCCTTTCCATCGCTAATTCGTAATTCAATTTACACAACTATTATTAGTGTTAACTTCATCAAAATCTATTGAACACCGAAATTAAAAATTTAAAGCATAAGAAAAACAATATCTTCTTCATTGTTCATAATTGTTAACTTAGATAAAAATTGAAACAGAAAGAAAAAGAATTAAAAAAAATAGAAGTTAATCAAATTATGATTTTCTTAAAAAACTTTAATATATATTGCTTTTTTATTGGTAAAAATTTAAGGGAAATTTTTTTTGAGCAGTACATGAACTAAAGGTCATTGTGAATTAACGTTCATTAGTTTACACTAATTACATTTTGGTATCTTGACTATAAAACCCGACCACATTTCAATACACGCTGTCAATAACCCGTTAGTTGGCATGCCACCCAGCATATTTTCAAAGGTATAGTTGTCTTTTCAAATTTGTGCTCCAGCCAACCATGTCTCTCTCTTACATTGGTCACCCAGCTCTCTCTATTTCTCACCTGGCAAATTTTTGCTCTCCTCCCCCCCCCCTCGGAGTCTGGACACCCAGCTCTCTCTATTTCTCTCTGATTGTTCTCTTTCTTCTTCATCTATTTCTCCTTCTTCCGTCTGTAGCTACTACATCTTCTCCATTTTCATGGATGAAATGCAGGTTTTTGCTTGCTGCTTCTCTTCCTTTTTCGTTTTGGAAGTTTAGATTAGAACTACTAAGAAGCACAAGGTAGTAAGGACCGGAAGACAAGAATGTAGCCAAAATAGCAAATAAACGAACCCCAAATCCTTGCAAATCTTCCATATGTAATAGAATTCAAATCTTCCTGTGCTCTTGTCCAAAATCCAGATCAGAAGATGCAAGCAAGCTGGGTATAATGTGTTCCTGAGAAGGATTTGCGAATCAGAAGTAAGAGCCTGGTGCTCTTCTTCAGCGGCTTAGATCTCAATAAGTCGATAAATAACTCACATTGATGATCATGAGTGATAGAACTTATGTGTAATACCCGCAATTATCATTTTAAATTCGAGTAATTGTGTTGAACGATTATTATGCGATTTCACGATTTATGTTCGATAATAATTCATTTTTACAATTATCGAAGTTTCGAAACGTTTATTTTAACGAAAAGCTCGAAATGCTCGATTTGAGTAATCGACTTTTTCTACGTACAAAATTTGGAGAAACTTCCTTCATGAAAGTTGTAGAGCTCGTCGATACGAGTTCGTACACGTGCGGAACACTAATTTTGAATTAGTTATCGAATTAAGAAGTTTTCCGAAACTTGTATAAATAGGAAAAAACCCTAGCTAATTTTTCAGAACCCTACTATTTTGGTCCGGCCTCCTTACATTTTCAGAATCACTGTTCATCGTCCCCTATTTCCATCCCTCGACCAAAAACGATGAGAAAGAGAGCAAAGTTCACCTTAATTGTTCTCCCTCCACAGACCACCTCTCGACCTCAAACCAAGTTTCAGGCGTTCGTCTCGAGCTGCTCTACCTCCTGGACGGCGTCGCTTCCACCGGCAAGGCCTCCACCGCCGGCGAAACACCTCACGTGGTTCATATTACGAACCGAATGGTTTAAATTTATTTATTTGTGGTAATTGTGTGAAAAATATTTGCGGGGATTAAATATTTGTTTTAAAATTTCATGGACTTGAATCACCACGGCCCATAGGTAAGTAAAATGAATTTTAATTATACAAATGAATTTCATGATTTTCTTGTGTGAACTATAGATGGTATTAGTGGTCATTCCTGAGTGGATGATTACGTATATATATATTTACGTGGAAAATATTATTGTTGAGTGAAGATATGATTGACTGAATTGATGAATTGATTATATTTCAATTGTGTAATTCCATAATAATATGGTGTATCTTGGTTGGGTTGATTTCAGTATGTGATATTATATGTTGTGCTCATTTATGGGTTTAGGGTCGACGTAGTGACCGGTGTGGGGTAATCGGACGCTCTAATCCTGGGTGGATGATGGGATACGATTGGTTGGGTATGTGGAATTATTGGACGTTCTAAATATGTATATAGGTATACATATTGATGAAATACGATAATGATAAATATGTCGGATGCCATAACCTAGGCCAGGTGACGGGCTACGATTCAGTTAGAGCTCTAGTCTGTCAAGTACCGTATTTTTATAAATACGATGATGAGAGTTGTGGGGAAAGTTGTGAGTTGGGTTGTCTTGATATATTGAATTGGTGTTTGATTGAGATTGTTATTTTTTGCATATGTGAAATTATTGAGTATTGCTGTGTGTGGGAATAAATGAGATTAAATTAAGTAACAATTCATTCTTTTGCTCATACAAGCTTTCATAAGCTTACCGGGTTTTGTGTTGTTACAATCCCGGTACACTATCCAATGGTGTAGCGGATATTCCTGCAGGTCAGGATAACCAGGGAGGTGACCGAGCTGCTTAGGTGTTTCAGCAGTTTTGTTATTAATTAGTTGTGAGGTGTGTGTATGCTCATTTAGAGCTTTACATTACATTTTAGATTTGAGTTGTAATAATTAACCGAGACTAAATTCGGTTTGATTTTATTTCGTGTGGTGAGTATGTTAAGAAAATGAAATTTTCAGGATGATGATTTTGAGTTTGTAGTAATTTTCATGTTTCGGATTTTGAATTGTTATTCTAAAATTCGAGGCGTGACATTATGCAACTACAGTGTTGCAAAGCCATAGTCTAGCTTCTGATTGACCTCCAGAAGCCGTCAAAGACCAAATAACATATTCCAATTTGTTCAAGAGAGACACTCTCAACTCAGCAAAGTCATTTTCTTTCCAATTGGGTTCCGACAAAAACAAATCAAGCATTATATACTATCAGTCTTCTTAGATTATAAAGCAATCCGAGTATTAGCGACCAACTTTTAGCAGACCGAGAAATAGTAAGAGAAAGCCTGCTTCGTCTGCAATTCCAAGCCTGAATCTTGGTATCTTATGCTATGGGTTATGGGCGTCTTTACTGTTCTTTGGCTTGGTTGAACATGAAGAACATAGGAGCATTTGATTTCTGGTATTTTTTGAAGATTTTTGTTTTTCCGGTTGCTGGTTGCAGAGAGAGAGAGAGTGAGTGAGTGAGTGAGTGAGTGTGTGAAAATATCAAACTACCTTTAAAAAATGAATAATGACATAAGGTTAACGGTGTTATTAACATGAGATACAATAATTGGGTCGGTTTTTTATAGTCCAGGTACCAAAGTGTAATTAGTGTAAAGTGAGGGATGTTAATTCACAATGACCTTTAGTTCATGGACTGTTTAAAAAAAAAATTCCCTAAATTAGATGAGAGATTTCATTAAAAAAACATTTCTTCTTTAATTGAATATGTCATATAAGGATTTTCTAAAAAGATAAATGGGTACGTTAGATAAATAAATTTAATAATTAAAATTAAAATGTATGGTATAATAAACAAGTAGGGTGAACAAAGAAAATGGTAGGGTGACAATAACCGCACATATAATGTTGTCTCTTACCTCTAAACAAAGGTAACGCATATACTAATTTGAAACGCTTTTGTTTCATACATTTTAAGTTTGAATTGAGGATAGACCAAAATAACTATCTGATGTACATATATCTCATATAAGCTTCATGTGAATCTCTCTCTCTCTCTCTCTCTCTCTATATATATATATATATATATATATATATACAGTCCTTCTTGGCTAAGGACCTCCTTAGTTTTTCTTAAGTACGGATTTCCGGTTTTAACCCACTTTCCGATCACATTTTCACATCTTAACCGTTCAGTTTTTAGATCCTAATGTATAGATCACCTCTGAAAATTTTCAGCCAATTTGGTGATCGTTAAGGTATCCAAAACTGTAATTTACCATTATAAATACGAACGGTTCCTGTTCGACAGATTCGGTCCGTTCGTGTAAATTGCAGTTTTGGATGTCTTAACGATCACCAAATTGGCTGAAATTTTGCAGGGGGGATCTATACATTAGGATCTAAAAACTGAACGGTTAAGATGTGAAAATATGATCGAAAAGTGGGTGAAAACACCAAATCCGCACCTAAGAAAAACTAAGGACATCCTTACCTGAGAAAAATCCTATATATATATATTAATATATGGGTTAAATACTGTTTAGTCCTTGAGCTTTTGACCATAAAACACTTCAGTCCCTGACCTTCTAATTTCACACATTTAGTCCCTGTACTTCAAAATTTCAGACCAATAGGTCCTTGCCATCTAAAAGTCGCGGTGAAATGTCTATTATGCCCTTAGTTCTTTTTTTATAATAAATTTATTCCTTTCTCCTTTTTTTTAAATTTTTTTTCTTTACTTTATTTATTCTTTTTTTTTTTTCAAACAGAAAGAAAGAAAGAAAAAGAGAAAAAAATAAAAAAATAAAACAGAAAGAAAGAAAGGGAAAAAAAATCCTTTTCCAAAAAAAATAAAATAAGAAATTAATAAAAAAAAGAACTGAGGGCTAATAGACATTTCGCCGTGACTTTTAGACGGCAATGACCTATTGGTCTGAAATTTTGAAGTACAAGGACTAAACGTGTGAAATTAGAAGGTCAGGGACTGAAGTGTTTTTCGAGTAAAAGTACAAGGAGTAAACAGTATTTAACCCTTAATATATATATATATATATATATATATATATATATTTATCTTAAAGAAAAGTCTAATGATTCGTCCTAAAGAACAGTTGAACTACAAGTGTCAGCTAGGCTTAGATCCTTACCATTATATTGAAAAGAAAATAGATTGAGATAAACCTGCAACTTAGATCACAGTGTGAAAGTAAAAGTGAGAAATTTGACTAGAAAGATTACTAAACCATACATAGATCTAATTTTAGTTTAGTGTATAAAGGAAAATTTGTTATCTTACTCACCTGCCATATCAAACTTACTGAAAAATATAGTTTAAAGTAATAATACTAAATTTGAGACTATGAATTGCACCTCTTATAAGGATGTTTGCTCTGGTGAAAACTGGGTTTGATGTGTTGGGTATATTGAAAAATATGGTTTGAAGTAATAATACTAAATTTTAGACTAAGAAGTGAACCTCTTATATATAAGGATGTTGGCTATGGTGAAAACTGGGTCTGATGTGTTAGGTATATTAATGAAAATATGAGAATGGAAAAAAAGAAAATAGAAGAACAACTTGATGTATGATTTGAATCATTTCTCAAAGTTTGTTCTTTTATTTCCTTTTTTCCCATTCTCCTATTTTCATTTATATATCCAACAATCTTAAAATGTTATCTGGAAACATATCTATGAGTATTATCAACCAAGATGTCTACACATATGAGAAATTTGATGGAACAAATTTCACCAGATGGAAGGACAGATGCAATTCATGCTTACTGTCCTTGATACGGGTGTATCCTCCAACTTAGAGGAAGGAAGGCCCAAGAGGACAACTCGAGGACAACCTCCTTATTTGCATGACTACGTTAGGAAATAATCATCCTAGTTTAGTATTCTTTTCTTTAAAGACGTTCTGTATCAAACATTTAAGTCCCATATCTTTTATTATTACTTTCCAGATTAGGTTAGGTTTTCATCACTATTTATGTTGCTGCTTGTAAGACTTTGGATTATTGAGTTATATGGTATAAGAAAACGTGGCTTTGGCTGCAAATACATGTGAGTTCTTTAATCATCTTATTTCTGGTGTCAAGTGGTAGAGTTAGAGACCTGTGTCTGACTTAATTTCCGATTAGTTCTAATTGTCATGTATGTCTTGGATCCATAGTTGCAATTCTTGCTTTAATCCAGTGATAAAGACACCGAACAAATAATTGCTAAAATTTGAATCTAGAGATATAAAGTTTATAAAAAATAAATTCTACAATGATTATGGATCTGATATATAGACTATAACAAAGCACCTTTGCCTTGTGAATCCTAGTTCATAATTCAGAGAACAAAACAGCATAGAAAAGTAAAAAAGTTACAAAAGAAAATACTCTACACCCGAATTTTATTACATGCATGACTTGAATCATTATATTTATGGGTCCGAATCTGGATCCCTTTTGTGGTGAACAAGTGATTCTACCATTTCGAGATATGAAGACTAATTTGATTATGTCATGGCTATACGAGTCAGATTACGGATGAATTGGATTGCTGATATTGTTTTTAAAAAGAATTGGTAGGTATAACCAGAGTGAATTTGTATTTCCAATTACGGATGAATTGGATTGCTGATATTGTTTTTAAAAAGAATTGGTAGGTATAACCAGAGTGAATTTATATTTCCAATTCAAAATTAGCAATGCACCAAAAAATAATTCGAAAAATTAAAACGATTCAAAAGCTTTCTATTATTAAATGGAGGAAAGGGGCTGACCTCCATTTTTGGTAGATCTTTCCGAAATTGCGCCACTCTAACAAGTTTTTTTTTTTTTTTTTTACAGTATTAAAAGTGCGCATACAACTTTACGTTTATAGAATGTTTTTATTTATAATTTTTTTATTCCCAGTACTAGTGTACTACATTTCATGTTTCAGTATTATCTAGTAATATGAGCAACAAATGAAGGCAACTCCACACGAGAAGGTCCACCTTCCCCCATCGACCCTCTCACAGCAACACCCAACTCTCCTGCCCTCTTCCTTATCACATCCGCTTCTCCAGATCCCATCAATTTCTGCACACCATCTTTAACCATTGAAGATGTCACAAGCTCACCCCTTCTCTCCCAATCTCTCATAACGAAACCAACTTTGAGCACCCTAGTAACCAGAACCGTGTTTCTTGGTTGGTCCGAGTGCATTGGCCAACATCCTATGGGAACTCCCATGGTGAAACTTTCCATGCATGAGTTCCATCCACAATGACTTACAAACCAAGCAATTGATTTGTGCGATAGAATCTCCAACTGGGGCGCCCAATCTCTAACCACTATTCCCCTATCTTTCACTCTCTCTTCATACCCTTCTGGAAGCTCAGCCATTCTAACTTGGTCTCCGTCGACGAAAAGGTCACCCTTGTCAGCATCTCTTAATACCCAAATGAATTTTTGTTTGCTTTCTTCCAACCCAATAGCCAACTCGATGATCTGTTCATCTGTCATGGTGGTGGTTGTTCCAAAAGACACATACATTACTGAGTTGGCATCTTGTTTATCAAGCCAATCCAAGCACATGTGCTTTGGTGTTCTCAGGGATATGGACACCGGGTTGAAGGGCCCAATAGCCCAATGCTTCTTATTATCACCTAATTTGCTTAGTAAATCTATGTAATTACCTTCTATGGTTTTGCTCGTGTTGAAGATACTCCCTGAGCTGTACCTTCTGTATTCATATTGAGCAACAACGAAATCAAAGAACTCGACGGGAAAACAATCCTCGAGACCGGGGACGGTGTCAGGGATTTGAACCTCCACTCCTTCTAGTTCAGAAGGCTTTCCAATTGATTCCCATAATAACAGGAAAATGGCGAAGGCGGAAACAGTGTGGAAGGTATAGGACTCAGTGTTTAGGATGGAACCCACGTCTTGGATGACGGAAGCCATGAGGGAGTCGTGGATGACGACTACTCTCCTTGACTGAGAGGCTAGTTTGCGTAGAAGTGCGGCGACTGGGTGGCGGAGATGGGTGGTGGCTTGAAATGTGGATTGGAGATGAGAAGGGAACTTACTTGGTGCACTAGGGTTGGGAGGGGGGCAAGGGAAAGGAGGGATGGTGAAGTCATGGAAATGGATATAGTTTGAGACGTCTGAGGTTTGATCCCAGCCGTGGACTCGAAGCTTGGCTTGACGGTTGTGACTGAGGGTTCCGACGAAGTGGACTGGAATATTGTAGGTGGAGATGAGGCGGGAGAGGTGGAGGAGCTGGTTGAGGTGGCCTTGCAATGGTAAGGGCACCATGACAATCGCCACTTCATTAGCAGCCATGAATACAGAACTTGAAAAATGGTTGGCTACTATCGGCTTTCGATATGAGTTCTTGGGTTCAGTACTCAAGGCCTCAAGGGTTTTTATACTAATGAAAATGTTGATGATTTTTTTTTTTCTTCCCTTTCTGGTATGTAATACTCTTTTCGTCAATAAATCAATAAAAGAAAAAAGAAAAAGAAAAGTAGATAGTGCTTTGTATGTTGTTTGTCGTTTAGCCTTGTCTGAGATTATATGAATATATGTTATACTTATTATGTCTTTCCTTGATGTGTGGGTTTTTTTTCATTTGATTTTTTTAATTATTTATGATAAGGTCATTTTATGAGATATTTTTCCCTTTCAATTTACCAATTCTTTTCCTTTTGTAGCCACCTAGTAGTGGCCACCTGTCATTTCTCTTTTTAAGTTCTTGAACATTATCTTCTCTTTTATTTCTTTTAAATTTTTTTTTTCTAATCATCTCGTCAAGACCCTCTTTCTTTTGCACATGGTGAATAGTGATATCAGTGATGCATCTATAGTAGTGGTGTTTTATCGCCGCAGCCTAAAATAATAAATCAAAAGTATAACAGTATAAGTAATTGAGAATCTTGATAAATTTGGTCATCAGTGATAACCTACATCAACATCGCAGAAAAGGTTGAACAGATCGACTAGTGCGTCTGCATATCTTATCCCACACTTCTTACTCAAACATTCTCAATTTCCATGCATCTATTGCTGATTTATATATGCATTAGAATAATAGCTATAAGATCTCTCTCCACCTTAAAATATCAAGAGTTTTTTTTTTTTTCCTTCAAAACATTTTTGACTGAACATCATGATCTTAATTAGCATGTCGGCAAGCATATGCAGAATAATATATAATTGGTGCTTAAACAAGCAAAATAAGAAGAAGAAAAAAAAAAGGAGAAACAACATAAAAAAAATATAAAAAAAAAACAATATATTGCAGACTTTACACACTGACTATTATCATCGATCAGCACCGATATTCGTTCTGCTTGATGAATAGATCCGGTTAAGAAAATATGATCATGCCCAGTAAAAGTCATCATCATGGGGCAAGGTGTTCGAGTAATGAAAAACTGCAAGGAAGACTGACTACATGATTGGTTTTGACAAAGTGAATTGCACCCAAGTCTAGTCGGTAGAAGCAACCATCTCGTACGTACCAACTAGCCTAGGAAGATTGACTGCATGAGAAGTTTTGACCAAGTGAATTGCACCCAAGTCTAGTTGGTAGAAGCAACTATCTCTTACGAAACTAGTTGGTACGTACGAGATAGTTGCTTCTACCAACTAGATAGCTTTGCTTTCTAAAGTTGTTACAAAAAGATGGCGCATGAAGTAGTAGTCTTTTTCGCAACTATCTAGTTGGTACGTATGAGATAGTTGCTTCTATCAACTAGGTAGCTTTGCTTTCCAAAGTGGTCACAAAAAGACGGGACATGAAGTAGTAGTCTTTTTCACAATTAATTTTCATACATGTATAAATTCTTCCCAATACTACGTACATTTCCATTTTCATCATATTATCTACTGATGTAAGCAATAAAAGAAGACAACTCCACGCGAGAGTCTCCACCTTCCACCGTGGATCCTCTTACGGCAGCACCGAATCTCATGCCTTCTTCCTTATCTCATCCACTTAATTCTCCAGACCCCATCAGTTTCTCCACACCATCTTTCACCATTGACAACGTAATAAGCTCGTTCCTTCTCTCCCAATCCCTTATAACGAGACCAACTTTGAGCACCCTCGTCACCAAAGTCGTGTTCCTTGGTTGGTCTGAGTGCATTGGCCAACATGCTATGGGCACTCCCAAAGTGAGGCTTTCCATGCACGGAGTTACATCCACAGTGACTCAGAAACCAAGCAGTTGATTTGTGGGACAAAATCTCCAATTGGGGCGCCCAATCTCTGACCACTACTTCCCTATCTTTCAGTCTCTCTTCGTACCCTTCTGGAAGCTCATCATTTCTAACTAGGTCTCCGTCAATGAAAAGGTCACCTTTATCAGCATCCCTCAACACCCAAATGAACTTCTGGTTGCTTTGTACTGTTGAAAATTTTATTATTTAAAATTAAGATGTATTTTATTTATTTTGGGAGTTATTTTCATTTTTTATTTATTACTCTATTTATGGTTTAACGGTTTTATGTTTTAAATATATGATTATTATTTGACCGTTATATGGTTAATGAGGCTATTGATGGTCACGGTAAGTGTGGCCTATATAAGGGTACATGGCTAGAGTTGGAAGGCATGTGTGGTTGGACATATTGTCAGATATGAAATGTCGAGATAGTCGAATACGTACATATGAGGAATATCGTGAGAAGAAAATGCACTCCACCGTCATGCAATCACTCTAGCATAACACCCTATCCACCTAAAGTCTTCTTCTATATTATACATATATCTATTTTAAATATATACAGTTTTGAGTGCACGGGTGATTAAGGTTCAATGGAGCTTCTTAATTGCACGACGGAGCTCGAAAAGTTGTTGTATCTTGGAGGGAGTTCATTATTCAACCATGTGCAGTAGAGGACGGATATTCTCTTAGGACAGTGCACTTGCACGCCTCGACTCGATAAGTTTTCTTAGATAAAAACATATATATTATATTATTTTTTAACTTTATTTCATTACCTTATTTATATTTTTATTCTTATTTCCCATGATATTACCATATTATTCTGTGTTTTATTTTTACAGGAATTCCGTCCTATATTTTTTACAACAATCCAAGAGAAGATTCGATCGGAATTTTTGACAAAGACGGACAATATGAAGTTCAAGGATTCTTAATCAATATCGCACATTTGGCTTCTTCTTTTATTTCTAAACTTATGAATACCTTATATTCTTCTTCCGATTATTAATTTTGATTGGTCTTGAATATGCTAATTGCATTTTGCTTTGCGTGTACTAATTAATTATTTAATATCAACTCATTCTTGATGGGAAAAATCTCTCAATTGCTAAAGTTGATGGAGGAATTAGTTACGCAATATACATGCACACTAGCCTCTACCATGACGAAGGAATCCTAAACCACTTCTACGACATAACCAATTAATTTTCTGTAAGAAATATATATTTTTTGCAGATTATCATTTTGTAGTTACAATTATATTATTTGGCATATATATATATATATATCATATTCAATGCATATAAATTTTTTCCATACATATGCCAATTATAAAATCGTGAGTAAAGCATATATGTGCTAATAGCCAGCAAGGAGGTACGTACATATGCATGTTCTAGTTAATTGGTTCATATAAATAAGCCTGTATATTTTCTATCAAGTGATCTTTGCAAATTAAATTTTCTTTCAATAAAAATTATTCTATAATGATATCAGGTTGGTTATTCTTGATTAATGACTAGCTGATCGTTATATGAAACTAATATTTCTTATGATATATAAAATGTTGCTATTCGAGGTACGTACATATTGATTACTTGTTTTATGAGTTATTCTATTGTATTTAAATACATATAATAAGGACTGGAAAGAAATACAGTTTTGGGTATGCGCCTAACGCGCCTGAGAGAAAGAAGAGAGTTTTCCTGCCTGTCCGGTGGCGAGCCTTTTTGCCGTCGTCGAACGGGACATTGTTGATCCCTTATGGGTCTGGTGTGACGCGGTGGTTGTCCATGAGGCACTGGAGGAGGATATCTCGGCGGTGGGCAAGTTTTGGTTCGTCCCTCACTGGATCGATCGGTAGATTGGGTTGCAGGTTCGAAGGCGGCTGGGGTCTGATCGGACTGCGTCAATCTGGTTTGGGTCTCAAGGATCCGATCTGGTTTGGGTTCTCTCCATGGTGCTTCTTTTTCAATGGGACACGATCTGGGACGCCGCATCTCTATGGTGTGACAGGAGATGGCAGATCGATGTCGGTGGCGGTCAGACGAATGTGGTGGAGCAACGCAGTGGAGGATCCGCCGACAATGGGATAGGGCCAGGCTTATCTGGCGGCTGGAGTATCTGCCAGGCCTGGCTGGCTGCTGGAGTGTCTCCTGCTTCCTGGATTGGACCGTGGGTTTAGACCCTTCTTTGGGCCTAAGTCTGGGCTGATTTTTTAATTACTTGTTTTAGTTTTATTTATTTTAGTTGGTTATTATTGTCTCGCCTTAGGCGTGTAATAAGTCCCTACATCTATCTTATAGGACTAGTCGGGCTACGTGCCTATGTGTGCACTCAAAGTGCCTTGTGTGCTCTAGGTAGGCGGCGAGTTCATTGCTTGGTCAAATGATCGCTATCGCCTAGTGGTAGGGTGAAGCTAAATGTCATCGGATATATATTTCGGTGGCGACATAGTAGGAAAGTTGTGCATATGGTAATTATGCTACGTTATAATCGGGTTACATATCGAGTTATCTTTCCGTTATGTCACCGTTTTATCAAAGCAAATAGAGTCGCCAGTAGAGCGCTCTTTGCTAGTTGGTGTAGTTGAGTACAGTCATTTGGTAGAGACTCATGATAGTATTTCAGGATCTTCTCTAGATGTTTATTGTAATTAGGGATTTAGGCTCAATGTTCCTCCCCTCCTGTATTCGACAGTTTCATTAATCAAGGCTTGAGGGCAGCCACACCAGCCCTTTATTCAAAAAAAAAATACATATAATAATTGTTTGCATATAATTAAATATGTTAAAAATTATATTATGAATGCAATCGACCTTTAATTTTATTGCAGCTCTTATATATTATCAGGTTAATTAGTTACAAATGACCTTTGCCTTTTTTTTTCTAGAAGATTATATTTTGATGCAATTACACATTATAATTAATAGTTATCTATATTTTCTTTTATATCTAAAATGATGTTGCTTAAGTGCTTCAAATTTTCTTGATAGTATTAATTTGTCTCATTATTAAAGTTTAAGTCATAGTATTTATTGAGTTTCTAAGTTATTGTAGGAAAAGAAAATAATGTTTTCTTTTACTTTCAAAATTTAACTTATATGTGCATTATGAGACATACAAATGTCTTTTATGTTGGCCCATGTATACACAAATACAACAGGTTATCTTATAAAAGAGAATGCTCCAAAAATACTTGCAAATTCAATCTGTAATAAGTTTTCATTTTTCTTTAATGAGCCAATAAGATTTTGATTTCTCCTCCAACTGTGATGGAGCTTTTGATTTCTCCTCCAAAATTGGTGGAGTAGGAGTGGTTCTTCGAGATGCTGTAGGGGGATATTGTTGGTGGAATTTGTTTAAAGGTCAACTTTGTTGCCTCTCCAGATATTGTTGAGGCCATGGTTTGTAGGGCTGCATGTTCCCTAGCAGTACAGTGTCATCTTTCTCCTATTCTGTTTGAGACAGATTGTCAAAGTTTAGTTTCTGCTATTGAGGCTGAGGGGGAGGAGACTTCATCCTTGGGTCGTATTATTGAGGACATCAACTTTTCTGTTGGGATGTTGGTGGGTTCTTCCTTGAGACATGTGTATCGTGAAGCTAATATGGCTGCCCATAATTTAGCTAAACTAGCTTAACATTCTTCTTTTAATCTTTCATGGAGTGGGCTTGTCCCTTCTGCTATTAGAAGCTTTGTGGCTTCTCATTGTACTCTTTGATTGAGTAATACAATTCGGTCATCTTTCCCCGAAAAAAAAAAAAAAAAAAAGATTTTCTTTTATTTCAATAGTGGGGTTTCCTATTTGAAATGTCAACTATTTCATTAGAGAACTGTTCTTTAATACCTATTATTATGAATTTTATATATCTGATTTATGAGTATATTTATCATTTGCCATTCTCTCATGAAGAACATCTATCATGGTGATGTAGGGGTGAGCTTTAACTATAACTCCCATTAATATTTATTATACATATCTTGAATAACAATTAATAAGGGTAATATGAGGGTTATGTGTCTATATCCAGGTAATCATTTACTATTTACTTCAATGTTATTTTTAATTTCCCTATGATAATGTGGGGGTAATACTCGTAGCGATTTATCTTACGTGATTATTAAATAATTAGTGCAAAGTTCAAATTTTATTGTTCTCATATGGAGGAGAACACTCTGATGAGAATTGTGACTTATGCTTTATTTGAGGTTTGCAGACAAATTAAAATGCAGGATTTTACAAGCTAAAGTGACAAGCAAGATATGACCACAAGAAAGAAAGAAAGAAAGAAAGAAAGAAAGAAAGAAAACATAGATATAATATGAAAAAAGTCAGATATATGCCTTGCGGATGAGGCGCCTATTGTCTCGTGGAGGAGACTATATATATTAACTGCTAAAGGGGGATGTGCTTAAGCTTCTAAGGGAGTCACCTAGGGAGAAAACCCAACTTCTGTGATTGGAGATCTCATGAAAGAGGTTCTATGTGGTAGAAACAATCCATACTGCGTGACTCAAATATAGCACACATAAATTTTAAGGATATATCCAAAAGAGATATTATCTTGTGCATCCCTAAGATATTAAGTGCTATATTAAATGTGATGTTAGGAAGGGAAAACAGTCATACCCTGAATGAGTTTCAAGGCGGGGCAAACTCGTGCGAGGTCCGCGCGCACGTACTCTTGGAGAACTCACCTAAGTGAGAGTTGTTCGTAAGGCCGCGACAATGAGAATTGGGCTATTCTCCAATACTCTCATCAAAATCAAGATACGCACACGACCATAAATGCGCCAACATGCATACTTGTCTAATTACCTGTTACGTGTGTGTGCTATGTTAAACCTTTGTCAAAGGTGCCGAGTTCAATACTTTGTTCACTCAGTTTCCTCAAATGGAGACTATCACACTAAGTTAGTTCAAACCCGAAAGGTATCTATGCCGATTGCACAGCAAAGACACTCACTTATTTTGTTTTAAATGATTTTATTTTAATTTTAAATCAGTGGGGGTTGTTGGAAATTTTATGATTTAAATTTAAAATGTATTTTATTTATTTCTTTAGGAGGTTATTTTCATTTTATGTTTATTACTCTATTTATGGTTTAACGGTTTTATGTTTTAAATATATGATTATTATTTGACCGTTATATGGTTAATATGGCTATTGATGGTCATGGTAACTGTAACCTATATATAAGGGTACATGGCTAGAGTTGAAAGACATATGGTTGGAAGGCATGTGTGGTTAGACATATTGTGAGATACGAAATGTCGAAATGATTGAATACGTACATGAGGAATATCGTGAGAAGAAAAGCACTTCACCATCCTGCAACCACTCTAGCACAACACCGTATCCACCTAAAATCCTCTTCCGTATTATACATATATCTATTTTAGATATGCATCGTTTTAAGTGCACATTAATATTCAATAGAGCTTCTTAGCTGCACGATGGAGCTTGAAGGGTTGTTGTATCTTGGAAGAAGTTCGTTATTCAACTATGTGCAGTAGGGGACATATCTTCTCTTACGACAATGCGCTTGCACGTCTCGACTCGATAAGTTTTCCTATATAAAACTTATAGATTATATTATTTTCTTATTTTATTTCATTAACTTATCTATATTTTTATTCTTATTTCCCAATATATTACCATATTTTTCTGTGTTTTAATTTTACAGGAATTCCGTCCTATATTTTTTACAACATGTTACAATCCAATAGACATCTCCTTGATCTGCTCGTCTGTCATGCATGTTGTTGTCCCAAACGACACGTAGATCACCAAGTTTTTTTTTTTTTTTTGGTTAATAGATCACCGAGTTTGGTTCTTGTTGATCAAGCCAATCCAGGCAAGCGTGGCTTAACATCATTTGAGCCTTCCTTTTTCTCCGATACTAAAACTGGGTTGAACCACCCAACAGCCTGATGCTTCTTGTTATCACCAAGTTTGTTCAGTAAATCAATGTACTCACCTTCTATGGTTCTGCTGGCGTTGTACGTAGATGTTCCCGCAGTTGTACACTGTGTGTTCATACTGTGCGCGCAACAATAAAATTCAAGAACTCGTCGGGGAAGCAATCCTCCCGACCCGGGGGCCGGGGTGGTATCGGGGATCTTACTCTTGACTTGTACCCCTTCGAGTTCAAGTGCACGTCCAATTCCTTCCCACAAGAACAAGAAGACGGCGAAGGCGGAGACGGTGTGGAAGGTGTAAGACTCGCTGTTGACGATAGAACCAATGTCTTGGATAACGGAAGCCATGATGGAGTCGTGGATGACCACAACTCGCCCTGTTTGGGAGGCTAGATTTCGTAGAAGTGCGGCGACAGGGTGGCGGAGATGGGTGGTGGCTTCAAACGTGGGTAGGCGATTAGAAGGGAACTTGTTTGGTGCATTGGGGTTGGGAGGAGGGTAAACGACAGGAGGGATGATGAAGTCATAAACCTGGATCGTGTTTTTGACTTCTGAGGTTTGATCCCAGCCGTGGACTAGGACACTGGCTTGACGGTTGTGATTGGGGGTTCCGACAAAGTGGACGGGGATTTTGTAGGCGGAGATGAGGCGGGAGAGGTGGAGGAGCTGGTTGAGGTGGCCTTGTGCCGGTAAAGGAACCATGACAACCACCACTTCATTAGGGGCATTGTTTTGGTGGTTGGAAGCCATGAATGCGAAACTTTTGTGCAGGCTGTCTGTGAGGTTTGTGGTACGAAAGGGTTGGCGAATGTATGGACTCTGGGAAGATATATATACTTCTGAACAAGATGATGATATATATCTATGTTATTTGTCAAGTATGTATAATATATCCCCATCACCCATGCATGCATGTTGTTTTCATCGATCAACCAATCAACCCTTAAGCTTTTTGATAAAAGTTATTTATAGGTAAATAAAGAAAAATAAAAGGCTTATGTTATCTGTCGTATGTTAGTATGCACCAGGTCGATGACAAATTTCTATTTATATATTTTTGGATATCTCTGAGAATTGAGATGATATCAACCACGTGCCGTCGTTGATCACTCTCCATTTTATCGATGAGCAGCCATGGGCACAGTATATTCTTATCGATAGATCTGTAGCCACACAAATCATTGATTCGATAAATTAACAGCAGCCTCCAGTTCTCTCACCCCAGACTACTGATCTGCAGCCAACGTTCTTGCGCGCTATTGCTGATTCATTAGAATAATCCTAGATATATGCTTTTGCTATTTTTTTTTTTAACCAAAAAAGAAAAACCATGATCTTGCATTATGATCTTCTGGCCTAATTAACTTAGCTGGCATGTAGGTCGCAGGCTCATTACATAGGACGGCAAAAATTAATGAACAGGAAAGTGAGAATACAAGAATAATTAAATACATTAGCTGACCAACAAGGATGATTGTTTTTAATTTACCACGAGAGAAATATACAAATCGTCGAGTTATATCTATTAGTCATTTGACTCTTTAGTCACTGATTTTCAAAAATATGTTGTGATTAAATTTGTCGTTCAACACCATTAAACTTGAGGGTATTTTACTTCAATCACCCACAAAAAGATATATTCATTCACTTCATTTTTTTTATTTAATTCTATTTTCGATCGAGGACGGTCGAGTTTGAAGCTTGATCAAGATTGTCAGTATCCTGAAAAAAGATGAATACCAGTAAGGTGGAGAGAGAAAAATAAACAAAAGAGCAACCAAAAAAAATTACTTTTATACCATCTTAACTAAAATATCTTTCAAATAGTGGATATCTATGAGTCTTCGACAAACAAAATTGACTAAATGACTAAAGTGAAAGACTATGTCTACATTGAGTGAGTAAAGTGATATTTTTAAAAAGTGGCATGGATGATCTAAGTGTCAAATGAGTAAAAATCCAGTGATCATTTGTATAATTCTACCAACTAAAAATCTAATCAATTTTTGCCCTAAAAACATCAGTCTTCATCCCATCGTCATTGCTTACATGAAAAAGAACAATTCTTAGGTTCATCCTTAGGGTGAACGAGCATATTCACCATCTCTTACGATTAAGGCATAATAAGTTTATAATTTTCTAATCCGACCATTCATGTTGTATAACGTAACACAAAGATTAGCTATGCAAAAAACCAATCAAATTGAAGACCTTTTAGTTTTTCATTTCTATGAAATATATGGACGGTTCATCATAATAGTAGTAAATGTTGTTAGAACCATCCATTTGTTTGATTCAATTAGATAATTAAACGATTTCTGATTCGATTGATTTTTTACAAAGATGATCTTTAAAGGCTTATTTAAGATATGGACCGTTGAATTATAAATTAATTAAGTACAAATATGTTAATCGACAATTAGGGTGAATATGCTCGTTCACCCTAAGGGTGAACCTAATAATTGTTCCATGAAAAATGATATTCTAGATTAATGATTAAATTTTACTATTAGTCCTAGATTAGATTGCCAAGGATCTGCAACAAAAATATTTTAGATTGACGTAAATCAACTTATCAAGTGGCTTCCGCCAAGTTAGTTGGTGCAAGCCGCTATCTCTTACTACCAACTGGGGATGTGTAGCACTATCCCACGAGGATACACACGTGTTGTTTGGCTCAAAATGGTATAAAATCAGATAGATTACAAAAAGAAAAATAAAATTCAAACCTGTTACTTCCGCTTCTCAAAAAAAAAAAAAAAAAAATCTGTTACTTCCTATTGGCTATTCGATTGCGTGCTTTGCTTTCCCAAAATAAGGGGACAGATTAATAACACTTTTCAGAACTAATAACTAATATCCAGAGATCAAGGCCCATTTATATGATAGTCAAATATCCGTCCGTGATTTATTTGTCAATCAACATCAACACACAGGCTGTTTTTTGTGTACCTGGCTGGTTAACTGGACAGGGAAAATTTTTGGGATCCCACAATTCAATACGAAGAAAAACCATGTCAAATGACATGGCATTGACCACATCAGCCTTAATGAACCTCAAATAAGCTGTCATTTTTTATTTTTTTATTTAGAATATATATTTAAATTAGTTTATTCATCTCTACGGATGAGATGACAAATGCCACATCATTTGAGATTATAATTTGATATAATATTTTGGTGTCTCTAGCACTACTCTAATGAAAATTCTTAACATAAATGTGTTTAAAATGCTATTTGACAACCTGTTTCTTAACGTGTTTAAAAATTTGAAAACTTGAGATGTATTATTTGAGAATGTAAGAGTACGAATCCATGATGATATTCATGCCGGAGGACTCGATGGAAATAATAAGCAAGTTAATGAAAGTCGGAGGAGAAAGAGAATGAGTCCAAGAGGAAATAATAATATATCAAATATATAAATAAAGCGGCGCCGGCAACCAAGTAAGTGGATGAGTCAAAATTTAGTCGAAACCTGTGATTGCTTTATCATTACGATAGCCTTTAATTAAAGCATCACTTGAACTTGATTGTTTGGTTTGATCAGTTGATTCATACGCCATCTCATCCATACAATTCAATCTTGATGATCTTGCAGGTGAAAAGTGAGTGATATGTAGCATGATAGACTTATCATAATATATATATATATATATATATATATATATATATATATATAAAAGGGTCATTCTATTAGGGGATTTTTTTTTTTTTTTTATAGGGATAGACATTAGACAAATTTTTCGATTATATTTCGACATCTCAATCGTTCATTTTTTAGGTCTTAATGTATAGATCACTTCTGCAAATTTTCAGTCAAATCGGTGATCGTTAAGGCATCCAAAACTGTGATTTACACGAACGGACCGAATCTGTTGAACCTGAACCATTCGTGTTTATAATGGTAAATTGCAGTTTTGGATACCTTAACGATCATAAATTGGCTGAAAATTTGCAGAAGTGGTCTATATATTAGGACCTAAAAACTGAACAGTTGAGATGTGAAAATATGATCGAAAAGTACACGAACGGTTCCGATTCGACAGATTTGGTTCGTTCGTGTAAATTGCAGTTTTGGATGCCTTAACGATCACCAAATTGGCTGAAATTTTGCAGAGGTGATCTATACATTAGGACCAAAATTTCAGCTAAATTGATGATCGCTAAGGAATTGATAACTGTCTTAAAGTTAGTACGGTTCATGGTAGATAGATTCAGTTCGTTCATTGGTTTGAGTTCGATACCATAAAAATCATTAATTTGGCTGAAACTTTGCAGAGATGATCTATACATTAGTACCTAAAAACTGAATGATCGAGATGTGAATATGTGACCGAAAAGTAACCATAAACCCTAACCTCGCTCTGGATAGGATATATATATATATATATATATATATATATATATATATATAACGCTTCTTCGGTGCGGACGTCCGCACTTTTTTGCTTAGGTGCGGATTTCCAGTTTTGACCCACTTTCCAATCACATTTTCACATCTTAGCCGTTCCGTTTTTAGGTTATATTGTATAGATCATCTCTGCAAAATTTCAGCCAAATTGATGATCGTTAAGGCATTCAAAACTGCAATTTACAACAATTAACACGAACGGTTCCGGTTCGACAGATTCGGTTCGTTTGTGTAAATTGCAGTTTTGAATGCCTTAACTATCATCAAATTGGCTGAAATTTTGTAGAGATGATCTATACATTAGGAAACTGAATGATTAAGATGTGAAAATGTGATTTTGGGTATTGTACTTTTAAAAAGTAGTGGCAAGTTAGAAACAAAGAAAAAAAATATCTGATGTCTGATTGACTTGCCTATATCCACGTGGTGGGGAAGCCCATATCTAATAATTTATATATATATATATATATATAGGATTTTTCTCAGGTAAAGGTGTCCTTACCTAAGCTTATGGAACGGATTTTGTGTTTTCACCCACTTTCAGATCACATTTTCACATCTTAACCGTTCAATTTTTAGGTCCTAATGTATAGATCACCTCTGTAAAATTTCAGCCAATTTGGTGATCGTTAAAGCGTCCAAAACTGTAATTTATACGAACGAACCGAATTTGTCGAACCGGAACCGTTTGTTTACATTGTTGTAATTTACAGTTTTAGATGCCTTAATGATCACCAATTTGGCTGAAATTTTGTAGAGGTGATCTATACATTAGGACCTAAAAACTGAACAATTAAGATGTCGGAAAGTGGCCGAAAACAGAAAATCTGTACCTAAGCTTAGATAAGGATGTCCTTAATGTAGCCGGACTATATATATATATATATATATATTAGTTTGGAAGATACACACACATGCAGATGCATATTCTGATGATTCTTATCCTATGCCAAGTTGCCAACCATATAAATTTCATTGATAATTAAGTTTGCACGATTACTGAGCCGTACGCAGAGTCCACTTGATCAAATTAGCAGGCTCTCCACTTGATCATATTGCATGCAGCAGGCATATCTGTATACTACTGATTGATCAATTCCCGGCTATTCCAATTCCAAGAGTTGTTTTCAGCCGACGTGCGCATGTGACTATATACAGCTCATAGCTTTCAATTGCAGCTTGCGTATTCAACGATCACTATAGCTCGATCAATCTCACAATTGAGACTGCAAGCTGTGGCAATTGGGATCAATGTTTTCAAATGCGAAAGCAAAGGTGAGGGCGACTGTCTAGATCCTCGCAAGGCGAGTGTCTCAAGGCGTTGAGACGACTGCCTTTTCTGTATTTATTATAATAATACTTTACATTTATAAATAATATGAATATACTTAAAAATGTTCAAATAAGCACTCCATAACATTAAATTCAATAATACATAGGTTCATACACCATTATTTTGCTAATAACTTTAAGCATAAGATCAATACAATAAGCTGCACATAGAGTCCACTACAACCTTTCTCTTCTTTGCATAAGCCTAATCCCGGCATTCTTATAATTGGATGCATTATCCGTGATTAGGCTAATCCTCTTCCCCTTTCTCTTCCATCTTCCTCTTTCACACTCATGGCTAATCTAATTACCTACCACATCAAACACAAACAACAACAAAAATACTGTTAGCAATTGAGTGTGAAACAGCAAAACATACAAACATGTTCATAAAGAAAACATACAAACATGCTATCAAATCAAATTTAAAAGAACATGCAATCAATTAGTCTAGAACTTCTCCAATGAAAACTAAACAAACCAAGACTTGAATATGGGGGGCGGAAAAAAAGAGCTAAACAAAGTTGTCATATACTAATATCGCAATCAATCAAACCAAGACTTCAATCAAACCAAAGTTGTCATATTGAGATGGGACCAAGACTTGAACCCTCAATCAAACCAAGACTTGAATACAAAAAAAAGACAAAAAAAGAATTGAGATTAATGCAATATATACCTTGTAGACAGACCAGCAAAGCAATGCACCAATAGACCCCTCTTTTCTACTCTTATCAATAATCCAAATAACCCAACAGATTCTCACTTTCCAGATCACATAAGCCATCAATTTGACAGATCAAAGATATGAGCTCTGCACTGCGCTTCTCTTGCTATCAGATTATGCCAACTGCATTCTGGGTGATTAAAGAGATCTAGAAGGAAACAGCGTCATGTTAGGGGAAAATTTAAAAAATAAAAATAAAATGTTAAAATGACGTCGATTTGACGGAAAGAAAAAGAAAATAAAAATATATTGTCATTATTGACAAGTCGAAACTAATAAAAATCCAGGTGTTTATACCTAATATTCTAAGTAGTTAGAATTTTTGCTTAGTAATAAAGAAAAAAGTACCCGAAATAGTTATACTTGAAAATACAAGGATGAAACGTTTTCTGGAAAATGGGGATTACAATGCGCGGATCAATCCCTACTGGGTAGAAATCAGAGATAACGAACAAAACTCCAGATTTTTGTTTACACAGTGAAAATCTCAAATATGAGATTAAAAACACTGCGGGGCTCTTACACTTGAGAACCCAAAATAAGAACAATTGAATTTTGATGAAGGATATGTTCTTTATAACTTCAAATAGAACTAGCGCGACTACAATGAATAGACAAAACTAATGCAGTTTGTCTCCAATCTCAAACTCCTTCACTTGATTGTTCTTCGATTTTTCCTTTTCTTGCTACACAGCAACTCTTCAGATCACAAGCGGCTCCATGCACATGAACAACTGACCTATCACACTTAAACAAGGGACAAGTGTTTAGGCCTACACTGTCTTAAGCAAGACTCTCAATTAACGTTGTGTCACTTGGTTGGCTGCGCGTGTTGTTTGCATCCTATATATATGTGAAGAAGCAATGCCAACCCTAATAGACCTCTATTAGGAAAGTATCTTGGGGTGATTAAACGACCAAATAAAATATCAAATCCTAGAAGACTTAGGATTACAATACACCACGTTAACAACCAAGGGAATATCTTTCTAAATAAATAAGCATTGAACCAAGATATTTTCCGTTAACAACATTTGTAAAACAACATATCATTTTGTATGGGAATGCCAATATGACAAAAAAACACTTGTACCAACAATACTTCATGTTATAACGATCCAGATGTAGTAATATAGAGATTAGGAACGATTTTTGACTAATATCTATGAAAACTAGAAACTCTCTCTACTCAATCATAGCAAAATGTCAATTGTCAACTAAGGCGCGTTGCGTTGAAGACGTTAGCCAGAATTTAGAGCTTGGCTATAGTGTTAGCCATAAGGACCGGTGGTGGACCTAGTTGATGATGATGGCGTCGCTGACGACGAGGACAACAATGTGTGTAGTTTCCCGCTTGATATCTTAAGATCTGATCTATATTGTACCAGACTGCTTCATGGCTGACATTAGTGAACTATGGTCAAGCACGGGTTGAGTGCATTTGTGAACTGTTGGTAGAGGAGTAGAGGGTCCTCTAGCTAATAAGTCTCACAAATTAGTTGTCCAGTGATTAAGGAAAATAGGTCGTAGCTACAATGTGAGCACAACTCCTTCATTCCCTTTACCTCTCTTCATCTGCTATCACTGCAGTGATTTGCTACTGCAGTAATCATATTTGTTGTTGTGAATTTGTGTGAGTGCCGGTGATCGATAAAGCAAAGAGCTAAATTCGAACATGGTATCAAAGCACTAATTTGATCCAAGAGTTCGGGGTGTACTGTGATAAAATTAGGGTGATTTCAAACAATGAAACCCTAGAATCAATTTCATCAAAATAATGGTAGACACAAGTAGCAGTGGTGATATACTTACTCCAATCTTCAACAGTGAGAACTACAACTTCTGGAGGATCAAGAGTAGAACAATTTTCGTCTCACATGATCTTTGAAGTCTTGTCAAAGAAGGTTATGTTGTGCCTGTAGATATAGAGACTCTTTGTTCTGAAGAGCAACATCAAAAGGGATGCTAAAGCCCTCCCTGTGATTCAAGGTTCAATTACCAATGAGATTTTTTCCCCATCTCAAATGCGGAGACAGCAAACGCTACTTAGAAAACACTGCAAGAAGAATACAGAGGTACAACAAAGGTTAGAGTAGTAAAACTTCAGTCTTTAAAAAGGGATTTTGAATATAGTCAAATCACTAAGGATGAATTGCTTAAAGATCATTTGACTAGGGCCAGCTTTATTGTGAATCAAATGAACTCCTATAGTGAAATGATAGCAGAGAAAAAGATAGTTCAGGAGATTCTTTTACGTTTAATTAAAAAGTATGAATCGATAATAGCAATCATTGAAGAAACAAAAGATATGGAGACCTTGAGTGAAAAAGCTTTTAAAAGATCTCTCAAAACTTTTGATTAGAGATTAGAAACATAGGATGAGAATGAAACATAGTGTGTTCAAGCTTTTAGCATTGTTTCAAGAGAGAATCAGAGTGGTTATAATTAAGACATAAATTGCTTTTCCAAATTTAAAAAGAACTGGAAAGAAAAAGGACAAAAATGGGAAGGAATAAAAGACTAATACCGCAGTAAAGAAAATGACTACAGTAGTAATTCTTCTCTGCTAGAGTGCAAGGTTTGTAGAAAATACCAGAGTGATGTGTTTGGTTCAAAGGAAAGCTTAAATGCTCAAAGTGAAAAAGATTTGGCATGTACAAAAAGATTCACTCCAAGTCGCCGACGCCCCCTTCTTCTTCTCTTTGCCTTCTCAAGGTTATGGTTGTCGAGATCCATTGATAAGCATATTGGATTCAACCACATCAATTAACTAGATCAGATTTGACCATATATGTTCACAACTTGAGTAAACACACATTTTATATAGCCAACAAGCTCAATATAAGGACAAAGGGAAATGTCTGAAAATCTAATTCTACCCGTTTTTTCCCCTCCTTAGTTGTACTTAAATAAGATTTTCTCAATAAGTCTCTAGTTTTCTCTCAAAAGTTTTTTTTTTCTTTTTCAATGTTTTTTGTTTAATTTTTAGGTTAAATGGGTTGATGGCAAACCTTTTTTTTTTTTTTTTTTCGGCTGTTGGGGAAAATTTTTCCTAGAATTGGAATTATGAGTTAAGGACCCTAAGAACAAGGCAAGATCATGACAAAAAGCAAATAAGTCATTCATGATCAGTTTTAAAAATTTGTGACACCACTATACACAGGCTGGGTGTCCCAATGTTATCATACTACAACCGTAGACTTCTTCTGGCCCTCATTGATCTTCATCTTCTTAGGAGCATGGCTTTTCCAGACTGAACCTTCTTCATTTGTTTTTACTCCCAACAGGGCGCTTCACGTTCTTCTTGTAAAAGTGAGAAACAATTGGCCCCTCTATTAACCGGTAAAGCTATAACGTGTACAAAAATTAGAACAACAGCCTCCGAAAAACAAACCCATGCTGAGAGCGAAGCAGTATCATGGGTTGGGCCACATGCATGAAGGCGTAAAATGCAGATTTCAACAATTGGGCCAAGGCGCCAAATTTTTGGTTAAATTCTGGGAAGTAGTGAAAAAAAAAAAGAGCGAATGTTCAATGTTGGGCCAGTAAAGAATAAACAAGAAGGGTTATGCGTGAAGCCAATATCCTTGCAGGGTCTCATTTTTCAATACCCCACATTCTCAGATGTCTCAACACGTGTGATGAATTTTTAAGCTAAATCTATGAACAACTTATATCGGATATATCGGATGATGCTGAACAATTTCTAATGGGACACCACTCAATATTCTCAAAAATAAGCCTAAGTTGATAGGTGAGAGATAATTCATTGGGAGTTTTAAGTCCCTCGATTTTATCCTATCAAAAGAAAAAAGAAAAAAATAATTGAAATTTAGGAAGCTTACGGTAGGATCGTTCCCCAGAGTCGACAGTGCTCGCTGAAATTATTTTTCCTCGTATTTTTGGTCACCTCTGTAAAGTCACGGAGAAGTGGCCTCATATAAACCCTGCCTCAACAAGTGAGCTTCTTTTTACCTGGCAATATCCTTCCCAAAAAAGGTAATATGTCTGAAGAAATATACCCGGGCACTTTTGTTACAGTGGTAGAGTCTAGACTTGATACAAGACAAAAATTGCCCGTCATATTATTTGGTAAAATTGAAAAGTATCACCTGCTTGAAATAAAAAATAAAAATAAAATTAAAAACTTGAATACATATTTATCCTAGTTCGAGCATTCAACTCGGTTCAGTCTTTCGTTTAACATTAATTTACTATGAGAAAAGGAAAAAAAAAATTCCTCAATAAAATTGAAGCCTTGTGCGTTGTTCATACATCCGAGTTTAGTACAACCAAGAAAAACGCTCCAATGCAATTCAATTCTCGAGTAATCCACTTGCCAACATTTCAAGGGCTGCAAAGGTTCTTCAAATCCTCCTCCTTGGCATACCAGTTGGGTATTATCTTAGATACATGAGGATAAAGGTCTTTGTACGAGTTTCTGATAGTTCCTTCTGCTACTCCAGTAGCAAGTGAGATATCTGCACACATTAGCCATCGCTCAAGTTCAGCACATGTTGTGAAGATATGCTAGTGCTTATTGAGATTGCATGAACATGACCTGTACATATAAATAATGCAGACATATAGATCATAGACCAAAGGAGAAACAATATTAAACCTTTTAAAGGCTTCTTATCATCTGAAAGTTGAGTTATAATATATATAACTGCTGCGGCTATTGATATAGGGCTCCTCCTGAAAACATAATGCTATAGTTAGTAGCCAGTATGAAGAGCATAAGTCATATGCCAATCCGAAAAACTTTACACTGAAACCTTGGCTCCATATGGTCCAAGAAAAAAGCAAATAAAGCGTAGGAAAACAATAAAATAAACCATAATTCTCATCAAATCTCATGGAACGAGTCAAAATTGATAAGGTCATACAGAAAATGTATAAAAATCTCGAGCTATTAGAATCTTTAACCTTTTCAGTATATATACTTTATGGCAGATTGTTGAGTTCAACCAAAAAATAGCCAAATATGATAGATTCACCATTTCTTAAGTCGTGAAGGGCAGTTTTTATAGTTGTAACAGAAATACAGAACATCATTTCTTTGGTACTTGATCCAACCAATCATTATAACGCCTCATTGTTCCTTTTTCTACTGAGTACTGAACAAAATCATAAGAAATACATAACATAGTCTTATTATTAATGAAATGAACAAAATCAAAACATTTGTGGTAGAAAATGACATTTGGTATAATGAACCTATGTGAATATGCTACCGCTATTCACAATAACGGAACTGCTATGAATTATTATTATTTTTTCGTCTTTTTTGGTTTCTTATCAAGGAAATGGTTAGTACTGAAATTAAAGACTATTTTCCTCATAATCCATACAAACAAGAACTACCTTATATCAAATTCTTCCGACTTCTGCACAGCTTCTTGAGCAGCTTTGACCGCTTGATTATTCATACCAAGGTTGGAACAGAAACGCCTCTGCAAGTTGATATTAAGTCAGTGGCAACATAAAACAAAGAGAAAAATAACTGCTATGAATTCCAGCTCTATATCCAGGTAAGTCAGATTCAAGAGCTATTTTCTACTTGAAATCAAAAAAAGATTCAAGGGAGAAAGAGAACAGTTCTCACCATAAAGTCCCCAGCATGTATTGTTCCCATCTCCACTGACTGACCCTTCTCCAATCCCAGCTGTTTCACTATGTATTCTTTTGCTCGGCCAATTTCTTTCTTTGTGGCTCCATTGGCGACGGAGCAAATTTCTAATTGAAATCCACAGGTTCAGGGAAGCTCATACACAAAGGGAAAGATAATTCAGGAAGCATCCAGAAGTTAAAAAAAAATCATAAGCTGTACCCTTTACAGTGCGGGGCTTGTCTTCTTGTCGACAAGCAATGTATAGGCAAGCAGCCAATAATGCATCCTGATTTCTTCCTCTACTAGACTTTTGATCTTCCACCCTCTTATATATCTCATTAGCTCGATCCTTCATATCAATCATAAAAGTACAATTAGGTATGAATCGTATGATTAACACTCAAATCATTAAACAAAAACTAATAAGCAAGATAAGTGATAAACATAAAAATTTAACTTCACAGTGTTGTATTGAGAAATGAACATGTGATTTATTATAGGCTCTAGTTAAAAGATTTTGCTTGTACAGCTACCAAAGACAAGAAACAGATGATGCAAAATGGCATAAGCAACAAGTAATATGAATTCAACTTGTTCTCATACTCCTTATAATAGCACGTTTATATACAAGTTCTACCCTCGCCCAACTTTAAAAAACTGAAATCAACTGTTAAGGAAACCCATTCCACTTGACTTTTATATTTCCTTCACAAGCCAAATATCCTTCTCAAACTAAATATTCCACAGGAAGCAAGAGTGAAAAGATTAATGATCTATTGATTGTCCACTCTTTTGCCCATATACTATTAGCCAACCATTTCCCATTTAATACCATCTGCTTCAAAATTGTGGCCGAAAACTGTATTGGGCAGCTCAAACCAAATTCTCCCAAGGGAAACAAACTCTTATTTAGGCACTACTAAAAAAAATTTCATTTGTGGGGTTGTAGTTGCTACAGTTATTTTATTGATGTTTATATATTGGAAAAGAAAATAAGTTCTTTAATGGTCAATATGCATGTGTGAAATGAAAATGTACAGTACTAAACTAAGTTCTGCTACTCTGAAAATTTTCAGAACAAGATTTCATATATCATATGGATGCTGAATAACAGAATACGTTTCCGTCACTCATTCAGAATGGCTTTCGTCTTTGTTTTATAATATGAAGGTCCTATGTCACTCACAATCACAAACGACAATCATGAACAAATTTTTTCTTTACTTTTTTTAAGAACCACAAATTTTGTTAGAAGAAAGGATCACAGCACTATAGATTACAAGAAGTCCTTAAAACAAAACTAAAACACTCGATAGAACCAGAAACAACAAATTATTTTATTTCAAACCATGCATGCATCCAAATTAATTAGAATTTGCCAAAATCATATGCTAGACGATATAGGAAAATTATTTAAAAAGTGTATAGGCAGATAAATGTACTAGAACCATTGATGGTCCCATAAAGAAGCAGCTATTAGTGATCAAATAGCATACCTTGATGGTTGCAACAAGGCCCAACCTGAAACACAATGTTATCACATCAGGTACACACATCACTCATTACGAAAAAGAAGAAGTGAGAATTTCACACATGAAATAATAAAAATCATAGTCACTGATATCAAAAGTGTAATATCTGGATGATCCTACTATCATACTTTTGAATTAGTCTCAAATTATCAGTCAAGCTGGAACTCAAAACTTAACTATTTAGTTGCAAGGTTGTAAATGTGTCAACTAAAGTAAAAATCAAATAGCCCATTAGCAAGGGAAAGGAAAGCCAATGCAAGTGGTTTGGGCAGTTAAATGCAGGATTAAGAAAAACTTGACAATCACAATCTGTACAATGCTGAGTAGACTATAACCGGAGTGAAGCAGCCAAACTTGAGTTATATAGCACTCATTGATAGGAATTGTGCACTAGAACCTAGGAGCTTCTACATTTACTCATTTGAATCTCTAACTACTATCACCATCAAAGAAATAAATTCAGCATAAGAAACCGACGAAAAGCAAAGATCACAATGCAATTTCACATAGTAATATCCTCCATAAATTGCCATGACAAAATTTGAAAGACGAAAAAGTTTTATTTCGACTTTGAGCGTATATGTTTTGCACAGGAGTAAATCCTATATTCAGTTAGCTACGGCATGTAGTTCCACTGAAACAACTAAACCTACGGTCCTTGCAGACATGTATAACCAGACGGAAATGAGAACTATTACCAATCAAAATTCTGGGATTAGACATCGAAATTTTAAACCCAACCCCAAGTGATTGGAAGTAGAACAATCAAACAGACTGCGTGTTGAGATATTGGCACTATTGACATTATCATTTCAAAGCCAATCAATTGTCCTAGGGATGCTTCATTTCCATCAAGTTTGAGAACCCTAAAATTAGCCTCAACCAGTCTCGTTCCGATTCCACAACCTTGAATTATGATTCCTAGTCTACCATCCTGAATCAGCTTCACATAGAACCAACCGATCCACCTCTAACTCTCAAACAAACCCTAAATTCCAATTGCGAAATGAAAAAGAGAGCACCGAAAGGGCTGTTACCTATCGGACATGGTAGCGATGGTTTTGAAGGCGAGTATCAAGCCCCGATCCGGATTGGAGCCGCGGTTCTGCCACCTGCCCAAAGACGAAGAGAGGAACTCGCCGGAAGCTCCATTGGGCTTGGCGATGACGGTGGACAATCCGCCATCGGCTAAGAGCGGGTTGGTGGGCCCACCGACACGGACGGGGTCGTTATCGCCGGACTCGTTGGCGAAGGTTCGCCACTCGGACGTCTCGTCGATGGAATGGGACTCGAGGACCAGGCCGCACTCGGAGCAGACGGTGTCGCCGGCGGAGTGATCGAACACCACCTCCGTCTGGCGCTTGCAGTCGGAGCAATACGCATCGGACATTTCCTTATTGTGAAATTTGGAAAGGGTGGGATGGTTTTGGGTGAGAGAGAGCTGAGGGAGATGTTGAACAATGAGATAATAGGAAAGGGGAGGTGAGGGTATTTATAGGCACAGGGATTGCAGTGTTTGTTAGGACAGACACGAAGGTTTCATGCTCTTCCTCTATTTGGGTTGAAGACCCGTACGCGTATCTCTACTTTTCACCTCTTGGATTGCGAGCCCATTCTCGGTTTGGATTGGACTTTTGGGTTTGGTATATACACAATTTAGGGGGCATTATTCGGCCCGTCAAGCATTATTCAGTATAACAAAAAAATATAAATATAAATATAAAAAGGGTCAATTACATATAAGGTCATTTTTGATTTTTTTTTTAACCATAGGTTACCAACTATTTTAAGTCCTTTTAGCCATAGGGCATAATCTTTGGTTTTTAGTACAAGTATACGTTTCAAACTTTAAATGCTTTCGCTATTCATTGTGTACTAAGTTGAGACCTTAATTTCCTGAAGTGCTTGACAAAGTTGTTTGGAGAGGTATTTGTGGTTTTGTGCTTTATATTATTTTGTGTGTGAAGACACAGCATGATTTAGAGGTGAGTAAATCTCTTTTTATTATGGTAGTGAACAGAGTTCACCTTATTGTTTTATTTGAATTGATTGTTAGCATGTGAATATATTTATTGAAAATAAATATTGATTTTGAAATATATGGACTTGTTTGTCAACAGTCCATGGGAAAGTGAAAATTGAGTTTCAATTAAAACGCTTTTCAGTTTATACAAATAGTGAACTATAGTGACTTGCTTGGAGTATCTTACCAAACCTCCTAGCCCTAGTGAGAAGGGCAAGGAGAAGATTTAGGTTTTTTGTTTTTCTGTTTTGAGCCCAGCCTATCTTCTATGCTTTTGTATAGGTTTTAGGCTCATTTAGAATAAGTGAGCATGGATTGTATTAGTGAGTGGTGCTAGCATATCGTTGTCTAACTAGCCCTATGGTGGCAGGGATTGATATGTATTTGTGTCGTTTTGGCTTTTGTTAATGAAATTCTTATTTGATGATTCAAAAAAAATATAGTGAACTATAGTTGATATTAGTGGCATTCCTGAAAAGATGACTCGCGTGCATGCTCAGGTGTGTGTGTGTGTGTGTGTGTGTGTGTGTGTGTTGGTGCAATTGTGTTATGAAGTAGAAACAATATGTTTTGTGATTATGATCTCATACTATTATTTTGTGATTTGATTTTCTGAAGAAAACAAATGAGTGGAAAAAGAAATAATTGTATGTTGGCTTTTTATATTTGAGAGAAATATGTATCATTTTGTGATTGTTTTTTTTATATAGAAGAATGTCAGGTCTTGTATAATTCAACAAGAATTATACATAACGATTCACTCCAGTGAGACTGATAAAAGAATCATCACCTAAGTATTCCCATCTTTTCAAGCTATTAAACCCAGCCAAAAAAGCCCTTACAAAAATCTATGAATATTAAATGGCACAGGAACTGGGTGCTAGTCTGCGACATCTTTTCTAAGCAAGCAAAGAGGTCGCAGACCCCCCCCCCCTCCCACATTCATCAAGACAAAATAAAAAATAACAGCAGACACTATAGGCCAAGTCCAAGCATAAAAGCCAAACCCAAATTCCTAAACCCTAACAAAGCTTGCAAGCCAGGCCTAGGTATGAGCCCACATCCAGCCACTATACAATATGGGCACCCAATCTATCATCAAGTCACCGCGGCCATCACCTATAGTGTCCCACCCCTATGGAAGCCTCAACGCCACCGTCGGGGAATTCTAAATCTCTAACAAGGGTTGAAACCCAAACCCCGTAGCTAGTTTTGCTAGGGACACTCAAGCATCTAGGCACCAAAGCCTTCATGCAGCCACCTCCATCAGCAACCCTTCTGGCTCTACCCGCGTCACATCCTCCGTTAGATTCCACAACCGTAAAGATCGCGTCTACAGCTTGACCTCCGACATTAAACCCACTCACACCTGAACCAAGGTCTCTCGACCCCCAACCTGGATAGCCTAACCACCACTATTTCCGGCAACCAGAGATCGCCCAATCATTGCCTACCGCCTCCTTACCGAGATTAGGCACCGGGACCACTACCTCCATCTGCTCTCGCCTAGCTGACGAGAAGTCACCATCAATGCTATTGCAGAATGTCACAGAAAAAAAGAAAAAGGAAAACCATTCCCCACGATTGGGGACCAAGTTCGCCACCAAAAGTTGTCGTCACCCCCCCAAAAGCCAAAGAGACGAAATAAAGCACCTCTACCAGCTAAGTTCACGCCATCGCCAAGAAACATAGCGTAGCCCTCATCCTTTTTTGTTTGCAAATTATATGAGTGAGGTTATTTATTTTATGACTGTTATTGAGGTGTAAAAATAATATTTTGAAAATGATTTCTATATTGTTTTAAGATTGGTATCAAGTTGTGGAAACAATATTTTGAAGCAGTCATTTATATTGTTTTGAAATGATTTTAAATTGTGAAACCAATTATTGTAAAGAATACAATTTTCTTATCATGTTCGATGATTTAATTGAGAGAGTTTTGAGTCAATTGTGGTGATCTTTCTTATGTGTGGGTATAAGACCTGTTTTGAGTTGTGGAAATGACAATTGTAAAGAGTACAATTGTGAAATCATTTTATTGAATTTTTTTGGGTCTAGTGTGGCCTCCTTAAATTTTGGTTTGGTGCTGTGGTTTGAATGTGACCTAGCTTGGTGAGCAAATTGTGAACCAAGCCCCTGGGTGAAAGGCCCAAACCAGTTAGAGCTTTGGTCTGTTTACCAATGTAATTATGGGGGTAACTGCGTGGTTTTGTGACTCATGAATATTTTTTTGGAAAACACAGGAATCTCATACATTAGAATCATTCTCATATATATATATATATATATATATATATGTTAGTAAACATTAGAAATCTCATACATTGTAAGGAGCTATATACATTCCCTTCATTCATTTACATTCCAGATAAATAAATGTGTCAATAGTGTTAATGATTCAATTATAAGGAATGAATGACTCAATCATTATTTGTTTCTTATTGAAATTGGTAAGAAGTAGTGATTTGGTTTTCTCATGCTGCAAGAAAAAATTATTCAATGTCATCACTGCTTTGAGAGCTTCCTTTCATGAAACGGACTCCATAATCATCTTCAACTTCATCATCTTGATCATTTTTCATGACGCTCTCAATTATCTACTCATCAGTCAACATAGCACATTGAACAAAATACAACAATAATTAAGAAAATAAAGAATACTATGATAAATTAGTAAGTTATTAATTTATAGATTATTTAATATTCGCTAAATTAATAAGTCCGAAGACTATTGATTTATAGAGATTTAACTGGTATTACCGCCTTGGTGGAAACGAGAATAGAAATGTAAAATAAAAGGCATAAAGAAGAATAAGAAGCCTTTCTCTTACTATGCACCACGTTAAAGAGCTATATATAAACCTAAGAATTTGTGATAGCCACTAAGAGCAATTGTCCACCCGTAAGTCACCAGATCACATACTATTCACTGCTTTTTATGTGTATTTTCACTCTCTGGGTCACGGGTATAGTGTATTTCGTGCCCTGGGTCTTTATATGTCACCTTGGGTCACCTTGGTGACCTGCAAGCTGACCCAAGTCTAATTGGAAACTGTGCCCGTGATCCAGAGAGTGAAAATAAACACTAAAATGCAGTGAATAGTAGGTGACCTGGTGACTCAACGAGTGAACTTGCTCTAAGCTATACCAATATCTGTGGGGTTTAATATTCAGAAACAACCTGGCTTTGGGTTGGTAGCTATAATTAGTACAATCATTTTTTAGGTACTTATTTTTCAATATATAACTCAGAGCTTATATGCTTAACTTGTATATCTTACCTTAATTGCATGCTATGTTTTTGTTTTGATTAGGCTATATTCGTCTTACGTCTTGAATTTTTTGTCCATATGTGCCCATATACAAATTATTGGTCAACTTGGCCTGAAAGAGACCAATAACAATTGAAGAAGTAAGAGTTATCTGATCTTATTATAATAGATAGATGGTTCTTATACGTAGATGTTTGGATGATGAAATGTCCTCCAGATTAGAGTTGGTATGCTTATATATATACACGCTTGCTCAGGTGCGGATATCCGCACCTAAGCAAAAACATACGGATTTTGTGTTTTTCTCACTTTTTGATCACACATTCACATCTTAACCGTTCCGTTTTTAGGTCCTAATCTATAGATCACCGCTGCAAAATTTCAGCCAATTTGGTGATCGTTAAGGTATCCAAAACTGCAATTTACACTAACGAACCGAATCTATCGAACCTGAACCGTCGTATATATTGTTGTAATTTGCAGTTTTGGATGCCTTAACGATCACCAAATTGGCTGAAATTTTGCAGAGGTGATCTATACATTAGGACCTAAAAACTGAACGGTTAAGATGTGAAAATGTGATTGGAAAGTGGGTCCAAACTGGAAATCCATACGGATCGAAAAACCGTCCGCAGTGGAGAACCGTTGTATATATATATATATCTATATCTGAAGTGAACATCGGCACTTCGCTAAAGTGTGGACGTCGACGCAGCTGAGGCGTTCCAGGCGGCGGCGCACGGCTTGCAGAAGGAAGGCCGGAGGCATCCCGTACGGTTCAGGGCAGCGTTCGAGGTCGGAGGAGGTCAGGATTGCATGTTCTGGGCAGCAATCCACCTGCAACTGCAGGCTTTCTACAGCGAGCTGCAACCCAGTCACCGGCGGCTCTATCGACTGCAAACCGCTCCGTCCGACCCCTCGCGTCCGTCCGGCAAGCCCCGCCGCTCCGTCGAAGCTCGATAGAGGCTGCTACGTCGACGTCCGCACTTTAGCAACAGTGCGGATGTCCTCTTTAGAACGGTTTCGTGTGTGTGTGTGTGTATATATATATATATATATATATATATAAATTGAAGCTTAAAAGTTAGGACTACCTCCTAAGTCATTCTTAAAACTAAAAACTAGTTAATTACTTAGTTTGTTGCTATGTATTCCATCTTTAAAATGAAGGATTCAGAATCTCAACATCAGCTTCAAAAAAAAAAAAAATAGGAATATATTCGAGGAAAAAACTTTTTTTAATTAGTCGGCAAAATTGTGGTTGGGAATTCCTATGGTCTGCTCAATATGGTGCACACACATTTGAGTGTTATAAGGTTTAGACCTCTTGTGGATTACTTGTAGAGACGGCTAAAATCTGGAAGTCTCAACACTGAAGCCTCAATCCATATATATACAGAAGTAACAGAACCTCTAATCTTCTATACCTTCAGCAAAGATATATGGCCTGTAAAATTTCTTGGTAATTTAATTCTCTTGTTTAGGTTAGATAATCAAATGAGATCCTCCTAGAGTGACCAAATTTGATCAAAATCCAGGAAGGGTTCTCAACAAGACGGCGTTGAAAAGGAGTAAGGATCGGACCCCTGTTGGTTTCGGCCGCTAGCTTGAAACACACGCAAGAACTCAAGAAGCCTAGGGTTCCGTGAGCGAACAAATAGTTGTCCAAACTCTAAAATTGCAACTACTTGATAAATTGATCATTCAATACATTTTCTTTTTTAAGGGTTTTTCTTTCTTTCTTTTTTTCTGTGATATTAATACCATTGTGAGAATAAAAATTCCAACACTGTGCTAAAGTCTAGAAAGAATACGGCTAGACTCGATCTAACGTAATGCTAGGTCTGAAGCACGCAGTTTTTGAATCATTGTATGGCTTGACATTCTTGATATACACATATCAAATACTATTCAACTCAATTTAGTTATTTCGAATTTTTCAGTTTGCTGGTACATAATCCTCTCCTTGCTACTTGATCCAACAATATCATGGTTTCACAAGAATCAGAATACGACGGCCAATGATTAGACGTTCTAACGTCTTGCATTATTATATTCCATGCATACCACAAAATTAGTTAGCCTCCCCAGAATATATATATGTTTATTTATTTATTTATAGGTAAGAACTCCCCCCCCAATTAGCCTACCTTTCATTTCTCTATCTTCATCCTCCTCTCACTCTTATTAAGGTAGAAACCAAAACCTAATGTCAATAAACACAAAACAATCTCATTAGCCATATATATATACTCTCTTTCTCTGTTATGTACGTCTTTCTGTTTCCTTTAAGTTTGGCGTTGAAGCTGGCTTAACATCAAAACTGGTAGGCCGGACAGTTCAAAAGGCTGAACCCAGAAATCTGAAAAAAGTAGATAAGAAAAACTACAAGCCTTATGCAAAAGAAATTAAATGGTATACCACCAGCGCAGGAAAGGCGAAAAGCCTACCGAGGATGAAGATGAGGAGGGTCAGAGTCTTGCAATGGAGTGTGCGAGCTCTGATTACTACAAAAGATCAAGGCCCAAGCTTTTGACCTTTGTCTTCATCTCTCTTCTCTCTTGTGGCTTCATATTAGTCCCTCATCTGATATTTTCCTCTGTCACCACTTTCTCTCTTTCACGTAAGTTCTTCTCTCCCAGCTGGTTTTCTCATATTTATTAGCTACGAAGTGTACGTTTAATCTGTTTATAAATAAGTAGCTTTCTGTGTTTTTGTAGAATCACCACAAGTAGAAAACGAAGGCCCTAGTACTGCTGCTGTTATAGACGCAAAGGCTCCCTTGTATTCTTCAGTCACTAATGGTTTGTGCTTTCTGCTTCTCTTCTGGCTTTCTCTTTAGATTGTTTCTGCTGTAAGTTATTACGTACCTTTCAAAGTTTCATCAATCCAGTACTATTATACTTATTTATCTATAAACAAAAGAGTATTGATCGGACAAAAAGGGGAGAAAAAAAAAACAGTATTGTTATAAATTTGAAGGAGAAATTTAGTTTCATCAACGTCATCGTTTTCTCATGGCCCCAGCGCAGTTGGCTGCGGTCTAGCCTCGAGCCTAGTCTATTAAACCTATCAAAGTAGACTAATAGTTAGTTGGTGGATGGTTGGATACTAATAAACATTGTTACTTTGATACTTTGATTTTCCTGATGGGAAAATCAGGCTCATGTCTAGATCAAAGACTTGGTCCCTTATGATCCACGGTCATCTTGGCACCCCAACTAATTTAACATTCCTTTTGTTTTGTTTTATAGCTAAAATGTTCATATGATTCTTTCTCCAAAAAAAAAAAAAAAAGGTCATATGATTTCATTTGATTTATTTCATATGTGTTAACTCGACCTGACCTCTTCATCGGTCAACGAATTCCTTGAAGACCAAGTTTGTTCCACGACTTAACTTTTGCGGGTTGACCAAAAATAGAAGCTAACCAAATATGAAAATATAGCGCTGTGGTGTGCAGGAGCTTTGCTTTGGGTGATCGAAGTTTATAAGACCGAATTGCCTGAAATTGAAATTTCGTTTTTTCTTCTTGATCTTCTTTTTCAGTTCTCCAGCAAAGCTAGGGATTTAGTAGAAACTATATCTCATACACTTCTTGTTTTTGTTTTTCAATCTCTCACAACTAGTTGTGTCTTCATATGTGTTCAAATAAATTACACTAATTAGTTGTAATTAACTTTGTCTGTGTTACTGCAGGAGCTATATGTTGTGATAGAAGCAGTATCCGTTCAGATGTTTGTACCATGAAAGGGGATGTAAGAACACACTCGCCTTCCTCTTCTATCTTCGTCTACGAATCGCAAGACGAAGCAGTGAAGAATGAGGAGGATCTCCAACACGAAAAGATCAGACCATACACCAGAAAATGGGAAACAAATATTATGGACACCATTGATGAGTTGGACCTCATTGCAAAGAAAAACACTCTGATCATGAATCATCATAAATGTGATGTCCAACATGATGTTCCGGCAGTGTTTTTTTCAACAGGGGGCTACACCGGCAACGTCTACCATGAATTTAATGATGGGATAATGCCACTGTACATTACTTCCCAACATTTCAACAAGAAGGTTGTGTTCGTCATTCTTGAATTTCACAATTGGTGGGTCATGAAATATTCAGACATTCTTTCCCATCTCTCAGATTATCCTGTAATAGATTTCCGTACTGATAAGAGAGTTCATTGCTTCCCTGAAGCCATTGTCAGTTTGAAAATTCACGATGAGCTGACTGTGTATTCTTCATTGATGGAAGGGAATGCGAGCATAGTCGAGTTTCGAAATCTCCTAGACAGAGCTTACCGGCCTCAGATCAGAAGTCTAATGCATGAACATGCAACGCTTTCTGTTGTTCCCAAGTTGAAAAAGCCATCAAGAATCAGGAGAAAAGTGCAAGAGCATCCATTCAATAAGCCGAAGCTGGTTATTATATCTCGAAATGGATCAAGGGAAATAACAAATGAGAAGTTGCTGGTGAAAATGGCTGAGAAAATCGGGTTTCAAGTCAAAGTTTTGAGGCCAGATAGCAGGACAATGTTAGCAGAGATTTATTGGGCTCTAAATTCGAGTGACGTCATGATTGGGGTTCATGGTGCTGCCATGACACATTTTCTTTTCATGAAGCCTGGTTCTGTGTTCATTCAAGTTATTCCTCTCGGAACTGATTGGGCAGCAGAGGCATATTATGGAGAACCTGCAAAGAAGCTTGGGTTGAACTACATTGGATACCAAATCCTTACCAAAGAGAGCTCATTATATGACAAGTATGATAAGGATGATCCTGTTCTTAAAGATCCAAGGAGTGTAACCAGAAAGGGATGGCAATACACAAAGACGATCTATCTTGAGGATCAGACAGTGAGACTACACCTCCCAAGATTTCGGAAGCAGTTGGTTGGCGCTTTTGATTACACCGTTGATAGATTGAATCAACAGTCCTAATATTCAGTCACATTGATTTCATTGATATCATATGGTATTTTCCTTCCTTGCATTAGTATTTTGGACGTTGTAAATGGCACAAAGTGAACTAGGAAGATTTGTATGTACAAAGTTTCAACAAATTGATGAATAATATATACCCTGCATGCAAAATATATAAGGATTGGAAAAGAAAGCTTAATCTTGTAAATACTATGATTTCTCTAGAGAAACTCTTTTTTCACGACTCATTTCATCTAGGTCTTTTTATTGTTTGATCTTATGCATCAAGAGCATTTCTGTTAAAACATATATCGTCGACAGAATCCGACCCTGAATGTATTCTCTCTCCCATCCCTTACTTTTTCAGTATCACGTGAGCACTTTGTGATTCTTATCATAATCTTGAGATTATGCTAGAGATGATCCTTGTATCTTCTTAAAAATAGATGGAAGTTTCATTTATGATAAATACACCGCACACGGCCCCAAGAATGAGGCCTTCTATTTTGATCCTCCTTTTTCTATTTCTAACCTGCCTTTGTCAAAGTGCATAAACTATTTGTAATTTTATTTTCTTTTAGGAATAACTAAAATTTAATCATTTGTTATGTTAGGGAACAATACTTTACTAATGTGCCTAAAGGACCAAAACTAAAGGAATGGACAAATATCACAATCAAAGACAGATGACACCAACCCTAGCTAAGTGCCTTACCATACTAGAGTTTTGCTGCTTATTAGTTTTTGGTGAAATTTTTGATCATACAAGCACTAAGACTAGGAAGAATTAGCAAAAGAGTTATGTATTAAGAAATAGCCCACTATCTACTGCACAAAACTAAGGTAGCTATTTATAGATTTGATTGCAGACTAAGGCTGCCATTCTGGCTTAACCACCAACAAACTCATAGACTAGCTAAGAGCTATGTGCCCCTTGTCACTACTCTATGACACTAGTAGCAGCAGCTCTTCTTTCTTCAATTCTTATAAGACTTCATTATTATTGAATTTTATGACAATGTCGGGTACGTTTGAGATTTTAGGGGCGCAAGGAAATCCATTAAAATTGCACGCGAAAGATGTTTTAGCAAACAGAACCAATGACATGATGAAAAAATTAAGCAACCAGCAGCAGTGTCACCAAGAGTACTAGTTTTTGATAATCCATCATCATACAACATGTCCATCGCTATATGCTACATTAACTGCACAAGTAGATACCATCTGGTGTACATTGACTAAGCTAACTATTGTTTTTGGTTGTCCTATTTCCTTGGAATTTAGAATAGGTTATGAAGCAACTGCAATAGAAAGGTAAATTGCTGCAATCTGCAACCTTCATAACAAAATTTTTTAGCTTCTTTAGTTCTGCTAAGCCCCATTGTCCTAATGTTCTTGGTCCCTCTATTGCAGGTAGGTTAAGTTCTTGGATAGTAACTGACAATCACGAACTATAGAGCACTGTACAACCCGAGACCATAAGAATCAATAAAAATACTCTAACTGCAAGTATGTAGCACTTAAAAGGGTGTCCATAATAAGAATTTAACTAAGAATGTCGATAATGTCATTCAAGCTTTTGTAATTTATCATTTTAATTACAACATGAACCGAGAAGAATAAAATCAGGACAAAAGAACCAGGAAATATACTAGAGTAATTAGAAGAGTAACATACCCAATATTCTTGTGATGTATTGGGTCAAGCTCAATTTTACACAGGCGCTTGGAAGCGTGAGGAGGGTGTTGGAGATTATGGAGCAGTTTTTTGGGATTTTAGGGGTCACTTTAGGTGTGCTTCAAATGTTGATATTACTATTTCTATTGCAGTAGAGGTCATGGCAGTCATAATGGGCAAATGAAGTTGATTCTTCACTTGTACTTGATTATCTTCATTATTCTCTTCCATTTGTGCCATAGCCCTTGAGATTTGATTTATTTGTTTACCCTCGATTTTCTATATGACTCTTTATCCTCTAATAGCTTCCACCAAGAAAATAAGACAAAAAATCACAAATAGTCATTGAGTAATGACTCATTCGACACTTCACTTACTGTATTTTCAACAATATCACTTAACTCGCCCGCTTTTACATTTGTCTTTCACTTAACTCACTGCCGTTAAAAACCGTTAAAATTGAGGGTATATTTGTCAAAACGCTTAAAAATACATTTTTAACTTAACTAAATTTATTAATTTTTTTTAATTTCTAAAATTTCTAATAAAAAAGAATTTTATTTTAATTTAAATATATAATTTGATAAATTTTTTTTTTTTTAAATTAGAAATGCATTTTTTTAGTGTTTAGACAAATATACCCTCAATTTTAGTGGTTTTTAACTTAGAATTAACGACAATAAATTAAGTGAAAGACGGATGTACAAGTGAGTGAGTTAAGTGATATTGTTGAAAATACAGTGAGTTAAGTGTCGAATGGGTCATAACTTAGTGACCATTTGTGATATTTTCCCAGAAAATAATGATGTTGTTGCTTTGACTGAGTTCCACTGACTTTTTCTAATAGATAAGAACCTCGACTTTGTTCTTTGATTTGGATACACATTCATGGTTGGCTAATTCAAGTTTCATGAAAATTGAAGCATATGTTTTTAGACTTTTTACTGTTGGACAATTACAAGTTATTAGCGTTACTGATGGTGCACTTGGAGTTTGATGATTTAGTATCACCTTAAGGTAGATAAATTATGCTTTTTGCCAAATGGTCATGGTGGCTGCTGTCAGTGCTGGAGAGCTTTGGTAGATCACTTGGCGTTAGAAGCATAGGAGAAAGTGATGACATGTTTTTTGCCAAATGGAGATGGTGGCTGCTGTTGATGTTGGAGAGCTTTGGTACGTCACTTGGCATTAGAAGCATAGGAGGAAGTAATGACGTCATTATTGGCTTCAAAAGATGCAGGAAGCTGCATGGGGATGGCAGCAGCGCTGGTGGTAGATCAGTGGTTGATGGCAGCAGCACCAAGGTGTGGCGGCGGTCCGAGTTCCTCCTCTCTTTTTTTTTAGAATAATAGTCAACCACTTTATTAATAAATAATAAGAAAGATTGCAACTTGTAAATGTAGAAACTACATCAAAATGAAAGATAACAAAAACAATACTAGATGCCACAAGGCATTGAAGTAAAACCTAACAAGGATATTAAGAGATGCAAGAAAGCATTTGATGAAGCATTAGGTAGACCTTGAGTTATGTAAAACAGTACCAATAGTATGGTCAACCATATTTGTACGTAAAGATTTACGTTGAATAAGGGTAACCTTCTATCAAGGTAACTGGCGGCAGTGTGACCGACTTTACCTATTCCACACAAAAAAATACGTCAAATAGAGAGCAATTTTCTACCTAAGTAGCAGAAATTCCAATTCCAAAGTGCAGCAAGAAAATGAGCCCACAAAAATTCCCGTAGATGCGATATACGAAACCAAACAGAAGATAAAGCCCAAGAAAAGGCCTATCTTGAATAGTCCAACCGAAAAAGGCCCAGGCCTGCAATTGGGCACCTAAAGACTCTTTAGGCACCTAAAGACTCTTCAGGCACCCAAACCTGCCCTGAACATGACCTCAGCCAATGCTCCGCCTTCCCTCACCGGAAATAACCATTCCCGGTCCATCCACCCTAGTCCAAGCACTACCACCCACGCCATCAGTCTTACAACCCCATCTGAGGTCATTCCAACCATGGAGCTCCACGCCGGCATCGGACTGCCTCACATCCATCCCACGCTTGAGCCAAAGTGTAGCACTGCCATCACCTACGACCTGCTGCGCTGCCGTCGACCATTGAAGCTGCCCCATCCTTCCTCTAATCTGGGGAGAAGAAACCAAAATCAGACCTCGGCTCCCACCCTCGCTCCAGAATCTGAATTTTGTTAGAAGTCTTCGTCAAACTCAGCTTCAGTAGCGCCCGTATTGGGTGAAGTCGCCCGACTCTTGGTGTCATCCCGATCCAGGAGGGCAGCGTGGCATCTTCTACTCCCCATTGAAGAGAGAAGCCACGATCAGAAAGAAAGGAAGAGATTACCACAGGAAGGTGCGAACCATAACCTGATACAGGGCACGAGTTTAGTCGTGTGCGACAGAACCGACACCGAAGATGGTACTAGAACAATACTCCATCGATCGAACAATACTCACAATTAGTCACATGAGATCCGTTGGCTCGATATCTCGAAAGCTCAAAAGAGTTCTTTTAGCTCTAGGAGAGTAGAGAGCTTTTTGTGACAGTCATCATGGTGTCATTGGCCAAAGCAAATTGAACAATTCCACAGCCTTGAATCAATTTAGATGGGCCTACCATAAGTGTCACATAGGAATGTGTAGGGAACATTTAAAAACAGTTGCCATGACGAAGTGCGCGTAGTCGCACTATCCGCGAGACAATGTAGTTCTCTGGAGTCCATTCCTAAAACACTCAAATAGAATCGAGAGATAAAATAAAAATTGAAATTTTATTCATTGAAGGCAATGATTACATCAAAGTTTCTTACTAGAAGCCTAGTCCAAATAACTAATATGCAAACAATGGTAGTCAGCAGAGTCAAAAATTTGCAACCTTGAGCTCGACATTATGATCTTTATGTTCTGCGTGATAAACTTTTCTTGCTTCCCTACAAGCTTTATATGTAGTAGCTATTAAATCATATATATGACACATTTTTGCCCAATGATCAATTACTTCACAATGAAAACACACTTCATCATTAAATCTCAGTTTATGGTTGATCTTATCCTAATTGCATGAGGTGCAAAACGTACGCGAATATTGTAGGTCATATAGCCGGAGGAGGCCACCATTACCCGTGGTTGTTAGCTAAATAGTCAGCCTTAAGTATAAGGGGTACAAGTAATAGTATAGAGATTTAAGAAAGGTTGTCGAACCCATGAGGATTAGATTCCTTTCACTAGCTAGGGTGTTAACCTAAAGAGAGCTAGAATATGCAAATGTACAATCACAAACCTAAATTCACAAGAAAATCTTAGCTCATGGTGAGTATGTGCATTGTGATGGTAGTGAAATTGTTTGTTGGATAGAGTGGTGAACCAAATTAAATTAAATGCTCAAATTTAAACTAAACTACTTTAAACTAAACTAGTAATGTAATGGATGAAGTTAAGGGCTTGATTGTCTACCACTAACCTCCCTTGCAAGTATTGACGTTCAAATACAAGTGATATTATTCTAATTTCCCAATTACCCTCTTTGCATCTGGATAAGACTACAAAGGCTTAAACTCCTTTAATGTTATCAATTCCAACCGGATAAGTCTAGAATTAACTACCTAAGAACAATTCTTATTACCAGTTAAGTCTCAATTCATTGTTCCTAGATGCATAAAGCTGTGAGTTTAGATAATCATGCATGCAAACTAGTCCTAGATCTACGTGATTTTAACTCACAACCTTCACATGCACATAGAGGATGCTATCATGCTATCAATGCTCAATGTTAACTACTCCCTAAACATTTTTTCATGAGATGACAAACACAATACATTCAAATTAGTTAAGTTTGAATGAATGCATTCACTTCTTGAATTAGCATATGAAGATGAAAATGATCACAAATAATATCAAATGTAAATTAAAACAACAATTCATACAAGTTTTGGCTAGGGCTTTCAACCCTAGCCCTAACAAAGTAACTACTCACTCATAATCATACAAATTAGCACCAAATCTATAAAGTACATCAAGGTAAACCCAAGAGTTAAGGAAAGAATGAACTAGTTGAAGCTTGACAAATCAATGGCTAGCTCCTCATTTGTTTTCCTCCTTCAATGCTCCTTGAATCCTCCTTGATGGTGAAATAGATGGATGATAAGCTTCTTGATGGTGATGATGAATGGAATGGTGATGAAGAATGGAATGGTGATGAAGATATGACACTCATTTGGCCAACTTTGAGTGGTAGTGATGGAGTAATGGTGGTGGTGATGGAGGTTGAAGAGTATGGATATTATGGGTTTGGATTTTGGGAGGTGGAGATGGAGGTTTTATGAAGGAAATGAAGAGAGAAAGAAGATGTAATAGGGTGGAATGGGTGATGCTTCAAGAGTCTAATGAATGGATGCTTATATAGAGAAGAGAAAGAGCAGTACGATAGTGGAAATAATAATGAAAGTGGAATAAATGAGGTGTAATATGATAGTTGAAGTAATGATGAAAGTAGAATAAATGAGATTGAGTGGAAGTAATGATGCAAGTAGAATAAATGAGGTAGAGTATGATAGTGGAAGTATAGAGGTGATGATTAAAGAGAGTAGAGTAGAAAAATATAGCCAAAGAAACAAAAAGAAGAAGAGCATCTAGCTCTCTTTATAGTGGGTGGGAAACATGAAAATGATGAGTTTTTGAGTGGTTTTGAGTCACTTTCTGCTCCTTTATTCCTTCAATTATATCTCCACCAAGAATTCAGAATAGACCTTCGACTTTTTCATATCAAATGATCCACCATGAGTGTAGATCATCCTGGTAAAATTTCAGAGCTTACTTCCATGTGGTTGGGCCAGAAACGCTGCTGGACTCCTTACAAGTCCGGTTTTCCAGTTTTGTCTTTCAGAAAATTGGACTGATTGTTTGAAGGTCTTCCACTCCAAACTGGCTCTTGTACTATTCATAAGAAATGATCTTTGGGATGTCTAGAATGAATCTGGAAAGTTTTAGATCATTTGGATTTTGTTTGGTTAGTCTGCCGCCCCTCCTTCTTTGTTTAGCTCGGTTTCTCATAGTCGAAGTAGGAAAATATGCTAAATTTGACTTTTCATTTCCATGCTTCCATCATTTCCTAGTATGATAAAGAAAACATAATAAATATTTATATAAATAAACACAAAGCTTAAGAAAAAGTATAAGATGAAGAAAATAACGGAATTTGATAAATCAACATTAAATTGGACTTTAGAACAAGTAATTTTTATGTTTTAGGGCAATAAATATGTATATGAATTATGATCCAACAGTGGTAGCGGTCCCTCTCTTTTCACCACGGTCGCCTGGGCGCTTGATTGTTTTTGTGGGTTCTTTTTTTATTAAAGCAATTAGATGGATCAAAATGTCTGAATTGATTACCTTAGATTTAGGGTTTCGCTTGCGGGGGCCTTCCTTAGGTGTGCCATAAGAATATTTTGTTCACAAGAAGGTGTAGAGAGTTTTCTCAATCAATTCTTATCTGTAACATTCTGATTGCAGGATCACCTCATAGATCTAATGCTGAGAATTTTTAAATAATACTCAAGTACTGACTTATAATCTGTGATGTGGAGATTTTCTCATCTCTTACGCAATTTGGAAGTTGAGAGTCTCGGATATTTCCAAAGCGCTATTCAAGTACAACCAATAGATTCCTTGGGTTATTTCCAACCATATACTCGATCAATGTCCATAGTGAAGCAGAGTCGAGTTTGTTCAAGTTTAACATTCTTAAAAAGGGAAAATAAAAACAAATTAGTTTCACAGCCTAAAACTCTTCCACGAAAACAAAGTAATTTTTTAGCATAAATCGTTCCCAAAAAATTAATTTCCAAGAGTTTCGGATCAGACCAAAGCAATAATGCTATGGTTAATTGTTAAAACACTCTCAACAAACCAATGTTCGGAGATCGCGGGAACCCCCACAGTTCGACTTAATTATCCCACGTTATAAGAAACGTGGGAGGTAAGAGAAGGGATATTAGAATCCCCAAGTGCAAGAAAGCAGGAATTTTAAATCAAAACAACAACTTTTATAAAAACTAACTTGGAAAAATCTTAAAGACGAAGCTAAGATTGCAACGTTGCTTTCAATCCTAGGGCAAGATTGCTGTTGAGCTTGGATCCTAGGGTAGGATTGCTATTGAGCTTCAATCCTAGTTGCATGTTGATGAGCCGAAGGTGCAGGCGTGCAGCGAGCAGGTGAGGTTAGATGGCGTAGGGCTGTTGGATCATTATATATATATATATATATATATATATATATATATTTGTGCCCTAAAACATGGAAATTACTTATTCTAAAAGTCCAATTTAGTGTTGACTAATCTAATTTCATGTTTTGGAGAAAATCTTGACAAGGGAGAAAAAAGTGAAACTTCGGTGAATTTTCCATGCACTACCCATTTTGGAGTGCACAAGTATTTCGTGAAGCAATCCTAGAAAAATAGGAGTTTAAATGGAGCAATGATGACATGGACCATGAAGTACGGATGTAAAGGGCTATGTTTGATACTCATTTGGAAAGAAATTATAAGGGAAGTCCACAGAATCTTTATGCAAAACAGTTGCTGCAAAGCAGATAACTGGAGTTTCAGAATCAGCTTTTCGGGAACAGTTTTGGAGAGCGTTTTTTGCATTTATGCAACTACACCTTTACAGAAAGGGTCAGCATTCCTTGAATATATGATGTTTTAATTCAACAACAGGCAAAGAATTGGTCAGAATCATGAACGAGGCAGCAGGAAATCAAGTGCAAAATAGACTTCCCAATACAGTAGAACTTGTCAGCTTTTCACGAAACTTTTTGGGAGATCTTTTCTAGCAAATTACTAGGAGTATTTCTAAAAGTTTATTGATCATTATCGAAGATATGATGTTATAGATCATGGACAAGTGAAGAACCATCCATAATCACGACAATATCTGGTCAATCCTTATCCAAGAACGAAGCTTCAGAGATAGAAAACGTATCCTTGTCAAAACAAGACAATTTGGTCGAGAATCTACTTTGGGCGGATTTCTTGTGTATTTTTAGAAGGCGTATAATGCTGCAATTATTAAGGAGAGTCCTAGAAGAATCCTAAAAGATTATGACAAGATTAATCTATCATATTATTTTTTGGTTAATACGCAACCCTATGCACACCTTTTGTCCTATGCTTGTCACATTGAATTTGGTGACCCAAAACTACTCCAACACTTTTCATTTTGATGTTTCCCATGCACAGTAAAGAGAGCTAGCTGCTCCTCTCTTCTTCTTAGCTATATTTTTATACTCTACTCTCTTTAATAGCTCATCATTACTTCCTCTTTTTACTTCATCTCTTCCATACACTTTTCCCTTGTTTTTGTGAGCTATTAGCACTCTCATACTTCACCTCCATGCTTCTTACAATGCTTGAGTTGCTTTCTTGGTTCTCATCATCATTTTCACACCTCTATCTTCATCTTTCACACTTTTATCTTCATCTATTTAAGCATCTCTTCTCACAAGGAAGAGGCACCACTCATACCACCCATTACATCTCTTTTCTCTCTCTATCTCCACCATAAAACCTCCATCTACACCTCCTAAAATCCAAACTCATACTATCCATACTATTCTATCTCCTCCATCACATACTACATCATTTTTCCACTCTCTTTTCTATCATCAGTTTATCCATCTACTCCATCTATTCGCACATTACATAATACAAGCTTCACGATCTTTTATCATCAAATCTTCAAGAGTAAGAAGGAGAGGGAATCACAACCACCACCACCACCATCACCACCAAGATGTGAGTTTGGGGACCATCAGACACACCGCTAAGCTAACTCTATCTCTTTTACTCTAGATTATATTTTGGTGTTTAATTTGATTATGACGGTTAGTATATGTAATTATGAGTGAGTAGTACTTTGTTGGGGTTAGGTTTGAAATCCCTAGCCAATCTTGTATGGATTGATGCTATAATATGATGTCATGCAATTTTCTTTAGCATGCCTACATGCTACTTCAAGAGTTGAATGCATATGCTTAGACTTAACCACTTTGAGTATGTGTTTTTGCCATGTCATGGTACAACATTTAGAGCTTGGTAATCTTTGTATGTTAAAGCATAAAAACATGCTAGGTGTGCATGTAGGGGTTGTGAATTATAATCACTTAGAGATAAGCTAGGTTGGTTTACATAGTTTCTTCATCTCCAAACTTTATGTACTTAGGGTAATGCACTAGATACCTAAATGCATAACTTAAGTAGTTAAGTACTATACCTGAGAGGGGTTTGCTTGAAACCACAAAAGGAGCATGTCTCTTGTTATACTAGAAAAGGATGCAAGAGCGGCATAATGGAATTTTAGGATTTTTCTAGGGTTTTGACTTTTGATTCAATGTCTAGAATAAGAGAATTTAAGAGAATACTTATATGCTTTCATTGATAATATGAGTCTCTTTATATAGATGATTACATGTACAATTCCTTGGAGTATAAGGTATCCTAACCAAATATGAATGAGAATATCTAGAATATTTTACCCTATTACAACTAGAACAAGTAATCATGTTTGAGCCAGGCACACACAAACTGGGTTCCCTTCAATACCTTATTTATTATTGGCCCAGCATAATATAAGCATTGATGACTAAAGATTGAATTGTTCAATAATGTTACATTTAATTCTAATTAAATCCTAGACTATCAAATGGGTCAAAAGTCAATACTTAGGGTATATGATGATTCTTTAATACGTTTATGAATGAACTCAAATATTTACCCAGAATTACTGAAGTAAAGAGGTATTGAACATTCAATTTACGGAAAGTTCTTCTATGCACTGGCAATGCAAGCGAACAAGCAGATCTCAAAATGTACTTGATCTTATTCAGTCAACCTAACATGTTTTTTTTTTTTTTTAAATTTGCTCCAACTAGGGAATGTTCATACCATTATAGACCTTGTCCAACCAAATTTGGTGATTTAATTCTATCGTTGACAAATTTAAACCGTGTCAAAAATTGGTTTTGATTCTCGAGCTGGTCAGGTAACTTGGCTATCATCTTATACACTTGTTATGAGTGTTCTACCTAGAATTGTCAAGTTATTTTTTTGCAGTTCTTATAAAAGTTCGGTAATCTCATATTAAGCATAACCAATAGTAAAATATAATATAGCAGATTACTCATAAGTGTCTCTTTGAATCTTATATTATTAATTAAGCCACCATATGTTTTTTTCGCTCATTAGCCACCATTTATAAGAAATATAAATATTTACAAAAAAGTAACTACACTTTTATTTTTCATTATTCATGAAAATACCACTGCATCCAAACAACTATTATTATTAATTGAAAAACTACTACTAACGATTAAAAAAGTTACTGTTGATGAACTGAAAATCTGCAGTCGTTCTTCAGAAAAATTAATGTTAGTTTACAATAGCTTTTCAAAAGAACGTAATGACTTTTCTAATGAATGACAATAACTTCTTTGAAAATTGACAATACTGAAAGCTTAATGTCGAATTGTCGATCAGAAAGAGCATTAAAAGAAGTAATTGTCAGAGCATTAGCTTTTCAGTGTGTGGATAGTAGCTTTTTAGTTATTCAACAGTAGTTTTTTTGTTCGTCAGAAGTATCTTTTTTGTTCGTTTGACAATAATTTTTCAATTAATGACAGTATAGTGACATTTTCATAAATAATGACAATTAAAAGTGACATTTTTATAAATATTGATACTTTTTTATATTTTTGTGGCTTTATGAGGAAAAAAATAGATAGCGTACACAGTAATAAAATTATTAAAAGTGACCTTATTTGTTATTGGCCCAGCATAATATAAGCATTGACGACTTAAGATTGAATTGTTCAACATTGTTACATTTAGTTTTAATTAAATAGTGGATAATCATATAGGTCAAAAGTCAATAATTATGTGTTCACAAAAAAAAAAAAGAGTCAATGATGACTCTTTATTAGGTTCATGAAAGAAAGATCTCAAATATATTTACCCAAAATTACTAAAGTAAAGAGAGGATTATTGGACATCTAATTTCAATTTAGGAAAAGCTCTTCTGTGCAACGGCCGTGCAATTGAACCAACAGATCTCAACCGTTATTATTTAGAGACAATTCTTTTTATAACAAAAAAAAATATTTGATGTTATTTAGTCCAACTAACAATTTTTTTTGTTTGAAATTTGCTCCAACTAGAGAAAATCCCTACCATCATTGACCTTGTCCAATCAAATTTGGCGATTTAATTCGATCGTTGACGAATTTAAACCGTGTCAAAAATTTGATTTGGATTCTCAAACCGGTCATTTGGGTCTTTTTAGGTAAGAATTTCCAACCCTAGTTGCTCCCCACCATAAAAATGCTCCAAACTATAAACAAAAAGATAATTTTGAGGATCAACTATAAGAAACCTGTGTTTGTGAGTTTGCTATGTAGTTTTTATTTTATTTGTTGCTTAAAAAAAGAAGATTCTTTTTTTTTGTAGGACCTTTTTACTACCTATTTTATTGTAGATGCTCTTAACACGCACCAATGTGTCCGAAATCTTTACTTCTTAACCGGTCTGACTGCAAATTCTTTTCTCAGTGGCCAATCCATTCCACCATAAATTGGTCCATAATCTTAATCTGTAAATAGCTGCCAAATATAAAGGTGTGTAGCAGTGTCAAGCTGCACACAGCTTTCAAAGGCACGTGGGAATGGGTTGAGTACACATTAAATTTCCCAAATGCCAAAGAATAAGAAGATGAGGAGCCAAACATGGGGGAGGGAGGAAAGAAGGACCAGCACAACTCGACTCAGCTCAACAGCTCTTTTCTACGATACAGAGTCCATCTTTCTTTACACGTATTTGACTGGCTGCAACCCCTATAAAATATTCGATTTCTTTCAAAGAGAACTGAACGAATAAGCCTCCCTCCCTCCTTTCAGTCTTCGACAGCTCCTTTTAATTTTTTTAACTCTTTCCTTCCTTCTTTTAAAAGCCCCAACTCACAAGCATCTTCTCCAATAAACCAAACCCCAAACCCATCTCTCTCTCTCTCTCTCTCTCTCTCTCTCTCTCTGAAACAGAGGAATCCAAGAGAGAGAAAAAAACCAGCTTTGCTCTTGCTCTTAATCTCTCTCCTTTTCCTCATCTGGGTTTTGTTCCCAAAACCATCACAACCCATAAACCTCTCTCCTTTCTCTCATTCTCTTTCTGGGTTCACTTCAAAACCAGCCCAGGTTGAAAAGCTGAACAGGGAAAAGGTGAAAACAGGGGAAGTGAAAAATTTAAAAATTGAAGCTTTATTATCAGAAGACAATGGTGCGCTATCAGCGGTGTCATCAGTGGAAAAAAGGCGAAAAGCATATAGACGAAGATGAAGAGTCTCAGACGTTTCTGATGGAGTTTGCAAACTCTGGTTATTACAAAAGATCAAGCCCCAAGCTTCTCTATCTCCTCTTCATCTCTCTTCTCTCTTGCAGCTTCATATTAGCCCCTCACCTTTTCAGTTCCAGCACCACTTTCTCGGTCTTATGTAAGTTCCTATCTCTCTCTCTCTCTCAAAGTTTTTTTTTTTCAATTCTTTTCTCTCTTCCAGTTTATCTGTATGTTTATAATGGTGGATCTTTGTGTTTTGTAGATTCAACTCTGATAGAAGATGAAGGGCCTGCTAGTGATATGAATATAAATGCTCCCCTGTGTTCTTCGATCTCTGATGGTTAGTACTCTTCTTTCTATATTTAAATTATTTGTATGATCAGTTTTTACCTTTCAAAATTTTGCCAGACATGATTATTAAATGGCTAAAGGTGTTCCTTTTGATTATTAACATTAACTGATGACTGCTCCTTTTGGTGCCTCAAAAGAAGATAATCAAACAGTGTTGTAAAGGAAAATGCTAATACTATTGAGTGCTTTGGCTTTGTTGAAGTCACTAATAGAATAGTGCCTCAAATTGAAATTTCCTTCTCTATGTTCTTCGGTTTTCTCAGTAATGAAGCTGTGTAATTAATTAGAAATTGGATCATTTCCCTCTCTCTTTTGTCTTGAGTTTGATCATACTGTATATATCCTATGATAAAGTTTCATGCTTTTGTTCAGTTTAAGTAATAATTAATTGTAATTTCCCCGTGTGTGTGCAGGAGCTATATGTTGTGATCGTAGCAGTATTCGTTCAGATATTTGTATCATGAAAGGGGATGTGAGAACCCAGTCTACTTCCTTTTCGATCTTTGTCTATGGATCTGAAGACAGGAGTGGCTCCAAAAGTCTGTTTTCAGGTATTGTTGAGGAAAATGAGGAACTCCAACACGAAAGGATCAAACCATACACCCGGAAATGGGAAACTAGTGTGATGAACACCATTGATGAATTACACCTGATTGCAAAGAAAGACAGTACTCTAGACCTGTACCAACAACAGTGTGATGTCCAACATGATGTTCCAGCTGTGTTTTTCTCGACTGGGGGCTATACCGGTAATGTTTATCATGAATTCAATGATGGGATTCTGCCGTTGTACATTACCTCCCAGCATTTCGACAAAAAGGTTGTGTTTGTCATTCAGGATTATCATAATTGGTGGGTCATGAAATATGGAGACATTCTTTCACAGCTATCAGATTATCCACCTATAGACTTCAATGGAGATAAGAGAACTCATTGCTTCCCTGAGGCCATTGTTGGTCTGAGAATTCATGACGAGCTTTCTGTTGATTCTTCACTGATGGTGAGGAATAAGGACATTGTTGATTTCCGGGATGTCCTTGACAGAGCTTACTGGCCTCGAATTAGAGGTCTAATTCAAGATGAGGAACGAGAAGCGCAGGAGAAGCTTTCAGTGTCTCCCACATTTGAAAGCTCCTTAGATATCAAAAGAGTAGTGCAAGAAGATCAACTTCTGAAGAAGCCTAAACTGCTAATCATATCTCGGAATGGATCACGAGGGATATCTAATGAAAATTTATTGGTGAAGATGGCTGAGAAAATCGGTTTTGAAGTTGAGGTTTTGAGACCAGACCGCACGACAGAGTTAGCAAAGATTTATCGGGCACTTAATGCGAGTGATGTCATGATTGGAGTTCATGGTGCTGCTATGACTCATTTTCTCTTCATGAAGCCGCACTCTGTTTTTATCCAAGTTATTCCTCTCGGAACTGAATGGGCAGCAGAAGAGTATTATGGAGAACCTGCAAAGAAGCTTGGCTTGAAATACATTGGCTATCAAATTCTCGCAAGAGAGAGCTCTTTGTATGGCAAATATGATAGAGATGATCCTGTTCTTCGAGATCCACAGAGCGTAAACAAAAAGGGTTGGGAATACACAAAGAAAATCTATCTTGATGGCCAAACTGTGAGATTAGACCTTGGGAGATTTCGGAAACGTTTGGTTCGTGCTTATGATTACATGTTCAGTAGAATAAACCAGCGCCCCTATCTGCAATATTCACAGTGATCTCAAAGGTGTACTGATTCTTTACCTTACATGAATCATTTTGAATGTTGTAGATGGGGTAAAATGGCTATGCTAGGAAGGTTTCTTTGTACTTGGTAGAAATTGCTGAACATACATGACCTCTGTACATCAAGCACTGGACAAAGAAAATTAGTTTTGGTAAATACTTCTGTTTTTCTAGGAATTTTTTCATTGGTTAATTATTAAGTGTATCAAAAGCAATTTTTTCTTTAATTGGTTCTGTACTAATGTTGACTTTTGATTCTTTGATATTTACTTTGGCTACAAAAATCACGCCTCTTAACTTTTGTTTCTTCCTGCATTTTTCTTTCTTCACTTGTGGGTCAGTTATTGTTTGATTAATCCAAGAAGTTCAGGAGGCTGGTGTAGTTGTGCTTACACAAGGTCTTTTGAAAAAGAAACCATTTTTCTTGTCTTGTACTTGCAATTTGTCAAAAACAAACATACTACTTGGGAAAGGGATCCCCAAGAATTAAGCAAATCAAAACCATTTAGCATCTTTGGGTTTGGTTTTCCATATCTGTGGGAAATTGAATTCTGACACTTTTTGTAGGCTTTTTGGATTTGTTTACGCTACATTTATTCATACCTCGAGTAAATCAGTTTGAAACAAAGGTAGAGTGACTTAATAAACTAGCTCAATTACGACCTACCGATATATTGAAGTTGATCTACCGATATGCTAATATACCATAGAACTTTCATATAAATTTAGTCATGTCATACTTTGTGGGATAATCCTACAAATTAATGTTGCTTGACCAACAGAAACTATGCATATTGCAAATTGTCAGATATACATCTCTGTTATGTATGCATCATCTTTAGGCACCAGTGACCGTTGCCATATTTTGTGTTTCGTGTTTGGCAAAGGCACACATGGCACATGAGTGTTGTCTGCGTCTGTTTGGCAATCAACCAAAACAGGTCCATGACAGGTCAAACAAAAATCTATCTAACCGTTTGGGGTATGCATGAGATAGATGGATAGAAAGGTTCGTATCTCTCCATGTGAAGGTGTTTCAGAGTGGGAATGCATTATTGCAACTGAACCAAAATGATGGGAGAAGAAGCATATATAGTACATATCTTGTAAAGGGCATGCAGTTTTGCTACTTGTTCTATCTTTTACCATGATGAGCACATTCAATTTCCATTATGCAGATCGCAGAATAGAAAATGATGATTGCAGTGAGGTTCGTAAACAAAGACTTTTTGTGTCACATGATAAAGAGCGAAGCCTATTCAGGGAATTGATCAGAATAGAATGGTTCCAAACACAACCTTATAAATAAAAATAATTATGGAATAAAAGCTCCACAAGGAGGTAGATAATGCACAAATGGACCATAAACCCACATGGCCACTGCCAGGAACTTGTCATTGTATTATATAATATATACCTAGTTACAGAACGTGGTTATCTACATAGATAGTGGATAGCCCTCGGTTTGTCATTTATTAGGGAACAATTTTTCACTTTTTATATTATTATCGGGGCATCATTTGTGTTATGTTCTTAGGATTTTGCATTAAGTAAATAAGTTTAATGATTCTAAAATATCTACTGAAACCTTATTTTCGCCCTTAATAATAGGGGATGCTAGCGAGCTGGTCAAAGTTCTCTGCTTCCCCGACTATTTAAGTCATTACACTGCACTCACTGTTCTTTTGAAGATGGTTGAGATGCCTTGGAGAAGTATCTTGGAAATGGAAGGTCCTGTAATTTAAAATTTTTGGTGTTGGCGAATTTACAAGGCTATTTATGTGTTATTCTGATCAATAATACACTAAGAAGATGATGATATTAATAACAATACTTTTGAAATTCAAAGTAACTCTAGCTAGCATTTCTTATGTCATTGCCCTCGTAGTGACGTGGGAACTCACTCGTACAAATCGATCACATGTCACATACGAGACATTGCACTCAAGGAGGATTTTGATGTGTCCCTTGGAAGCATTTTGGTGCGTTAATGCAGCTGCTAAATTTTCCCTTTGTGCTCGGAGTACTTGTCAAGATATCGCTCGTAGTTCTAATAATCCCATTTGCTTACACATCCGCGTTAAAATATCTTCTCCAACCGAGTGGGATCGTATTAGTAGGCCAATTAGTTCAATCCAGACTGTAATTTTCCGTTTGTGCTTGGAGTACTAGTCAAGATATCACTCATAGTTCTAATAATCTGCTCCATTTGCCTACTTAGCTGCGTTGAAATATCAGAAATGGATTGCTCTCCAACCAAATGGGATTGTGCTAGTGAGCCAATAAGTTTAATGACTTCAGTTCTAGTCCAAACTGTAGTTTTCCCTTTGTGCTTGGAGTACATGTCAAGATATCACTCATTCTAATAATCTGCTGTATTTGCCTTCTCAGCCCGCTTTGAAATATCAGAAATGGATTGTTCTCCAAGCTAATGGCTTCAGTTCTAATCCAAACTGCTGTATAAAGAAAACTGGCTTGTTCGTGACTACCGTGACCAGCTATCAGTCTACTTTACAGTAAAACCTCGATATATGAATATTCGATCAATTGATAACCTCGGTCAAATAATAAATTTTATTTGGTTCCAACTTGGGCCAATGTAATTAATAATCTCACTAAATGCTTATGATGATAATTTTTCTACAAATCTTTTAGGGCTCGGCTAATTTTTTTTTTTTTTTATAGTGAAAATAGGAATGATTTTGTTCAAATCATGGACTATAATTACAATCACACTGTAATGCATCCAGCACTAGGTCTGGAACTCTGGAGCTTGATCAAACCAAGTCTGGTTAATATTAGACTCAAAAGGCCATTGCTGCTATCCTATGCTCTACTCCATTAGCTGTTCTAGACGCATGAACAAACTGTAAGCCTTGCACAGTTAAGATTCCAGGTAGAATATCATCAACTATATATGCTGTCTTCTTCAATAAGAACATGATTATTTGAGAGAATATCACTGATAGCTACTTGATCAGTCACTCTCAAGATCATATTTTTTAGTGTAAGCTGCTGGAGTAAATCAGCACCTGCTCTTATAGCCTATAATTCAACTTGCTTTGCCTAAGAGACATGATTAACATGTTGAACAAAACCAGCCATTCTGATCACCCCTCCAATTCCACCATCATGCTGTGATTGTAAAAAGCTCCATCAAGATTTACTTTTAGTAATAACACCAAGTTTAGTCTACATTCTGAAACCGCTAACACCCCACTCGACATACTGTTGTTAGTGTTGATACTTGATAGACGCCAAACAAGAAGAAGATTGTAGCTTCCAAAGAGAGATTCAAACTCATTAAACCATTTGGCATCCAACTAAAATCTCTTACACATTAATTGAGTACAATCTCTTACGTACACGTAGATTTCCACCTACAAACCCTGTACCATTCGGTGATAAGCTATAGGATTTTACTTGATGTTTGGTAGGCAAGTATATATTAAGCGCGTTTTATGACAATTTGGCGGTTGAATATGAAGCCTCAAGTCTTTTGTACTTGGGCTGTTTTCTACAAATTGTTTTGAAAATTACTTTTGTTCTCCGAAAGTTGTGTGAATTGGTTGTATCTCTTGAAATTAGTATCCTAGTTTTGCTGTTAGTGTTTACTTTGTGAATTCTCTAAAGCCAACTCAAATTTAGTGTGTTCCAGAGCTAAACAATTAACCAAATGCTATATATAAAGAGTTTTTGGTATCCAATCACCAAACTTTATGTTGTTTAAGAGTAAAATAAAAAATTTGAAAGCAAAACTAGTAAGAGTATGTAAGCAAATGAGAGACGTTCATTCAGAATTTTCTTTCTGTTTATTCTCTTATGAAGTCGATAATGCATAAGTAGTACGTACTACTGTTTTGCTGTATCTTCTTTTTGTTTGTAAGTTGCCATGAAAGATTTTTTTTGTCGTTATATTTTCAAATGTGAAAATTGACAAAACTGGCTGAGTTGCTACTAACATGATGATTATTGGTCCCATAGCTGTTTGCTCCCAATTGGCAAAACTTTGATATAGTATTCCAAGATCTCCTTGCCCCCTCCACATGAAAAACTAGTAGTGTGTGCAACATGCGATCCATTAGATCTTTTAAAAATCTATGTTCTTAGACTTGTTTATTGACAATTTGCAAACGATCAAATCTCTATCTTTCAAGTTTCAGTGATTAAAAGCACTTAATAATGAGACCTGGAACGAGGAAAAATTATCTCACTTAGAGCATTTTTAGTAGATCATTTATTTTAGCTTCTTAGCTATTTTGGAGAACATGTTTGGCTTTTTATCTATTTTAGCAGCTACACCAGACTCCTAAGTGGTTCTCTATTATAACCTTTAGCTATCTCGCTCATAAATATAGAGAGCGGGTTGAGACTCTTTATAATTTAAAACATTTCTTTTAAGTTATTTTATGTAATTTATAAATACATTTAAACTATTTAATATTCATTTAAAAAATAATATAAAAATTCAAAACTAGCTAAAATAAAGAGTATTGATGCAGACTCTAAAATGGCTAACTAAAATGACTTTTTATGTATTTTAGCTAAAATTTGACTCAAAAATGGCTAACATTGTTGAAGATGCTCTTACCCCATCAACATATTTTTATTCTCACTAATCCAATTTGAAGCAAAATGACTACTCTACCCTCAACTTTAATTCTTTAATTACTAAACTACTGCCATTGCCACTCTCTCTCTCTCTCTCTCTCTCTCTCTCTCCTCCATGCCGGCATGGCTAGGTGTCACGCCCCGAATTATAGAATAAAAATTCAAAATCCGAAACATGAATTACTACAACATCAAAATAATCATCCTGAAAATTCATTTTCCTTAACAACCTCACCACATAATTTAATTTCAAAAACCGAATTTAGTCTCGGTTAATTATTACAACTCACTCACAAAATAAATTGTAATGCTCTAAATGAGCATACAAACATCACAACTCAAATGAAATAAAAATAAATGCTGCAACACCTAAACAGCACGGTCACCTCCCTGGTTATCCTGACCTGCAGGAATATCCGCTACACCATTTGAATAGTGTACCGAGATTGCAACAACACAAAACCTGGTAAGCTTTTGAAAGCCCGTATGAGTAAAAAGAAATAAAGGTTGTTTAATTAAATCATATTTATTTTCACCTAAATCAACACTCAATAATTTCCACGTCCACAAGAAACCAACAATCTCAACAATCACCAAATCACAAATCAATACAAAACCCTAATTCATATCTTTTGTTAGAACCCATCCCGAAAATCCTCTCAAATTTTCAAGATGGACTCTGCGGGGCCCACTTTTAAGAAAAATTCGACAGAACTTCCCTTAAAAGTGGACAACCCAACCTGTAAGAAAAACAACAAAAACAAATTTTTCTAAATCCAAGATCCAACAACATGCAGTCATCCTATATTTCACAACCACCACAAGTTACTAAGCTAAAAACCAAGCGTAAAGGCAGTAAAATTTATACAATACAGCCTGGGGGTTCTAATCTTCAACTCCACAATAAAACACATCTCCGACAATGAAATTAATACACAATAGTACTAAACCTTTCAAGGTTATCAGAGCGATCTACGATAAAGTCAAATATATTACATGAGGTAGGTTAATATTAACTTACGCAAGGCAAGTGGCAGGACTGGTGCTAAGCCTCGATCCTACGCCGAACAGCAACACTGCGAACTGGGCAAAGGAAACCGAAAGGCCCAGGGAAAAGTAAGCAATAAAACGTTAGTTGTGAGTGGACAAAAATATTTAATTAAGAAAGAAATGTTTCTTACTTTCCCACATTTATTGTTTAGAACGTTCTTATGCATGCAATAGGGAATTAAAGATTTTAAATCACTTTCATGACTAAGCCAGCCCCGCTGGTTTGAGGGAAGTTCGACCGACCCTGTTAGTCGGACGAATAAATAAATAAGTAAATAATTTAAAAGGTATGGGGGAAGGACGTCATCACCATACAATAAAATAAAGTGAGCCGCTAAGGCTTGGGTGGGAGTGTCCCACACTCAAGAGCATCCCATGCTCGGCTCTACTCACCCACTAACACAAAGTAAGTAGGGAGGAGTACCAATAGGCTAGCTAGCAATAAAGTATATCGACCCAGGTATGGTGGGTAAAAACCATATGAAAATCGAGAATTTGTGAGATTTCCTCGAATTCTCACAAGAAAGGAACTTAGTCCAACGACGTGACCCCGCACGCTAACATGATTCAAAATCATGAACCAATATACTAAAATAGAGTAAGTTCATAATCTCGAAGAAATCTCCCATTTCCGAAGATTTTTCGAGAAACCCGAATCTACTAACAAATAATGATACTTTCATTTTTAGAAATAATCTTGTCGAAGATTATTTCTAATAAAAATTTCGAATGGAACATAACCACTTCTAATCGCCAATTCGAACTATAAATAATTTCATAATCAAAAATCGAATAATATGCTCATTAAATAAAAGATGCTTTAAATAATTTCGTAACTTAAAAAATTTAATTACATGCATGAATTAAAATCAAACGTCCACTCACAGTATACGGCTAAGCTTGCCGTCGATCCGAACCCTCCTCGTGAGAATCCTCCTCACGTCCTGTACAATGTAACGTTCATAAACCGATAAGTACAGGACGGATAAAAATTAAATTCACCAAAAACACAACCATATCCCAATTGTTATTATTTACTTAAAAATCTTCAATTTCACTTTTCTAACTTCATTTCTTTACTTTGAGCTTCCGATTAAGGAATTCTGATACACAGATTATCCGTGAATTAATCAATGAATTTCACACCATAATGAAAACCATATCTACACTTCACGAAATTAATTCGAGGTCACCAATATGGAAACTACATTATACCAATGATTAAATAGCCAAATTACGACAGTCAGAAACCTGCCCTGCACCACCTCACGCGCCGCCCACAGTGGCGGCGAGTGGCGGTTACTCGCCGGAATTAACCTCCTCCTATGGCCACCAAATTTCATGCACAACATCAATTCTACCCACTGGTCATTTTATTCAACTACAACACATCCAAATTATGCTTAAAAACAGTCGAATCCGATCGGTGTACAAAATCCCAGAAATTTCTCAAGAACCCTAGAATTTCAATTCAACAATTCGACTTCTACACAGCAAATCGAGACACAAGGCCATAGGGGAAATGATCAGTGAAGAAAACCGAACCTTCGACACCGGTTTGGTGGCCGGAGATGACCGAAATCGCCGGAAATCGCCGAAAAACCCAATCTGCTACAGTAAACTTCGTGGCTCAATTCCGAGCTCCTTCAGTCGAGACACCGCAAAATACCACTGTAGGCATGACAAGGAGGGAGAGGCGAACCTAGGAATGTCTGGGTTTCGTCGTGGGGCTACCGGAATCGAAGGAACTTGGAGGAGGAAGATTCGGCCGAACTGGAGGAGGAAGAGTCGTGGGAGAAGAGAGAGAAGAGGCCGGGTATGTTTCCAAATTTGGAAACTTACCACAGTAACTTACTATTTAAAGAACTTACTATGAACAGTAATCAGGAATAGTAAATTTAGTTTTTCGCTTATAACTTTCGCATACTAACTCCGATTTTTACGAACCACGTATGCATGTTCTCGGTTTAACATCCTCTACGACTTTCATGAAGAACATTTTCTCAAATCATGGTCCGAACAAAAAGTCAACTTTTAGGGCCACTAAAATCGTATAACGGAGTAAAAATTAAGAGTAACTGACATTTACCGTCAAATTAATAAAAATCGAAAATTCTAGGTTCGGGACGTAACAATCTCCCCCCTTTAAAGAATTTCGTCCTCGAAATTGACATACCTGTTAGAAAAGGTGGGGATACTGTCGTCTCATTTGATCCTCTGGTTCCCAAGTAGCTTCTTCTACCATATGATTACTCCAAAGTACCTTAACTAATGGTATCGTTTTGTTCCTGAGTATCTGCTCTCTTCTATCCAGAACTTGAATTGGTTTTTCTTCATACGTTAGATCTTCCAGTAATCTTATGGGCTGCTCTTGAAGGACATGAGAAGGATCAGCAATATACTTGCGGAGCATGGAAACATGGAAGACATCATGTGCCTTAGACAGTCTTGAAGGTAGTACTAGTTGATAAACGACCAAACCAATCCGTTCAACAATTTGATATGGTCCGATGTATCTGGGGCTGAGTTTTCCACGTTTCCCAAACCTTACAATACCCTTCCAAGGTGATAGCTTTAGAAACACCCAATCACCAACTTGAAATTCTAGATCTTTCCTTCGATTATCCGCATAACTTTTTTGTCTACTCTGGGCTGCCTTCAGCTTTTCTTTAATCACTTTCACCTTTTCAGTTGTAATCTGCACCATCTCTGGACCAATAAGCTTCCTTTCTCCTACTTCGTTCCAACACAAAGGAGTACGACACTGTTTTCCATAAAGGGCTTCATAGGGAGCCATGCCAATGCTGGAATGATAACTGTTATTATACGCAAATTCTATCAAGGCTAGGTGGCTGTCCCAATTTCCCTTAAACTGCAAAACACAAGCTCTCAACATGTCTTCTAGAGTTTGAATAGTTCTCTCCGTTTGCCCATCTGTTTGCGGGTGAAATGCAGTGCTGAACTGAGATTGAGTACCCAAAGCCTCCATCAGCTTACGCCAAAACTTTGAAGTGAAACGGGGGTCCCGATCTGACGTAATAGAGACAGGTGTGCCGTGAAGTTTTACTATCTCATTCATGTACAACTCCGCATATCTATCTATCTTATAAGTCTTCTTAACAGACAGGAAATGCGCGGACTTGGTGAGTCGGTCTACAATTACCCAAATGCTGTCATGACCATTTCCGGTACGTGGTAATCCGGATACAAAGTCCATAGTGATATGTTCCCATTTCCATTCAGGTATTGGTAACGGTTGTAGCAAACTCGAGGGCTTCTGTCTTTCGGCTTTCACTTGTTGACATACCAAACATCTACTTACATAAGCTGCAATTTCCCTCTTCATATTAGGCCACCGGTAGTATTCTTTCAAAGTCCGGTACATTTTAGTCCCGCCAGGATGTACGGCATAAGCAGAACTATGGGCCTCCTCTAATATTTCTTGTTTAAGATCATCTCGGTCTGGCACACAAATTCGATTCCCGGACATCAAAGCTCCATCCCTGCTGATAGTGAAGTCTACTCTAGTACCATTTTCCACTGCCTCTTTCAACCGTTCTAGATATTCGTCATGATGTTGTGCTTTTCGTACTCTATCAATAAAAATTAGTCTCACCTGGAAACTGGCTATTAAGGCTGCGGATTCTTCAGTCACTTCCAAGTTAACTCCAGTAGCTCGTAATTCGTAAAGAAGTGGAACCCGCACTGCTCTCAAATACGATAAGGAAGGAGAGGGTGACATGGTAGGATATGATTTCCTACTAAGAGCATCAGCTACTACGTTGGCTCTTCCTAGATGATACTCGATCGTACAATCATAATCCTTGATCAATTCCAACCATCTTCTTTGTCTCAAGTTTATGTCTCTTTGCGTAAGCAAATATTGTAGACTCTTGTGATCCGTGAAAATTTGACATCTGGCTCCGTACAAATAGTGTCTCCATAATTTAAGTGCAAGTACCACAGCGGCAAGCTCAAGGTCATGCGTCGGATAATTCAATTCATGTGACTTTAACTGTCTGGAAGCATATGCAATCACGTTCCCATGTTGCATTAAAACACAACCCAAGCCTTGCCTTGAAGCATCACTATACACCATAAATTCTCCACTATCGTCAGGCAACGCTAACACCGGAGCACTAGTTAGACGTCCCTTAAGTTCTTGAAAACTTTGCTCACACTCCTCCGACCAGACAAACTTCACACCCTTCCTAGTCAGTCGAGTGAGAGGAGCTGCAATTTTTGAAAAATCCTGCACGAATCGCCGGTAATAACCTGCTAGGCCCAAGAAGCTACGAATCTCCGTCACTGTAGTAGGTCTTTCCCAATTTAACACTGCTTCTACCTTTCGAGCGTCCATACTAATGCCTTCTGCAGAAACAATATGGTCCAGAAACCCTACACTGTTGAGCCAAAATTCACATTTATTAAACTTAGCGTACAACTGTGCTTCCCTCAAAGTCTGTAGCACAACCCTCAAATGCTTGACATGCAGGGAATCATTTTTAAAGTAGACCAGAATATCATCAATAAATACGATCACAAAACGATCCAGATAAGGACGGAATACTCGATTCATAAGATCCATAAAAGCTGCAGGAGCATTGGTTAGTCCAAACGGCATTACTCTGAATTCATAGTGACCATATCTTGATCGGAAGGCGGTCTTAGGGATATCAGATTCCCTTATCCGTAATTGATGATACTCGGATCTTAAATCAATCTTAGAAAATATTGTAGCTCCCCTCAACTGATCGAACAAGTCATCAATTCGCGACAAAGGATATTTATTCTTCACCGTAACCTTATTCAACTTTCTGTAATCAATGCAAAATCTCAAAGTGCCATCCTTCTTCTTAACAAATAAAACCGGGGCACCCCATGGAGACACACTAGATTGAATGAACCCTTTATCCACTAATTCCTGTAGTTGAGTCTTCAATTCTTTTAATTCAGCAGGGGCCATCCGATAAGGCGCTTGAGATATAGGTGTTGTTCCCGGAATCAAATCGATAGTAAATTCTATCTCTCTTACAGGGGGTAAGCCAGGTAATTCATCTGGAAATACATCGGGAAATTTCCTAACCAGTGGTATATCCTCAATACTCAACTCCTCCCTGCTGGTATCTACCATGTGAGCTAAGTAAGCCTGACAACCCTTGTTCAAAAGCTTTTCAGCCGTTAAAGCCGAAATCAGGCAAGAAGGAAGAACATTCCGATCACCCTGAAAGAAAATTATCGGCTTCCCTGGACTTCTAAATACTACAATCTTGCGAAAGCAATCAACATTAGCCCGGTGAGTTGCTAAAAACTCCATTCCCAAAATCACATCGAATTCAACAAGATCTAAAGGAATTAGATCAACTTCCAAATCAACATCATCAATCAAAACGCTACAACCCTTAAAAACCCACTCTATCTTAAATGATGCTCCCGCAGGCAGAGATACATACCACTCGCCCATAAGGGTCGACAATGGTACATTTGCAAAACATGCAAATCTACTTGACATAAAAGAATGCGAAGCACAAGGATCAATTAAAGTATAAGCAGGTTGACCAAACACAGATAACATACCGATGATAACATTTGGTGAATCGCGGCCCTCCTGCTGAGTCATGGCATGTAATCTTGCATGAGTCGTGGGACGTCCTCTCTGACCCCTACCTTGCTGGGAACTGCCACGAGCTACTGCACCGGTGCGCGTACCGCTGGAAGAAGCAACATTACCACTAGTAGAAGTACCAGCGGATGACTGACCTGTCGCCTGAAAAGGGGTAGATGCAACTCTCTGGGTCAACAGAAGGCGGTCCCTTTTAAAATGATCTTGCTGTCCACACTCAAAGCACCCCACTGACTGATATTGCCCATACTGGGCTGGCTGACTAGCTGGAGTTCTGTGCTGACTGCTAGAACTAGCCCTGCTCTGTCCAAACTGACGTCCACCAAACTGTCCCCGATTGAATCTCCTGGTACGCCCCCCGCGTCTAAAACGAGATCCAGCACTAGATCCACTACTCTGTCCACTACCTACTGATGATCCTGAACCGGAGGTGGAAGCTGATCTCTTCGATGGGCCCTGGCTAAGACCGCCTAAGTCTCGGGGTCGAACTCCCGATAGATACATAGTCTCCAGTCTCAGAGCGGCGTTAACCGCCTCATGATAGGTGTAAAAGGGTATGGCTGTTAACTGGACACGATAATCACCCCCAAACCTTCAATGAACCTGTAGATCCGCTCCTCGTCAGTACTTATCAGATCTGGCACAAACTGGGCTAACTGGGTGAATCGCTGTTCAAACTCCGTCACCGACCTGTCCCCTTTCTCTAGATGTAGAAACTCATACTTCATCCTGTCACGGATAGCTTTGCCATAGTACCGCCTATTAAAATGTTCCTTGAACTGTTCCCAAGTTATCGGACCAACGTCCCCCAAGTCTCTGCTAGTCGTATCCCACCAATCAAAGGCTACTCCGTCAAGAAAGTCTACTACCAACCCCACTTTTCGTTCCTCTGGGCAATTAATCTGAGCAAATACCCTCTCCATCTTGTTCAGCCAATTTTGGGCATCCATAGCATTCGGAGCATGGGAGAAACTATAAGCTCCATGTCTCTTTGCTCGCTCCATGGTAAAATCAGTCTTGGAGCCAGGAAGCGCTGCTGTCAACTGTTGGACAATACGTCCCAAGGCATCTGCTAATCCTCTAGGAGTATTCTCGTCTCCTGGAGCGGGAGGAGTCTCCCCGCGATTTCGGCGTCTAGGAGGCATAACACCTGAGATTAAAAAGAAGATTAAACAATTTATAGTAAAGATACTAGGACAACTACCTTATACACCTGAGAACATACTAGCATCGAAGAACATATGATGGGGATCCGCCGCGGTCGGGCCATCACTCGGAAGATACTAGATGTCATCAAGTACATAAGATAGTATAAGTGACAGGAAACAGAAAACCTAAAGCTCTGATACCAACTGTCAGAACCCATCCCGAAAATCCTCTCAAATTTTCAAGATGGACTCTGCGGGGCCCATTTTTAAGAAAAATTCGACAGAACTTCCCTTAAAAGTGGACAACCCAACTGTAAGAAAAACAACAAAAACAAATTTTTCTAAATCCAAGATCCAACAACATGCAGTCATCCTATATTTCACAACCACCACAAGTTACTAAGCTAAAAACCAAGCGTAAAGGCAGTAAAATTTATACAATACAGCCTGGGGGTTCTAATCTTCAACTCCATAATAAAACACATCTCCGACAATGAAATTAATACACAATAGTACTAAACCTTTCAAATTTATCAGAGCGATCTACGATAAAGTCAAATATATTACATGAGGTAGGTTAATATTAACCTACGCAAGGCAAGTGGCAGGACTGGTGCTAAGCCTCGATCCTACGCCGAACAGCAACACTGCGAACTGGGCAAAGGAAACCGAAAGGCCCAGGGGAAAGTAAGCAATAAAACGTTAGTTGTGAGTGGACAAAAATATTTAATTAAGAAAGAAATGTTTCTTACTTTCCCACATTTATTGTTTAGAACGTTCTTATGCATACAATAGGGAATTAAAGATTTTAAATCACTTTCATGACTAAGCCAGCCCCGCTGGTTTGAGGGAAGTTCGACCGACCCTGTTAGTCGGAAGAATAAATAAATAAGTAAATAATTTAAAAGGTATGGGGGAAGGACGTCATCACCATACAATAAAATAAAGTGAGCCGCTAAGGCTCGGGTCGGAGTGTCCCACACTCAAGAGCATCCCATGCTCGGCTCTACTCACCCACTAACACAAAGTAAGTAGGGAGGAGTACCAATAGGCTAGCTAGCAATAAAGTATATCGACCCAGGTATGGTGGGTAAAAACCATATGAAAATCGAGAATTTGTGAGATTTCCTCGAATTCTCACAAGAAAGGAACTTAGTCCAACGACGTGACCCCGCACGCTAACATGATTCAAAATCATGAACCAATATACTAAAATAGAGTAAGTTCATAATCTCGAAGAAATCTCCCATTTCCGAAGATTTTTCGAGAAACCCGAATCTACTAACAAATAATGATACTTTCATTTTTAGAAATAATCTTGTCGAAGATTATTTCTAATAAAAAGTTCGAATGGAACATAACCACTTCTAATCGCCAATTCGAACTATAAATAATTTCATAATCAAAAATCGAATAATATGCTCATTAAATAAAAGATGCTTTAAATAATTTCATAACTTAAAAAATTTAATTACATGCATGAATTAAAATCAAACGTCCACTCACAGTATACGGCTAAGCTTGCCGTCGATCCGAACCCTCCTCGTGAGAATCCTCCTCACGTCCTGTACAATGTAACGTTCATAAACCGATAAGTACAGGACGGATAAAAATTAAATTCACCAAAAACACAACCATATCCCAATTGTTATTATTTACTTAAAAATCTCCAATTTCACTTTTCTAACTTCATTTCTTTACTTTGAGCTTCCGATTAAGGAATTCCGATACACGGATTATCCGTGAATTAATCAATGAATTTCACACAACGAAAACCATATCTACACTTCACGAAATTAATTCGAGGTCACCAATATTGAAACTACATTATACCAATGATTAAATAGCTAAATTACGACAGTCAGAAACCTGCCCTACACCACCTCACGCTCCGCCCACAGTGGCGGCGAGTGGCGGTTACTCGCCGGAATTAACCTCCTCCTATGGCCACCAAATTTCATGCACAACATCAATTCTACCAACTGGTCATTTTATTCAACTACAACACATCCAAATTATGCTTAAAAACAGTCGAATCCGATCGGTGTACAAAATCCCAGAAATTTCTCAAGAACCCTAGAACTTCAATTCAACAATTCGACTTCTACACAGCAAATCGAGACACAAGGCCATAGGGGAAATGATCAGTGAAGAAAACCGAACCTTCGACACCGGTTTGGTGGCCGGAGATGACCGAAATCGCCGGAAATCGTCGAAAAACCCAATCTGCTACAGTAAACTTCGTGGCTCAATTCCGAGCTCCTCCGGTCGAGACACCGCAAAATACCACTGTAGGCATGACAAGGAGGGAGAGGCGAACCTAGGAATGTCTGGGTTTCGTCGTGGGGCGACCGGAATCGAAGGAACTTGGAGGAGGAAGATTCGGCCGAACTGGAGGAGGAAGAGTCGGGGGAGAAGAGAGAGAAGAGGCCGGGTAAGTTTCCAAATTTGGAAACTTACCACAGTAACTTACTATTTAAAGAAATTACTATGAACAGTAATCGAGAATAGTAAATTTAGTTTTTCGCTTATAACTTTCGCATACTAACTCCGATTTTTACGAACCACGTATGCATGTTCTCGGTTTAAGATCCTCTACGACTTTCATGAAGAACATTTTCTCAAATCATGGTCTGAACAAAAAGTCAACTTTTAGGGCCACTAAAATCGTATAATGGAGTAAAAATTAAGAGTAACTGACATTTACCGTCAAATTAATAAAAATCGAAAATTCTAGGTTCGGGACGTAACATCTTTCTTCTCAAAACCCCGACATCGTATTTATACAAATATGGTATATGACAGATTAGAGCTCTAACTGAATCGTAGCCTGTCACCTGGCCTAGGTTATGGCATCTGACATATTTATCTTTATCGTATTTCATCAATATGTATACTTATATACATATTTAGAACATCCGATAATTGTATATACTCAACCAATCGTATCTCATCATCCACCTAGGATTAGAGCGTCCGATTCCCCCATACCGGTCACTACGTTGACCCTAAATCCATAATAAGTACAACAATATGTTTTCACACAATTAAATCAACTCATCAAACATACATAATATTATTATGAAATTTAAGCATTTGAAATATAATTCAAATCATCATTCCAACTCAATCATATCATCACTCAATAACACACCAATCAATATATATATTCCACGTAAATATATATATATATATATATATATACACACGTAATCATCTACTCAGGAATGACCACTAATACCATCTATAGTTCACACAAGAAAATAGTGAAATTCATTTGTATAATTAAAATTCATTTTACTTACCTATGGACCGTAATTGATCAAGTCCATATGATTTTAAAAACAAATATTTAATCCATAAATATTTTCCACACAATTACAAAAATAAATAATTTAAAGTACTCGGTTCGTAATATGAATCACGTGAGTTTTACTCACTTCGAAACTCCCCCTGCGTCTTCACTTAGATACAAATCACAATAATCCAAATGCTCGTCAACTCAAACCGTCAAGTACCTAATCAAGTATGGTCTTTACTTAGCAAACGAAGCAAAATAAACTTAAATGATGATCCAACAGTCGGATTCTAAAATAACGACGATCCAATGGTCGGATTCTAAAATAAAGATAATTCAACTGTCAGATCAAATTTAAACGATGATCCAACGGTTAGATCCTCACGAATCATCCTTGGAAACATCCTATCAAAATTATATGAAAATCCGACGGACGGACCTTCACAAATCGCCTCCTGAATCACTGTTTTACAATTATACGAAGATCCAATTGTCGGATCTTCGCCCGTGACCACACAAAGTCATCGGGACATTCATATGATCATCATATTAAAATTTAAAGTAAAACCTATGGTCTGATCTCCGTAAATTGTAAACCGAAGATAAACTGTAAAACCGTAAATAGTAACGTCAAAACTTAAATTGACTATTTATCAACTTTTTCTAACATGACCATGTTATATATCAAAACGCTCGTATGGATGCATAGATCATCGTCCAGATAATATAAACTCAAAATTTGGTCCGACGCGCTGCCACACGTGGCGGTTAGACGGCAGTCAACGCTGGTCAATCACCTCAGATGCAAAAGTTGTCAACTACAAACTTCTTCAAAATGAAATTGTGAACAACTTTAATACCTGACTTTTTCCTAGATAAGACTTAGATCGTCCTAGATCGGGCTTTGAAGTTGGAATAATCTCGGCCACTTGATCAAATTCCAGATCAAATCAGGGACGTCGAAACCTTCAACTCTTGATCTACAACTTTGCACTCAAAATCGTGATGCAAGCCACATATGGGGGTGATCAGGAGGAAGAGCATGTCACGAAAATGGGAGGATCAGCCCGTGCACCTTCGGAAAAATGGAGTTCCGGCCGGGTCGGGTTGGGGGTTTCAGAAAGAGGCTTCGATCCGGGCCTATAAGCAGCTACGGGACTAGGCGAGGGCGGGGAACGGTTGGGCGGCTCGGGGCGAAGGCGGGGAATTTCTGGATCGATCATTAAGTAATTAGGGACTTATGGCTACACAATGGAGCTGAGCTGAGACGAGCACAAGTTTAGGAAAGTGCACATGAACCAAACTAAACTTGATCCGGGTTTAACCTCGTCACAGTGCATATGAACCAAACTTGATTAACTTGTATTAGATGAACGTTAACATGGATACAGATAAGAAATTTTATGTAGTAATATGAGATCGTCGTGTATAAGAATTGTTTATGTTCTATATGCTTCAGTGTTGCATCAATCCACTGGATTTGCCATGAAAAATTGTAAGAGATTTTATTCGATCACCAGTCTCAATTTATGGAATGATATTGATGAAGTGGTTTATGCCACATCATTAATTTGGGACTCAATTTTGGTATAAATATTTGGTGTCTCAAGCATTTTTCATACTGTTGCTTTTAATTAGGAAAAAAAGGAATTCAGGGACGTAATGGTAATATAATATACAGCGACAGGATCAAGGATAGGGGTTTTGGCATTTACAGCCTGTATTTATTTCTCTCACACCATTAATCCAAAACTTCAAACCCATTGTATGTGCTCTGGCTGCTACTCAGTGAACCCTTTCCCACTTTTGGAGCTAGGGCACATATCTGGGTCAGGCATCAGTCTATGCCATTAAAGGATTTACATTGAATCCAAAAGTCTATGCCAGCGCACTGGTGCCGCAGGTAGTCCACAACGACTTTGTACATTCAAGAATGGAAAATATATTTGATTTAAAAAGCAGAAACACAGTAAGCACTCTCACTCATACTAAACAGTTGATGCTTGTTGTCAATCTTGCTCCATGATCAACACAACAAGCCGGCCAGTAGCTTCTTAAATATGATTTCGGCATTAATTTGCAATAGTCTATCAGAATAATAAGATTTCTAACCTGGCCTCTAGTAGTGTTCCAGCAGTTGCAAGGTAAGGTACTTGTGATGATATCCTGAAATCAAGAATCATGTGCAGCCACATATTTTGCAACAGGAAATAAACCCTAACAACCATAATTACCTTGATCAAATTAAATGCATGTATCGAGAAAAACAAACAAAAGGAGTATTACATCGCCAACAAATGATTCCGGACATACATGCTTTGCTTTGGTTGGTCTTTGGAAGAAGTAAAAACTAACCTCAAAAAATAAGAAAATAATCTAAAATGTTATAATAAATGTTAGTGAAAAGCTTAAGCTTCATGAAAACTGACATACAATTTCCATCAAGCCTTCCGATAAGCACTCCCAATAGAAGAAATGTGCGTATAAAATTTCGTAAAATGGTCACAATCTCACATCCCAGAAAAGACAGTCTTTTACATGACGACATATAACTGACAAGTAGGAAGTGGAATCTCATGGTGATAGTGAAACAAATATAGGTAATATGGGTCAATGAGTTGGTGCTTTTGCTCAATTCAACCTTTTCTTTTTTGGTGAATTATATTCAACTGTTTAATACAAAGCAAAGTGATTATATACTACATTAGATGGACAAGGCCTCTGGCTGAGAAGACCAATTATGAAGAAATATAGGAAGAGGAAGATATTTATTACTGGAGACTGAAACTAGCAGAGCTCGAATGCTTTCTGTTTAGTGGAAGAAGCAAACAAAGGCTAACAGAGCTGAGAATTGTCAACTCTCACCCATTTCTTTTATATGCGAATTGATATTTAATTTACTAGGTTATTCAGTTGTAGTTTGTTTTGTGACACACAAGTTTGGCTCTTTTCTTCTTTTGGTAGTTTCTAGCCTGTGAAGTCATAGTGTCTTAATATGATGGTTTCATTAAGAAAATTGTGCGACAGCATTGACATACATTACCTTGTACAGTTTCTTTTCTATCTGCAGTATATTGATCACTGGCATGGAGAAGCTTTTTGTCATTATGCTTGACATATAGACCTGAAAAGTCTTACGTACATTGAACGTTAAACCCTGAACGGCTGAACCTAAACATGGCTATGGTTCTGCATATTAGCTTGAATGAGAAAGACCAAAGAAGAGTCCACTCGATCTCTACTCACCTGAAGTCGACTCGCCATACCAAACGGGTTGATCGAATTCAACCAGTCTTGGCACTATCAGGCACAGCTAATGGTAATTGGGGAACAGCTCAACTTGACTGACCAGCAACTCAAGAACAATGTGAGCTGACTTGTCATATGTATTTGACAATGAATGAGCCAAAACAGTACTGGTTGGCAGAATAATTTGAATCGATTGCCAGAGCAGCACACTGTGCCATTCATGAACATGACACAGAAATTCTGGATGAAACTCATTCCAATGGAGATTTAGACAAAAATCATTAATTGGTTGGAGGGCAAACTATGGAAAAATGAACCAAATTAATGGCATGCCTTACAAGATTAAAAGGAAAATCACTGTATGCATGTCTAGAAAACAATGACTTGATGCAACGTGTTTGAGTACTAAAGCATGAGTTGTTGATTTGTAATAATGGCAGGTCAAGCCTAATTTAAAGGCATTTCTATAGTTCTGCACTTTGCGGTTCCCTTTAAATCTAGATGTTGATGCTAGGCTCAACTCATGGCAGAAGATAGTGGCAGCAGTGAAGGCAAAGGAGAGTGTAGCAGTACTACAGAAGCTAGTATTTCCTGGCCAGTAAAGATCAGACTCTCAACGGATCAGATGCGTTGGAACAGCCTCAAGATTTCACCCTCAAAGGAATTACAAGAGCAAATTATAGGTAAGATGAGTGAGGCTAGCCGCAAAGCGCTAGATTCGTGGATTCCTGTTGAAATGTTCATTTATGATGTTGATACTTGTGAAACTTACAAGGTAGAGCTGGCAAAGAAGAAGTCCTTTTGGTTTGAACCAACTCCTTTTCTTGATGAGAAGAAAAGAGTGTTGAAGGAACAACCTTGTTCTGATCTGAAGAAGGCAAGGGAAGAGTTTGCTTATTCCATTGAGCCTTTTCGACAAATTGTGATGAGAAGGAATCTGAGCTATGGCCAAGAGATTGGCTTGAGATGGTCAGGTGGCAAATACATAGACAAACTTGAGTTTTCAGTTTTGTATGTACCAAGACGCGATCGGCTGGACTTGGAAACCTTAAGAATTTAAGAGGGGCAAGAGATACATGCTTTTGTAACTCACTAATCATGTTCGATTGAATTTTATATTATAAATTGTACTTGTGATCAACCTTATGGCACTCTATATGTACACTTATTCTTTCATTTTAATTAATTTGATATAATTTTTGCATGACTCCTTCTACCAGAGATTAGTTTATTTCATTAGCGCCTTTAGCGCGCAAAATTTTAAATTATAACAAAATGGGAGCGTGAAAATCACTGCCTTTCTATCTTTTCCTTTTGTGGATATAAAAAAAAATTAGTTGTAGTTTTTGGTGAAATGATGTAATCTTCAAGAGATCTAATTTTGTCAGTTTTTGCATGACTCCTTCTACCAGAGATTAGTTTATTTCATTAGCGCCTTTAGCGCACGAAATTTTAAATTATAACAAAATGGGAGCGTGAAAATCACTGCCTTTCTATCTTTTCCTTTTGTGGATATAAAAAAAAAATTAGTTGTAGTTTTTGGTGAAATGAGTGTAATTTTCAAGAGATCTAATTTTGTCAGTGAGTTGTGACCTGTTGGTAATTTCAACATTGTAAATGTTATGTGTTTGATTCTTACTAACATATGTAAGGGTGGGATGGGCTAACCTTTTTTTTTTTTGTAAGTGTGTAATCTTCAAGAGGGAATTTCGCTACAAATGCATGCTACATTGATCACTGAATGGGTATTCAGAAGTTGAAAGAATAAAATAAAAAAAATTGGAACTCAAAATGTATACCAAAACATCATCTAAGAGCCCAGTACCATTTAGTCGATCTAATGGGAGAATATGAGTACAATTCACAAAATGCTAGTTGTTGTGTATTATGAGTCAACTCATAAAGATTACGATATAGTTGTAATTGTTACCCATTCATATCTTCTATACTTGTGATTTGTAATTTAGTGTTTACAATGACTTTTCCCATTAGAAGTCCAAATTCAAGAACAGGCTGTCAACATCCATGACCCTAAACTCACATTTTATAGCCGCCGGGAAAGGGTGAACAACCACTTTAAATTTGGTTCAGCGAAGTCCTCGCCCAAATCCGTTTGGATTTAGCTCACCTTTTACCAACTGGTGAATTTTCAAGAATAAGGCTGGTACAATCCATTAGATGTGTAATATGCTGCAAAAGACTCTATTGATTATAAGTCAATGAGTAGTAAAATGTAGCTTGGACTTGAAAAACTACCCAGTTTTATTAACGAAGAACAAATCGTGGATCCAACCTCGGTATCAGAATTACGGAGGATAAGTTGACAATATGTAAGAAAATAGCAGACAAGAAGTGTGGTGTGATCAGAAGTCAAGATCAGCTATGATCGTATGTTAGCGGCTCTCAGTAATCACCTTTTCGATGAAGGACCGAGTGTTAGGCATTGTAAGATTCCCATAATCTGTCAGAACGTCCCTTCCGGATAACTGTTGGAGTGTATCCCTAGTGTCAAAAAAATCAGTATGCTTTGGAGTTGAAACATAACAGCATTTTTCACTTTCAATTTTTCTTATGGTCCATAGCCACAGCTTCTTATTTTTTGTTCACAAGCAGACTGGTGCAGGTGTTTTGGCATTTCTGTTGTCATCTACGCCTATAAAGCAAGGACCATAGGAAAGTAAGCCATAAATGACCACGACATTTCTCACTCATAAAATTTCTAGAATGTAATGAAGTTATAATTACATACGTCCTAGTGTCTACTGGCTTCCCTCCAAGAGAGGATAGTTGAGATCTGTCAGAGGCTTCTGAAATTGCATGCCTGTTAATGATGCCGCATCAGAGTTCTCGATCTTTTAGTAATCAGTGCTTTCTCATCATTCAAATTTGCCTGCACATGTTTCCATCCGTGGTTGCTGGTCCCTGCAATGGCAGCAGTAGTAAATTCGAACAGTAACCAATATGAATTATACATATACTAAAGTTGATCACCTGCTTGATACTGTTACTAAGCCGGTAACAGTAGCGGCTCGAGCCGAGCCGATTAGTGAAATTAAGGTTCTGTCCTGATTTTGTGATAATTTACTTCGTTGTCATTCGTCCACAGTATTTGCATCTGGAAAGCCTCTATCTACACTTCTACACCGACATTAACTCTTCCAGAATTCAATTCGTAACTAGGTTTAATTAAAACTAAAGTGGAAATCTGATATTAAGGAAGAATTGTCGCTGGAGTGGTGTTTATACAACGAGCTTGCTTCTCAAAGGATTTATGTGATAGCTAGGTGAGCTAGAATCCACCATCATATATTAATTATAATGATTCTGTAAAAGTGGGGAAATTGTGCTCCTCTTTTCTCTGTCACCATTTTTTTTTCTTTTAATGCCCGATTTTCTTTTATGTTTTGATTTCAATCATTTCATTTTAAATAGAAGTCTGGGTTTTTCACAGGTAAAGCTTCAATCTTTTGCTCTCTGCTTTTTCTCATCTGGATATACTGCTTGCTTTTTGTGTTCGCCAGGTAACTGGTCCTATGTTTGGTGGCTTTATGCTCTTGGAGAGGCAATAAAATAAGTCTGGGTTTTGTAGTTTTCATGGCTCAAAAATTGAAACTTTATGATTATGATGGTGATTGTGTGATTGGGTTCTTCAGGTAGTGAAGAATAGTCTGTATCTTTGATAACTTTCAAGCTTGAATTTGAAAGATGACTCATAGAAGGGTTAACCCAGATGAAATCCAATTGAGAATTGATCCAATCCACACTGATGTTGATGAGGAGATCACCGGTCTTCGATCCCAAGTCAGAAGATTGAGAAACGTATGCACTGTTTTTTTTTTAAATAGTTTAATTGGGTTATTTACTTCAATGTGAAAAGTGTTTTTGGTTCTCATCATTGATAGATGTTGATATTGTTCTTACATTGAATGAATAGGGAGGTATTGGTAAGTGCAAGTATATTGCTTGATGGTTTGGTTTAGGATAGGGTTGAAATTACTTTGTTGAAGGATAGAATATGGCATATTGGAAGTTTTGTAATTTGATGTTGTTTTGCGGTGTTGCCCTGCCCAAATAACAATGGAGTTCACATCTATACTCTGATTCAAGCCAAATGGGAAAAGCTGTTCTTCAGAAGGTATTGTGTTTCAGACTCATGGGCTTGCAATGATAGTTGTTGAAAGCCAGTAATAATGTGATATTTCAATGCAAACTTGATAGAGATGGAACTTAGGTAACCGAGTTTTCGTCAAAACAATTAGAAAGCAGTTCGAATAGTAGTGAGAATGTAGTACAACTCATTAGGATGATTACTTGGAGGTGTCAAGAACTTTCTCCCTGTAATGTGATACTGGCTAAATGACGCACATTTGATGGCTTCCTGGAATGTTTGTGAAGACCCGAAATTTCATTTAAAATAAATGTATGTAATTCAATATTTATTTAATAATATGAATTATGAATTTTGGGTTTGCATCGTATGTCGTTGTGTGAGGAGAGGGGTTTCGAACGAATTTTATTTTCGACATGAACGTTATTTAAGGGGTCGTGAAAATTGACTTTTTATACGTTCTAAATTTGGAAAAACTTCCTTCATGAGAGTTGTAAAGCTCGTCGATACGATCTCGTACATATGTAGAACGCATTATTCAGAGTTCGTATGAATAAGTTATGAATATTTGAAAATTAGAATTTTTCTATAAATATCAAGAAAATCTGATTTTCTTCATTAAGGACGAAAAAATTGCAATTTTGCTTTTGGTCCCCCATTCCTCCTCTCTCTCTCTCTCTTTCTCTCTCTCTCTCTCTCTCGTGCGAAACCCTCCCCCCTCGTCCGACCCATTCCGACCCTACCCGGCCGGAACGCAGCCCTCCCGGCCATGCCGCCCCGAGTCGTGAAGATCCATCCGTCGGATTTTCGTATAATTTTGATAGGATGTTTCCAAGGGTGATCCGTGAGGATCTGACTGCTGGATCATCGTTTAAATTCAATCCGACCAGATCATCTTTATTTTAGAATCCGACCGTTCAATCGTCATTTATGTTAATTTCGTGCTTCGTTTACTAAGTAAAGACCATACTTGATTAGGTACTTGATGGTTTGAGTTGACGAGCATTTGGATTATTGTGATTTTAATTGATAGAATACGCAGCTGGACTAGAGGTGAGTAAATCGCACATGGTTCATTTAAGAACCGAATTTAGTAAATTATATTGATTTGATAATAATAATAGGCATTACTGTGTGAATATCTATGCATATATGTTATTTTATGTGATGATATATATATATATATTTATTGATGGATTGTGTTGAGAAAACAATATGCATGATTGTGTTGCTATTATTGTTTAAATTTTTACTTTTCGTGATTTATATGTTGAGAAAGGAGTTGAGTTTTATTGTTTGAGAAACGATAAATTGTTTTGATATGTGGAGATCAATAGGTCACGAGAGTGACCATGACATACTATCAGTGAACCACGCTCTCGTACTGGGCTGCTGGTTACTAATAGTATTATAATCATGAACCACGCTCTCGCGCCGGGCTGGTGGTTGCGATCAGTTAGAGCACTAGTCTGTCTGCCAAATATGAGTGGTCTTATGAGGGTAACGTTGAGGTTACTTGTGACTCATAAGTATGAGTTTTAGAAGAGAGTCTTGAGAGCATTCATTCCTTTATATTTTAGGATATTTTGGAGTTACCTTGTGAGTTTATATTTATTAACTTAAATTGTGCAATCTTTAAATTTATTCATACGGGCTTTCAAAAGCTTTCCGGGTTTTGTGTTGTTGCAATCCCGGTACACTATTCAAACGGTGTAGCGGATAATCCTGCAGGTCAGGAGAACTAGGGTGGTGATCGAGCTGCTTAGTGTAGCAGTATTTGATTTATCGCATTTACTTTTGTGAGGTTTGTTATGCTCATTGAGCTTTACAATTTAAGTTTGTGAGAGTGTGATGTAATAAGAAATTTGAAGATTTGATTTTCGTATTATTGAGTGGGTGATGTGTGGTTATTTATGAAAAAAATTCAGGACATTTATTTGATTAAGTTGTTTAATTGATGTTTTAGATTTGAATTTCTTTATTCAAAATTCAGGGCGTGACAATGTTCTTCCCTCCAACTTTTGAAAAGTATTCTGTCTGATGTATTGTTAGGAAAAGTGAAACCATTTGAGGTTAGAATTTGAAAATGACGTGTATATATATTTCAGGGTTTCAATGGGTACATTTGTTTTCCCATACTCTTGATATATAATTGTGCATTCTTGCTAAGAGTGTCAAGAGCAAATTATTTATATCAGATATACTGCATGTATATCAACAATGGAAACTTAGAGCATTGACTCGTGGAGGTATGTATGTCACGCCCCGAATTTTAGAATAAAAATTCAAAATCCGAAACATGAATTAATACAACTCAAAATAACCATCCAGAAAAATTTCTTTTCCTTAACAACATTACCACACAATTTAATTTCAAAAACCGAATTTAGTCTCGGTTAATTATTACAACTCACTCACAAAATAAATTGTAAAGCTCTAAATGAGCATACAAACCTCACAACTCAAATGAAATAAAAATAAATGATGCAACACCTAAACAGCACGGTCACCTCCTTGGTTATCCTGACCTGTAGGAATATCCACTACACTATTTGAATAGTGTACCGGGATTGCAACAACACAAAACCCAGTAAGCTTTTGAAAGCTCGTACGAGTAAAAAGAAAGAAACGGTTGTTTAATTAATCATATTTAATTTCACCCAAGTCAACACTCCACAATTTCCACATCTACAAGAAACCAACAATCTCAACAATCACCAAATCACTTATCAACACAAAACTCTAATTCACATCTTTCTTCTCAAAACCCCGACATCGTATTTATACAAATACTGTATATGACAGACTAGAGCTCTAACTGAATCATAGCCCGTCACCTGGCCTAGGTTATGACATCCTACATATTTATTTTTATCGTATTTCATCAATATGTATACTTATATACATATTTAGAACTTCTGATAATTGTACATACTCAACCAATCGTATCCCATCATCCACCTAGGATTAGAGTGTCCGATTCCCCCATACCGGTCATTACGTTGACCCTAAATCCATAATAAGTACAACAGTGTGTTTCCACACAATGAAATCAACTCATCCAACAGACATAATATTATTATGAAATTTAAGGATTTGAAATATAATCCAAATCATCATTCCAACTCAATCATATCACCACTCAATCACCAATCAGTATATATAATCCACGTAAATAAATAAATAAATAAAAAAAAATATATATATATATACGTAATCATCCACTCAGGAATGACCACTAATACCATCTATAGTTCACACAAGAAAATCGTGAAATTCATTTGTACCTCGTAATTCGTCCAGCATTTACTTCAGTGCGATATTGCTTTGATAGCAAAATTGCTACAACGGGGAAGGTGGAAAGAGTTTTCTCAATTAGCTCTTCTTCTGTGAGGGGTTTTTGACAGAACCTCAACATGGCTTTGGGGCGAAGAGCTTCTGAATTGTATTCAGCAACATACTTGAAGTCGAAGAAGCGTACATTGTTCCACTAAACCTTCAAGTCAGGGAGGATGAAATCTTGGATATGTTAAAGCGCTCTTCTAGCTCTCCCCATAGATCATTTGCATCTTTGATGGACATGTATTCTAATATGAGTGCTTTGTCCATATGGCGGTGCATCAAGATGATTTCTTGTGCATGCTCTATGGGTGTTCGTTGGAACACAAGGCCAGCGTTTGGTGCCTAGATGATTGGCAATATCCCTTTCGATGTGAGATGGTTCTCAACGTTGGTTTTCCAGCTATGGTAATCCGAACTTGTTGAGTCAAGGATTTGAAAATCGAGTCTAGGTTCATTCGACATCCTGAAGATAAGAATAAAATATTAGTTTCGGAGTTTAAACTTCCACGAAAAATAATAAGATTTCCGAGCTATGCTACCAAGAAATCAATTTCCAAGAATATTTAGATTAGACCGAAACAATGATGTTTAATATGGTCATAATTTGATGCTTGCGGACGCTCTTAGTCCGAACATTATGAACACTCTTAGTTCATTGATTACTAACGCTCTTAGTCCGTTTGGCGTGAATTTCTATAATTCCGCTTTTGATTGTAAGTTCTTGAGAAAAAGGAAACAGGAGAAAAATGAATAAAAACTCAAAAACGGGAACTTTTAGTAAAGAATACCTTGAAATAGTGTTGCCAGAAAATTTGATCGGAAAAAGTTGTCGAAGGTGATCGCTGGAAAAAGTCGAGAAAATCGTCCAAAAAGTCGTCGGAATAATATCGGAAAAGTCACCGGAAAAGTCTTCGGAAACTTGCCCTACAGATCTGTCGGCAGATCTGTCAGTAGCTGCTCGACAGGTGTCTCGGCAGCTCTCGGCAGGTGCTGTCGGCAGGTGTCGGTAGGTCCTCTCGGCAGGTCCGCTCGGAAGCTCTCGAAAGATCCGCTCGGCAGCTCTTGGCAGCTTCTCGGCAGCTTCTCGGCAGCGGTTCAAAACTTCCGGTGGCCAGTTCATGCTGTTTCTGGCAGTTCTGGCGGTTCTGAGGCCGGTTCTGGGCTTTTTGGATCAAAGGCTTTGATATGTGCTAGGGTTTGGAGGTTTTTTGTAGGTTTGGAAAAATGACTTCGGTTGGATGATGAACTTCCTTTCTCTTGCCGATTTTCGATTCTAATTCTAGAGCAACTTCGTGCTGATAACGTGTTTAAGGACAAACGTAAAATAACAAAGAGAAAGAGAGTTTTGTTTCAGAGAGAATGAAGATTCAAGTGTGTTTATTCATCTCATACAAGAGTGTATTTATAGGAACAATGTAGTGTGAATGCTCAAAGAGAAAACCAAATTGATAACATTCTCAATGATGAAATCTGTCATGCTTGTTGCTTCTTGGTAAAGCATGTTTACACAAGTCTTCATACACTCAAGTACCTATGTTTATAAATTCAAGTACCTATCTATACACTTAAGTACTTATTACATGATATAGACATTCATAGTATAATACATTTATACTACAACACAAAGGAAGATATAATTACCAGAACTCTGTTATGGTCTGAAGCAAGAAGGTTATCGTTAATGTTTTCCCTCAATGTCAACCATAGAAGCAGCAAGTAACTTGACCACAGATTCTATAATCCACTGCATTACAAAACGGACAAGAGTTGGGGAGAGAAGCTAAATGCCGTTAGCGTACCAAGATCTGGAATGTGTATAAGCATATTTCGACTATTACTTTGACGTTGATTAAGAAGAATTACATGATTGATGACAAAGAGCAATGTGAATGACCACTGCTGCTGCTCACTACAAGAAAAGAGCCTGATATTCACTATTGTATTGCAACTATTTTATGATTTTGTTGTTATTGACCAGTTATACAGTAATCTGAAACTGCACGGTTGCCAGTTACATTATACTCAAACTCAAATATCAACTAATCCATGGTTTATTAGTTGGTAACATAACTCAGTGTTCAAAATAATTGCTCACAGGTTTTGTCAATATGGAATCAAACAATTTCAAACTTTAAAGAATTCTTTTGAAAACACATCCTGATCATCTCCTATATGGCTTAAGGTGATAATTTTGAAACTCCTATCCAAAAGTAACAGACTCTTCATCGAGTTTCTTCTTCAATATTCTCCAAGTTCTCAACATATCAAACTGTATTAACCCTCTGAAGAGTGTCTCAAAAGTAACTTTCTGAGGCAGAAGCCCCTTCTCTATCATCTCCACAGAAAACTGGCACGCCTCTCTCCACTTCTGCTTCTCACATAACCCATGAACCAACATTGTATACGAATCCAAATCCGGCCCTGCCCCGCTCTCTTTCATGTCATCCCATATCTCTCTCACAATCTCCACTCGATTCAGCTGCAAAAACATCCTCACCAATATATTATAAGTGTGCACACTCTGCGCAAACAATCCACCCTCCTTCATCTTCTTATACAACTTCAAAGCGGTTTCCGAGTCCTTCCTCTCCCTATACTCTTTGAAAAAACAATTATACGTAGCCGCAGAGGGACTAACCCCACTCATCACCATCTCACCAAGCAACTCCTCCGCCTCATCAAGCCTTCCGCAAGAGCAGAGACACTTGACAACCGAAGTGTAAGTCGCCACAGTGGGACAAATCCCCCTCGCCTTCATTTCCTTGAGCATATCAAGCGACAACTCCGGCTTATGTGCCCGACTATAAACATGAAGAAGGATCAAAAACTAGTTACGTCCGGCTCAATGCCTCTGCTGGACATTTCATCGAACACCTTCAGTGCATTTCTTATGGTCCTCTCAAACCTGTCCTGAGGGTGGCCCTCCTACAAATCCCATCTAGAAACACATTATAAGTAACCACATTGGGCTCAATACCTCGCTCAATCATATCCCTCAAGAACCTCTCCGCCATAGTGAAACGGCCAATTTTTTTCTTTTTTGGTACATAAAATGGTGGTCAAGTAAGTTACCATTCTGGAGCCCGTAACTTGAGTATGGCCCCTCCTCAAGGAATGTTTTTCACAAGCTGCGGTTCGAACCAGAGACCTCCTATTACCAAGAGAAGCCCTACAGCCTCCACCACACTTGCGGCTTAGCATGCTTCAACTAGACCAACCCCATTAAGTCGAAACGGCTAATCTTACACCACCTGTAAACCTGAACAGTGTACATTTTCACATACCGTCTCTTTCTCACTGTCAAGTTTGTGAGAACGTACAAGTAACAAGTCTGCTACAAAGTCTTTTGACTGACCAATCTCGGTTAGGGGAAGGAAAACTCAACCAAGACTACTGCACTTCATATGTGTAGGCTTTTGATAATTTTATTGAATAGTAGGAGATATGAGTAAGTAGCATATGCAACGAAAAAACATATAAAGCCTAATTATCAGCCTTTGATTACTCTCTAACTTTTTTCTGGTCTAAGCTCTTTCAATATTAATTTCAAATTCATTTAATTAGTATAAGTAATTAATTAATGAAACTTCATAGCAACCTCTATGAACCAGTCGGGTAGAATTTTAACAATATAAGACCAATGAGTGTTAAAATTCAATCATCCAACTGCTCATAATATGAAATGTGTGAGCTCAACATTTATACTATAAAATGCATTTTTGTTCCACAAAGTAAATCAACTAGTCACTATGATGAAGGATAATAGTATTGCAGAATGGTGTATGTGGTGTGTAATAGGGTGAGAACCAGAAGGATGAAGGCTGCAACCAAAGAAGTAATTTGCCATGGATTACATAAATGATCACGCTTCAATTTTTCCAGCCACTTGTTCCATGTAACAAGTTGACAACCAGTTGTAATCTATTAATCATATAATGATTAGTTGCAAACAGAGTAATGTAGAAATTAGCTTTCCTAAGGACCTTAGCATTTACAGTTCTAAAAAAATTAATAACATTACAATTCTTTGGTATTTGTTTTTATATATACATATATATCATTTCTTCTGGTCTATAAAGTACCTCTTTATATGAGAGTTGCATAAGTTTTATATTCTCCTTTCTTCTCTCCTTTAGTAATTAGTCTTGAATACAATAGTTTATTGTATGTAATCCATTACCAGATCATGCTCAACAGTTTAAGGAAAGGAAATGATAAAATACTTGTGAAATTACAAATTAAAGGCATCTCATATATTGATGACAGAACCTACTAATAAATCAAGGAACTGCATCCATATGCCAATCCAACTTTTATTTGAAATCCCCTACATCAAGATACATTGCCAAATAAGGAAATGAATACCACAAAGTAAACTAGTTAACAAACATTAATTACTAACGAGGAGAATAGTATTGCTGAATGTTATATGTGGTCTGCAATAAGGTGAGAGCCAGAAGAATAAAGGCTGCAACCAAAGAAGTAATTTTCCATGGGTTAGATAAGTGATCACGTTTCAATTTTTCTAGCCACCTGTTCCACGAAACGTTGTAATACTTGTTCACTTCAGCACATAGTTCCCCATAGTAGAAGTTCTTGAGGAATGTATCATCGTAAAGCTTGTTGAAGATTTTGTAAGCATTTTCAGAGCTGAACCAGTTGAGGAATATTTCTTTCTCACAAAGAAAATATATATCCTTGCTGGAAGCAATGAGGCTATGCATCAAAATAACATAGGAAGTTATTTTATGTGATCGGCCATGACAACATTGCTCAAGGGCAATTATGTTCCTCAACAGTGGCTCTGTCATCTCTTCAATTGGCAGTTGTGGAATTGTAAACACACCATCTTTGAAATCTATGTTCATCATGCCTTCCATACAAGCCCTTCTGAATTCAACACCTGCCTCCGAGAGAGTAGTGGCTGGAGGCAACTTTACTTGTGATGAGCAGGGCAAAGACTTTACCTTTCTAAATCGAAGAACTAATGTACTTCTTATCAGATCAAGTATGTGCAAGATAGCATCACCCTCATCCTCATCCTCATTATCACCATCATCATGACCATTGTGACTAAGATAGGACTCAACATTGCGCACTAGTGATCCTTGTGAGCTAAAGGTGAGGAACACCAAGTCAAATATAACAAGATTGAGAATGAATTTTTAGATATCTATTACACCCATTCTGTGGTGTATATAAACAGATTATAATCGTACTACAACTATTGTGTACTACTGTACTACACAACATATACAAGGTAAGTAGTTACAACAATATATTCCCTTGTAGTCTATTCCTAATAGGGAACGATGACTCACACTAACACTCCCCCTCAAGTTGGTGCATATACATCAACCATGCCCAACTTGCTTAGTGAGTCATAAAACGCCTTCCTGGAAACTCCTTTGGTAAGTACATCTGCAAGTTGCTCTTCAGTTGGAACAAAAGGAAAGCTAATGATTTTGGCATCTAGCTTCTCCTTTATAAAGTGACGATCAACCTCCACATGCTTAGTACGATCATGTTGTACTGGATTCTGTGATATGTCAATAGCTGCCTTGTTGTCACAATACAACTGCATGCAATTTGTGAGTATGAAACCTAGATCACGTAACAGATTTCTCAGTCACAACAATTCACACACTCCATGAGCCATACCTCTATACTCGGTCTCAGCACTAGAACGCGCCACAACTTTCTGTTTCTTACTCTTCCATGTAACCAAATTACCTCCCACAAAAGTAAAGTAACCTGATGTCGACCTCCTGTCTGTGATATTTCCAGCCCAATCTGCATCTGTGAAGCCACAAACCTCAAGAATGTTGTTGTGCTTAGAAAATAGTATTCCCCTACCTGGAGCTGACTTCAAGTACTTCAGAATTCGCATAACAGCATCCATGTGACTCTCACTCGGATTATGCATGAACTGACTCACCACGCTCACTGCATACGCAACGTCTGGTCTGGTATGAGCCAAATAAATCATGCGCCCAACTAACCTCTGATAGCGAGCTCGATCAGTAGGTACCTGATCTGGATACTCAGCTAAACCATGATTCTGCTCAATAGGAGTGTCAATAGGTCTGCAATCTAACAAACCTGTCTCTGTCAGCAAGTCAAGAACATACTTCCTCTGGCACAGATAGATTCCTTCTCTCCCCCTGGCTACGTCAATTCCTAAGAAGTACTTAAGCTCACCCAAGTCCTTCATCTCAAACTCAGAAGCTAGCTGTCTCTGCAGTCTATCCATCTCAACAGTGTCATTACCCGTGATTACCATATCATCCACATAGATAATTAGAGCTGTTACCTTCCCCTGTTGATGTTTGAGAAACAAGGTATGGTCTGAGTTGCTCTGCTTGTAACCAACCTTCCGCATGAACTGTGAAAATCTTCCAAACCAAGCACGAGGTGACTGTTTGAGACCATACAGAGACTTTCTCAATTTGCATACAAACTCACCAGGAGAAGCAACTACATACCCTGGTGGGAGGCTCATGTATACTTCCTCGACTAACTCTCCATGAAGAAATGCATTCTTGACATCAAACTGTCGGAGTGGCCAGTTTAAACTAGCAGCGAACGAGAGCAGAACCCGAATAGTATTCATCTTGGCAACAGGAGCAAAAGTTTCATCATAGTCTATACCATACGTCTGAGTAAATCCCTTTGCTACAAGTCGTGCTTTGTATCGATTCACTGATCCATCTGCATTATGCTTCACGGTAAACACCCAACGACAGCCTACAGCCTTCTTGCCTTGTGGTGGAGGCACAAGTTGCCAAGTACTGTTCTTCTGCAACGCCTCCATCTCTTCATCCATAGCCTTCCTCCACTTTGGATCCCCCAATGCATCCTGCACTTTGTTAGGTACTGATACAGCAGATATTTGATTCACAAATGATGCATATGACTTAGACAACCTCCTAGTGGACATATAGTTGGCTACTGGATATGTTGATTTGGCAGTAAGAGTAGGTTCATATCTTTTGGCTGATTGACCTCGAGTGGTCCTATGTGGTAACACATATTGCTCAACATTAGACTCACTACTACTAGTATCAGTGGATGGACATACCTCAAATGGATGATCTTCAGTACCAGGAAGTTGTGGGTCAGGGGTAGAAGCGATGGCAGGAGGGGCAGTTGTGTCTTCAACCTCATTCTGAGTGATGGGAACTGGTGCTTCTGCTACTGGAGGCGGCGAGCTAATAGTTTCAACCGGATCTGTCAAAATACCTCCTGGCTGTGTAGCTTCTCCCTCTCCCTCTGATTCCCCCTCTCCATGATATAGCTCTTCAAAATATGAATTCTCCCCCTGAAGAGCTGTATCTGAAGAGGAGAAATAACTTATGTCTTCAAAGAAAGTAACATCCATAGTGACATAATACTTTCTGGATGATAGCACTTGTACCCCTTCTGATGACCTCCGTAGCCAACAAACACACACTTAAGGGCTCGGGCATCCAACTTAGACCTCTGATTTGTTGGTATATGGACAAAGGCAACACAACCAAAAACACGAGCTGGAAGATTGTGAAAGGATGGTAAGGAGACATGAGAGGCGAGAACCTCAAATGGAATTTTGCCCTGAAGGACACTGGATGGAAGACGATTGATAAGATGAGAGGAAGCATGTATAGCATCGCCCCAAAGATAGTTGGGCATATGAGCACTAAAAAGAAGGGCACGAGCCATATCAAGTAAATGACGGTTTTTCCTTTCGGACACAAAGTTAGAAATCTATAAAGCCATACCAATTTTACCTCGACCAGCTATAGAAGCTGTAGGGGTAGCTCCACCTGCTGTATGATGATCTTGGCCAGCCACTCCATAGAAATCTGGTTCTTGGACCAAGTGAACCGCAACTGCTTTCCCCTTAAGACGATAACCTTGCTTTTTAGGTTTAAGATGTGGGTTCAACTTCCAACAAGTCTCCCGAACATGCCCAAGATCATTGCAATAAGAGCATTGAGGACGAGGACGGTTTGAGAAGCCTTGCGGGAAACCTTGCTGATGAAGTGGGGCTGAACTCTGTTGCTGAAGGAAAGGTGCAGGTGACTTGGCCTGAATGAAAGGTGCAGGTGACTTGGCCTGAATGGCTAGGCTAGATACTTCAACCTGTGCAGATTTGACACTTTCCTGCTGAGACTCATCCTTGCAGATGTATGTAAAAGCTGTGTTCAAACTAGGAGGGTCTGTCATTCTGAGCAATTCTCCCTTGGCACTGCTATGCTTCTCATCAAGCCCTCTCAGGAAGACATGAACCCTTTCTAGCTCCTTCTCCTTCTGATACCACACAAGATCTTCCTGATTCTTGATCTTGCAAGGACGCTTCTGATCAATTTCAGCCCATACATTCTTCAGTTTGGTGAAAAACACTGACACTGGTTGCCCATTCTGTTGCATTCCTGCAGCTTTGCACATCAGTTCATGAACCTGTATAAAATCAGACTCATTTGTATAGAGATCTCCCAACGTCTTCCATATTGCCTCAGCAGTTTCACATTCCTCTACCATCTGCAGCACATCATCAGTCATGGCTCTAAATAAAATAGACATTACTAACCCATCATCATCTTACCACTTAGCATAGGCCTCGATGTCATCTTCACTAGGAACCTTGATTGTTCCTGTCACATGTCCCATCCTGTGTATCCCGCGAAGATAAACGAACATAATCTTCTTCCATGTTCGGAAATTGGTACCAGTGAGTTTGGTACCACCAAAAGAACCACCTTCTGAGCTCTTAACAGAGACCTCAACTTTCTGAACCTCATTGGTCTTAGAACCCTGACCTTCACTTTGATCACCACCCATCACAACAATTCAGTAGCAAAAATCACAGAGTATGCAGCGGAAAAAGAGGATATTCCAACAATTGCAGCGATATATATATATATATATATATATATATATATTCTTCCTTTTTTTTTTTTTTTTTTTTTTGAAAACTGTTGAGATTGACTGAGTTGGTCAAGTTGACCGAGTTACCGAACTGACTGGGTTACCAAGTTACTGAGTTGACCGGGTGACCGAGTTTAGTTGGTTCTGTGGTGTATAGGGATAGGGACGACCGGAAGCGGAGCGACGCCGGACTGAGTCGAGACAATCGTGGACGTCGACTGAAGGGATTCGACGATCTGAGGCAAAACGAAGGCGGACACGAGGTGAGAGAGCAACGTCGGCAATCTACACGGAGAGAAAATCACAGTGAGCAAAAAACACAGGCGGTGATGAGGAGAGAGAGTCCGGCGCCGGCGATTGCACCGAGGAGGCGGACGAAGACCAATCTGATGTCGGAGGCAGACGAAAGCGGTGAGGGACGATCTGAGGGGCCGGTTGCAGCCTGGAGGACGGCGGGCCGATGACCACGATTTGGGCAGCAATGGTGTCTCCGGACGCGAAGGCGGCGAGGGTGGTCTGGGTGATGAAGCCTGGATGAGTGAGAAGGTGATGCAGCCTGGAGGACGGCGGCGACTCAAGGTGATGCAGCCTGGAGGACTCGGCCTGAGATGGAGGCGACTCGGCCTGGGTGACTCGGCCTGGAGGATTGACTTGACAAAGGTCGATCTCTAAAAAGAGATGAAAACCAGTTTTGAATTAAGGGTAGAGAACGACAAAAACAACCCTAACAAAGGGGTTTGGTTTTGTATCGATTACTCGAATTGAGAATGAATAAGAAACAAAATCCTCTCGGATCTTTGCTCTGATACCAAGTCAAATATAACAAGATTGAGAATGAATTTTTAGATATCTATTACACCCATTCTGTGGTGTATATAAACAGATTACAATCGTACTACAACTATTGTGTACTACTGTACTACACAACATATACAAGGTAAGTAGTTACAACAATATATTCCCTTGTAGTCTATTCCTAATAGGGAACGATGACTCACACTAACACACCATTGTGCTAAGTGATGGATAGTAGATGTATTCTTCGACAGTGAGGCGATATAAAATCTCAAGAACAAACCAAGGCAGCTGATTTTCTAGCAGCATAAGGTCATGGCAGAGGTATTGAAGCATGCAATCCATGTTGAATATAGGATCATTCTCAATATATAGTACTTCCGCTGGAACAAAATTTTCCTTAAGGCAACGCTTATATCCCTCACAGAAGAACTTCTCAAATAGTTCTAGTAGAAAGCAACCATCAAGTATCACCATTTCTATACAGTCATTTGGGCTAAGATGATCAAGTGGTTCTGCATAAAATGCACGTGCACGTTTCTCAAACTCGAAAACATTGCAAACGCTTTGGATCAGAATTGTCAAGCTTATATTCAAGTGAGAGAGAAGGTTATGTAAGTACCATAACCTTACATTAGATTGAAGTACTTACTTGAAAAAAAACTGTCGTACTTGTAGGATAAATACGAAGAATCAATTCTAATCTCGTTATGTTTAATCACTATGTTATCAAACATTACATTAGATTGAAGTACTTACTTGAGAAAAGCTGGGTCATTCACCAAACAAAGAGTAAAGCTCGATCGAACCGAAAGTACAAGCCTACAAGCTAGTCTGACCTACTACCATATTTAGAGGATGCAGTAATAAGATAAGGGAATTTGTACAGAGCAAAGACTGAATTTGGTCAGGATTTTGTGCAGATATTCCTTAGAAACGAAAGCTGGAGAAGTTCAGGAAATTAGGAAAAACACTTAAAAGTCTTGCATTGCGTATTGATCTTTTCCACTCTGATCAAGTTGACGTTTTTTTTTATTTTTTTTTTTATAAAACTGGTTGACCGAGACTTTGGACTGGTTTCACATTATGTACCTCTGAAATATCCAAATGAACTGAACTAAACTAGTGCTTCGGGTATTCAGATTAATTTTTAATCAAGTCCAAAATTCAAGACCCAAAATGCATGCATGTTAATTTATGTCTATTAATGAATGTGCTCTAAAATTTCAGAAGTACATATTTTCGGAACTTATATATGGGTTGTTTTTAACATTTTATAGCTTCGCTTTTAATTTGCAAATACTTGTTTCTATGTATGTAATCCAGCCACTCCCAGCTAATGTTTTCATAGCATACTAGAGCAGAGCACTGACATATTAGAATTGCATCATGTTTAGATTTCTCAAAACCATCACATCGAAATACAAATGTAAATGTAAAAATGTAATTTGAACTTTCATTTCACTAGGTAAAATTGTTAATAAGTGTTGAGCAATGAGGAGAATGGGATTGCCGAATGGTATATGTGGTCTGCAATAGAGTGAGAACCAGAAGGATGAAGGCTGCACCAGAGAAGTAATTTTCCATGGATTGCATAAATAATCATGCTTCAATTTTTCCGGCCACTTGTTCCATGTAATTTTGTAATATCTATTCACTTCAGCAGAGAGTCCACCGTGGTAGGTAGAATTGCTTGAGAAAAGTGTCATTGTAAAGCTTGTTGAAAAATTGGGAAGCATCTTTAGAGCTCAACCAACTAACCATTATTCCTTTGTCACAAAAGAAATTCATATCCTTGCTTCAGCTGATGAGATTATTATTCATTGACAGGGCATAAGATGTGATCTTATGCTAGCAGTCATGTTAACATTGCACAAAGGCAATGAGGTTCCTGAACATTGGTTCTGTTAACTCTCCAGTCTTCAATTGCTAGTTGTGGAACTGTAAGAGTCCGGTCTCTGAAATCTATGCACTTCATGCTTTAACATTCATTGCCAGCCCTTGCGAGAATATTCACAGGAAGCACACCTGCTGATATATTTGTCAAGGGTGGGATGAAAGTTGCTTATACTTTTCTTTGTCCAATCACTCCAGCTCGATCATGTTTTCAGAACTTAGAGGGGATATGAGAGAGACATCAAATGAGAAATGGGTTGCGAGCTTAAATTCAACAATAATGGAAAACAAATGAGAAACGGCTTCTGAATTAAAAAGGTAAAAGCATAAGAGGTGATGATTACCGGCCTACCAATATCAAGTAACGTTTTCACTCATCTGCAATCCAACTTTTATTTGAAATTCCGTAGAATGCCAAGGAATGAATAGCACAAATTAAGTAAACTAGTAACAAACATCACTGAGGAGGAGAATAGTATTGCTGAATGGTATATGTTGTCGGGTGAGAAACAGAAGGACAAAGGCTACAACCAAAGAAGTGATTTTCCATGGATTAGATAAGTAATCGCGTTTCAATTGGGCTAGCAACTTTTTCCATCTGACTTTGTAATATTTATTCACTGCAGCCCAGAGCCCGCCATAGCAAAAATGATCAGTCAATGTGTCACTATAAAGCTTACTGAACAACTGGGAAGCATCTTCGGCACTCAACCAATTATGGATTATTTCTTTGTCACAAAGAAAAAACAACATCCTTACTGGAAGCAATGAAGTTATCCATTAAAAGTGCATAAGAAGTTACTTTATCTCGTGAGCATGATAGCATTGCTTGAAGGCTATGAGGTTCCTGAACAAAGGTTCATTCGTCTCTGCAATTGCAAGCTGTGGAATCATGAGAACTCCATCTTTGAAATCACACTCATAAGGCCATCAACTGAGCTTCTTCAGAATTCAATGCCTGCCTCCAAGAGAGCAGTTGCATGAGGCATTGCAGTCTCGTGTTTGGTAGATTCGAATTTGTGGAATGGAACAACAATAGCACCTCACCGTAAAAAGAAGTCAGAGCTAAAGACTGACCTCTGGGAATAGCTACTGCAGTTATTGATTGCAGTAGAACTGACAACCATATTCACCTCACCGTATTTCATGAGGGATAAGAATATCAGTGGTTGAATTCACTGACTGCATTATATCATCCGGAATACTCAAGCCATTAGCACAAGTGTTGCTCCAGATCTCTAATTTGCGAATTTTTAAGGAAACACAAGTTGCATGCAGCCAATTTTCTTTCCAAAGAAGTAGAAGTTTGAAATAAAATAAAACAACCAATACGAAAGGATATTTGGCGGCAGACGAATCTTCTACTAGAAGATCTAGTATTAAACTATCAAGCTGCAAGTCATCAGTTGACCAACCTGATGGAACCATTCTGCAAAAGTATAGAACATGTTAGTTCAGTTTAAAAAGCTTGACCAGAGTAGGAAAAACAACAGTGTTATTTTCTTACTTCATGCCATATATGACAAATGCTTCCATGCTGGTCTCCAAGATATACTCGGCTTAATATTTGAAATTGCAATAGGTAACTGACTGAAGCTGTTGGATTGTACCATACCATGGTATCTGTTTTGCTAGATCTGGTTTGATCGTAAGAAAATATGTAGGCATGTTGTAGCCATCCATCACAGATCTGATCAATTGTTGAGTGTCCTTGAAATCCTCGTCTGAAAAGAAAGTAAAATGTAGTTAAATCGAAATTATATTGGACGATTAAAAAGAGATTGATGAAGAAAAGCCATTAAAAAGCACCTTGGGTAGTAGTTGGACCAAACACCCTGTTTAAATGAATAACGTCCATTCTTTTGGAGCTTTGCAGGGTCCAAGATCACAACTGATCCATCGTGTCCAACGAAATCTATCATATTTTTAAATTCACAGCTGAAGGAAGGCCTAATCCATCCTGTTTTCCGTCTGATATTTCTCAAAAAAATTTTAATCATACTTTAAAAAGACAAAGAAAAAAAAATTAGGCTCAAATTAAACTAACCTCAGGTAACTTCTTTTGAAGAAGTTCCTCAGACAACTTGTCATAATTTTTCTAAACCTGCAGCAGAAGAAATTGGTTAAAAGTGACTTCAAACCTTGGCCATAGTCCAGCACTCAGTGACGGAAAAAGCAACAGTCATTAAAAAAATTAAATAATAAAATAAAATAAACAAAGAAAGATATAATTACCAGATCTTTGATATTGTCTGAAGCAAGAAGGTGATCATTAATGTTTTCCTTTATGTGAACCATAGAAGCAGAAGTAACTTGACAACAGATTCTATAATCCACTGCATTACAAAACTGACAAAAGTTAGGGAGAGAAACTAAATGCCATTAGTGTACCAAGATGTGGAATGTGTCTAAGCACATTTCGAGTATTTCTCTGAAGTTGATTAAGAAGAATTACATAATTGATGACAAAAGCAATGTGAATGACCACTGCTGCTCACTACAAGAAAAGAGCCTGATATTCACTATTGTATTGCAACTATTTTATGGTTTTGTTGTAATTGACCCGTTATACAGTAATCTGAAACTGCAACGTTGCCAGTTACATTATACTCATACTCAAATATCAACTAATCCATGGTTGATGAGTTGGTAACAATAACTCAGTGTTTAAAAGAGTTGCTCAAACTTTTTGTCAATATGGAATCAGACAATTTTAAACTTTAAAGCAATTCTTTTGAAAACTGTAAGTATAATGAGTGTGAATGAGCAAAATTATCTCATTATCAATGAGCATACAATAATAAACAACATGAAAACAATGCAGCTGTTTAATGGTACCTCAAAACATAAGCAAGAAATACAACACATGATCCTGATCATCTCCTATATGGCTTAAGGTGGTAATTTGGGAACTCTGATCCAAAAGTAACAGACTCTTCATCGAGCTTCTTCTTCAATCTTCTCCAAGTTCTCAACATATCAGACTGTATTAACCCTCTGTAGAGTGTCTCAAAAGTAACTTTCTGAGGAAGAAGCCCCTTCTCTATCATCTCCACAAAAAACTGGCACGCCTCTCTCCACTTCTGCTTCTCACATAACCCATGAATCAACATTGTATAAGAATCCAAATCCGGCCCTGCCCCACTCTCTTTCATGTCATCCCATATCTCCCTCACAATCTCCACTCGATTCAACTGCAAAAACATCCCCACCAATATATTATAAGTGTGCACACTCGGCGCAAACAATCGACCCTCCTTCATCTTCCTATACAACTTCAAAGCGCTTTCCGAGTCCTTCCTCCCCCTGTACTCTTTGAAGAAACAATTATACGTAGCCGCCGAGGGACTAACCCCATTCCTCACCATCTCACCAAGCAACTCCTCCGCCTCCTCAAGCCTTCCGCAAGAGCAGAGACACTTAACAACCGAAGTGTAAGTCGCCACGGTGGGGCAAATCCCCCTCTCCCTCATTTCCTTCAGCTTATCAAGCGACAACTCGGGCTTATGCGCCCGGCTATAAACATGAAGAAGGATCGAGAAACTAGTCACGTCCGGCTCAATGCCTCTGCTGGACATTTCATCGAACACGTTCAGTGCATTTCTTATGGTCCTCTCAAACCTGTCCTGAGGGTGCAAACTCGCCTTCCTACAAATCCCATCCAGAAACACATTGTAAGTAACCACATTGGGCTCAATTCCTCGCTCAATCATATCCCTCAAGAACCTCTCCGCCATATCGAAACGGCCGATCTTACACCACCCGTAAACCAGAACAGTGTACATCTTCACATCGGCCACATAGTCATGCTTCTTTTTGTTGAAAACTTCAGCCGCGAGCTTAACGTAGCCGTATTTACAGAGGGTGTCGAGTAGAGAGCAGAAGTCTTGGGTAGTGGGCCGGGTCTGGACGAAGGTCTCGATGTCGTCGAAGGCCCGGACGGCCTGGCGGGTGAGGCCGGAGGCGATGAGGCGGCGGATGAGGATGAGGAAGGTGGCGGCGGTGGGGGTGAGGTTGTGGAGGTCCATTTCGAGGATGAGCTGCCAAGCGACGTCGTACTGGCGGACCTTGGCGACGATGTCGATGAGGAGGTGGAAGGCATCGGAGGTGAGGGGCGGGGGGGAGGGGAGGGACTTGGCGTAGTGGAAGAGGGCGAGGGCGATTTTGGAATTGTGCTTAAGGCGGAGGAGAGTGTGGTGGAGGAGGTCGGGGGAGAGAGTGATGCCGTGGAGCTGGAGAGAGGACTCCATGGCGTGGAAGGGGTTGTGGTGGTGGAGGAGGATGTTTGATACCAGTTCGGCGTCGTTTTGGGTTGTTGTTGGGTTGGGGAGTGAGGAGAACCGGCGAGCTGAACGGAGACGAAGAAGAAGAAGAAGAGAGGAGGAGACGCGACGTTGTGCCATTTCGTTTCTTGCAGCTCAGGGCTCGTGTCACTTTTGGGTTATTCTTTTTATTATTATTTTTTTAATGATATATGGATCAGTTAGAGTCCCGTTTGGTTACTCACCGTCCAATTGAAATCAGACGGTTGACACGTAAGTAATGAAATCTGATATGAGATCTGTTAATCGTCCGATTGATCAAATCATCTCTGATTCCCTAGTTAGGGAAACTGTGGGTATAGTTTTTAGTTGCCTCATACCTGGATATTTGATACGTAGACCTCTTCTTCAAAATCATAAAGAAAATTTGTGGGGGAAAAAGATGTCTATTTTTTTTTTATTTAATCTTTCAGGCAGTCTTAAATACCGCTAGGTCCTTGAAAGGATACAAATATGTTAACAGTAGTTTAGACATGTAAGTAACAACAAAGCCCTCTGGAAGGCTCAAAAGACAAAACCAATATTATTAGAGAGAGAGATGAGGTTATCTCTAGCTTTCGAGTAGATCCAACTCCATAGCAAATAAAACTTTTTAGGAAAAGCAAATGTGAACATCTCAGTTGTCAGCTCCATCAACTGAGGTTTCAGATACTGAAGAGGGCGGCCCTCTACGGACTACGTGATCGTTAACCTCCCGCTCCTGGCTCCGGATGAGTAGGTACGTGAATTGGTACTATCCTTAGGGCTCTACGGTCCGGTGCAAACCGTCTGGTCGCTTTGTAACTACCAAACTTCATTAGCAGATCCAGATCGGTCTTCTCTTCTACAATGGGCCGATGACAAAAACATGTTAGTATGCACACCAATCCTATCAAATAAGCAATGTATGATTCATTAAATGATAGAGAAATCACTGCTAGAAATTTCCCCATTCCACACTGATACATTAATCATAAAGATGTACGTGGACCAATAACGTACTGGATTTTGGAGATGCTGAGACTCTGGAAAATGCTATTTCAGAAGAGGAGAGCAGCAATATGATTATTAAGAGACTCGAGTAAAGAGGTTTGCTGTGAACCATTTTCTATATATCATATACAACTGCAAGAATAAGTTTCTGCTTCTCCAGCCACACTAGTTGATTATATATAGAAAACCAAGATTAGTATATAGTCAAATTATGAAATAGAAAGGAAGAAATGTGAGTGATGAATTTTCTGATATGAAATGTGATATATATTTGTTGTATGTTCTTTTCCTAATGGAAGAGTTTATATAGGAGTATAAACTAGTATGAAAGGAAAAATAGTAAGTCTATTGTTATGGTTGTATTAATTACAAAGGAGATTATGTCAAGATCTTGCTGCTACTTCACATGGCTTATGCTACTCCTCTTACTGCTACTTCACATGACTTTGCTACTCCACATGACACAGAAGTCAACATATATGGCGTGCAAAACACGCTCAGTATTATTTGGTCTAGTGACATAAGTCTTCTTTTTATATGTGAGAGGACTAATTATTGTATATAAATTGTTGATCTGATTAAAAAAAAAAAAGGTTATGGTTCACAATGCAAGTTGTCGTATATCCGAAGACATGCAGTGAAGATGGAGGCCCCAACATACTCTTGGGCTTGCATAAGTTCAAGGGCGGAGTGATGAATGGTCGTACTGGGTCCCATTTCCCAATTATCTCTTTGATCTATATTTACTAGATGGCCTTAGACACTGTGTGTGAAGATTGATTTTTTGTTTTTTTAATAGGGAGTGAAAAGTTATTTACAGGAGTGGGTAGTTTGTCATGGAATGATAGAAATTGGTAGTTTAATTATCTGTTTCTCATTTTCACATTTTTTTTATATTTTCTGTTTATTTTGTAATTTGACTGTATCACCCCTATCTATTTCATGAGTTGTATAGTTTTTTAATATTTCAGGGTCACTTTGGTATTTTTTTTCTGTTTTGACTAACAAAGCTTCTTTTCTTAATAATACTATAGATTATATTAATTAGACATACTTACCAACATATATTATATTATATATCTATATTGACTATTCAACACTGAAAGTATTTAATATACTATTACACTTAATACTTTAGCTGGGTCCCGTCCATTAATACTCATAGATTATAGTACTCACTGCCTTGTAATTATCATTAAGAAATAGGGATAAATATCATTTATAATTATGTGGTTTGTGTCTAAAATCAATTCAGTCCCTACACTTTCAGTTTCATTAAAAACACACATGCACTATCATTTCTCATCTAATAGGTCATTTCATCATGCTTCCGTTAAATGGCGCTGTTAAACCACTGACTTGGCCTGCTAACTCAGCTCAAGTATGGCCCACATCAAAGGAAAAGTTCCAGAATTAACCTTGCCTATCTTTTTTTTCCTGATCCTCAACCTTACTGTATTGATTCAAACCCTTCTCCTAGAAGATCTCTCGCCGCCGTTAAGGTTAGTATTCGATTTTCCCCTTCTGTTACTTTCCATCTCTTTTTCAACCAATTAGTAGAAAAAGAAAGATGGCCAGGTATGATACTTTATTACAGTCCTTTCTCCGACAGTCATCTCTTCCAAGTCGAGTATGCGCTTCAACCAGTGCCTAAAGGTAAACTGTCGTCGATGTCTGAAGCACCATTAGCATCATTCTTGGCGTCAAGAAGAAGTCCACCTCCAAGCTTCAAGACTCCAGGTCCCTTTTCAGCTCTCTCTTTATTTATCTAACTCAGATGATTGATTTCTCTTTGCTTTGATCTAAGGGATGGGAAATTGAGCTTAGGATTAGAGTCTATCTATGACATTGATTCCAATTTTGGTTTCTGTTTCTGCAATTAGCTTAAAGTAATAGGATGTAAATCATTTTTTTTTCTCTCTTGATCTAAAATTGGGGTTTTTTGTTTCTACAATTATCTTAAACTAATAAGAAATAAACCAACTTTGTGTCTGTTTAAGTGGTTCTTTGTTTGATATATATTTGAATCAGTGTTTAATAGTTCCTAATAATTTGAGTTCAAGCTGATTGGGCATAGTCTTACAGTTTTGAATTTGGTTGCTTTTATTAAGCAGAATAAGAATTCAAGGAAGATTGTATATTTCCAGCATAAGGATATTGTGCCGAAGATTTTGAAGAATGAGGAAGATGTGATGAGTGAGGAGGAGGAGTTGCAAAGGAGAATGAAAAACCGACAGTAGGGGCAACTTTATCCTTTGAGAAGATTGTGAATGTGAGATTGAGTGCTGCGCAGCCAAAAAATGTAGCTAAGGTTAGAAGAGAGGCAGGGTTACTTCTGAAATTTTTCCTTTGGTGTAGGCTCCACCTGAACTAAGTTGGCAGGCTAAGTCAGCGGTTTAACGGTGCCACTTAATGGAAGCGTGATGGAATGACATATTGGATGAGAAATGATAGTGCATGGGTGTTTTTGATGAAATTCAAAGTGCATGAACTGAATTGATTTTGGAGCTAAATCACAATGTAGTAACCAGTATTTAGCCCTAAAATATAATATAGTATTGGAAATTTATGTCTCTGTGTGTGTGTGTAATAGGGATTTTAAGCAAATTTTATGTATTGTCATAGCTATTTTTTTTTTTACTGTACATTTTTTTTTTCATTCATGTATAAAAATTATTGTTCTCCTAAAGGTATATTTGCTTGATTTCATATATTGAGAAAGACACTTTTACTAGTATCGATGAAATGATTTCAAAATATGAAATCTCATCAAAGACATTTACGTACTATTGTTTTAGATATAAACTTTACCTAGAAAATTTTGGTGTTTTGATATTATTATTATTATTATTATTATTTGTTTTTTATTTTTATTTTTATTTTTTATGATCGGGAGTGAGGTAGCAAGCCACCTCGGTTACATTAGAGAGTTAGTAACACACCCACCCAGTCAGTATTTGGACTGAGGTCCACGAAGATATCTCAACAAAATCAAACTAATCTCGCGTCGCTGGCGCACGAACTCGAAGACTCCTCAAACCTGCTGGCCATAAACTAGTAGGAGTTAGGATTCAAACTCTAGACATAGAGGTTTCATAGTGGGTAGCTCGACCAACCTTACCCTACCAGGTGGTTATTATTAGTGTTTTTTGTGCCCCACTATGTTCAAAATCCTGGTCTGCCAGTGCATAAGTGTAATAGAATAAATGCGTCGAGCCAGGATTGTTTTGCACGTCTAAGACCATGACCCTTGGCAAAGAAAAAAGAAGGACTAAATTCTGCTTACTATCTTGTACTTTTAAGGGTTCATCAATTCAGTCCCTGCGCTTCTAATTTAATCAGAAAAGTCTTTGCACTCTCCAATTTCATCAAATTGATCAAATCAGTCATCATTCTGTCAATTTTCCCTAACTTCCCATCTGCATTCACAACACTGATGCATCAGCGGGCTGTCTAGCGATGGATAGTTTGGAAATTTTTCTTGTGAGAAGGTCCCACATCAGCATTTTAAAAACGAAAATTGATGGATTAGTGACTGATTGGATCTATTTGATGAAATTGGAGAGTACAATGACTTTTCTAATTAAATGAGAACTGTAGGGACTAAACTGATGAACCCTTGAAAGTACAAGGCAGTAAGTAGAATTTAATCCAAAAAAAAAAAGACAATAACCCAACTGATAAGACCCTTGGGAAAGAAAAAAAAAACAATAACCCAACTGACAAGACTCTTGGCAAAGAAGAAAGAAAGAAGAAGACAATAATCTGGAAAAACAAAAGAAATAAGAAGACAATAACCCAACAGACAAGATCCTTGGTAAAGAAAAAAGAAAGAAAAAGATAATAGCCCAACAAACACGCTAATTTTAAGGCACTCAAACTCCTAATTAACAAGAAACAAACTCATGCAATAGTTGATTATGTAACTTTTATGCCAAAGACTTGAAATGAATCTTGGCATTCAATCAATTCAATTTGAATTTAAAGACTAAGATGAAGAATTTTCAATTCCAACTTCAAAGATAACAGACAAAGACTTGACTCAATCAAGTGAAGGAAAGCTCTGAAGTCTCCTCGAAATTGGTAAACACCAACAACTTTTAATGTGTTGTTGTAGAATGATAGAATTTGAGAAAAAAACTGGGTATGTTCTTAGATAGCGGTTTTCATATAGAGGGGTAAGAGTACAAAAATTACAAAATAATACAAGAAATCCTATTCCGAAAAGAGATAAGAAATCTATGATTAAATCTACTCTCTTTGAAACTAGGTTAACTGAAACACTGACAGAGCCCGCCCCAGATTTCACCATGAAATCCAAAGTGGCCATGTAAGGCTCATCTTTAGAAGAAATTCTACGTAAATTTGGCAGAACTTCCCCTAAAACAATCCACTTCTAAAACAATCCACCCTTATTCTTCTGGGGCCACCCTGCTCCCTAAATCATAACATCTCCCATTTTACAAACAATTCTCCACTTAAGATTATTAATCACATGAGTTATCAGAGCAATCTAATGTCTAATGTATACCATAAGATGGAATAGAGAGATAAAGGATCGACATTCTACAATATTGAAGCTATGACAGCTATGCCTTAACTCCCTGTATGCCCGACCTCAAACTAATCTAGCCTGCAAACTGGGCATTTAGAACCGAAGAGCCTAGGGAAAAAATATTTAAAAACCGTTAGAGTGAGTGGAGAGAAAAATAAGTAATTTCAAATGAACAAGTGAAACTTAACGCTTTCTCAATTTATTCTCTTAAAAACCTCGCATGCAATAAAATCTTAAAAACACTCTTAATCCTTCTCTTCACTGAAATCTCAAACACGTATTGTAAAACCTTTCAAAAGTTGTCTCCAAATCTCTTTAAAACCTCATATCTCAAAAATAGGTGATGACTAGAGGGAACTGCCAACTAGTCATCTCACACCACCTGGAGGGAATTGCCAACCAGGGACGCATCGGAGGAAACTAGCGACCGGACGAGGAGGTGTTGGTTAGAAGGGACTGCCAACTAACTACCTCATGTCATCTGGAGGGGACTGCTGACCAGATGATGCATCTGGAGGGGATAGCCGACCGAAATATTCTGGAGGAGACCGCCAACCAGACTGTTACCTAGAGGTGACTACCGACCAGGTAATGCATGCATGCGGTGACTTATTTACCTTCTCAATAAACTGGAATCAATCTCTTTAAAATAATTGCTTTGGAAAAAAACCCGATATTAATTCAATAAATCATCAATAAATCACCGAAAGCATAATTCAAAAACGTCTCGATAACTCAAAGTTCATAAAACTTGATATCTCAATAAATCCTCGAAAGCATAAATCAAATACTCGATAAATCAAAAAATGCTTTCGGAAAGAAATCTCAATAATACAATCATGCTGAAATACTTGATAAATCATTCATACTCATATATCATCATATAAATTTATATTTGAAATCAATAATTCTCATAATAATTTCTTAATCCATCACTTCCCGAAAATCTCAACTCAATAACTCTTAAATAAATAGCTCAAAAATCTACTAAAAGCCATCGGGAAGGAATTTCAATACTAATCTCGTAATTCCTAAGTAAATCTCAATAAATCAAAGATCATAAAATCATAAACCCAATAATTCAAATCATAAATTAAATCTCAATCGAAAAATAATAATAGCATGCACAATTAATTTAAAATAAATGACCACTTACAGTACTATTTAGGCGACCACACATACGGTTTTCTTCATCGAATAATAACTCGGTACATCGCCATGTACATAATTATATTCCGTAAACAACGGTTCACCAAATAAATACGACTCCAAAATCGATCATCGTAAATCAACATCTACATCTCCTCGCAGATTCAACTGAAACTTCACTATTAACACCAATTCAATAATTTCAAGGTTCTATGGCAGAACCAAGAGATAAGGATAAATATTGTTTACTACCATGTGGTTTATGTCTAAAATCAATTCAGTCCCTACACTTTCAATTTCATCAAAAACACTCATGCATTATCATTTCTCATCCAATAGGTCATTCCATCACGCTTCTGTTAAATGGTGTCGTTAAACCACTGACTTGGCCTGCCAACTCAGCTCAGGTATGGCCCACATCAAAGGGAAAATTCCAGAATTAACACTGCCTATCTTTTTTTCCTGATCCTCAACCTTACTGTATTGATTCAAACCCTCCTCCTATAAGATCTCTTGCCGCCGTTAAGGTCAGTATTCGATTCTCCGTCTCTGTTACTTTTTACCTCTTTTTCAACCAATTAGTAGAGGAAGAAAGATGGCCATGTATGATACTCTAATACAGTCCTTTCTCTAGCAGTCATCTCTTCCAAGTCGAGTACGCGCTTGAAGCTGTGCGTAAGGGTAACATAGCCGTCGGCATCCGAAGCACCAACACCATCATTCTTGGCGTTGAGAAGAAGTCCACCGCCAAGCTTCAAGACTCCAGGTCCCTTCTCAGCTCTCTCTTTATTTATCTAACTCAGATGATTGATTTCTCTTTGCTTTGATCTAAGGGATGGGAAATTGAGATTAGAATTAGAGTTTATGTTTGACATCGATTCCAATTTTGGTTTCTGTTTCTGCAATTAGCTTAAAGTAATAAGATGTAAACCATTTTTTTTCTCTCCTGATCTAAAATTAGGGTTTTTTGTTTCTATAATTAGCTTAAACTAATAAGAAATAAACCAATTTTGTGTCTGTGTAGGTGGTTCTTTGTTTGATATATATCTGAATCAGTGTTTAATAGTTGCTAATAATTTGAGTTCAAGCTGATTGGGCAGTCTTACATTTTTTAATTTGGTTGCTTTTGTTAAGCAGAATAAGAATTCAAGGAAGATTGTATATTTCCAGGATAAGGATATTGTGCCGAAGATTTTCAATAATGAGGAAGATGTGATAAGCAAGCAGGAGCAGGAGAAGTTGCAAAAGGAGATTGAAAAGACGACAGTAGGGGCAGCTTTATTCTTTGAGAAGATTGTGAATGTGAGAATGAGTGTTGTGCAGCCGAAAATGTAGCTAAGGTTAGAAGAGAGGCAGGGTTGATTTTAGAATTTTTCCTTTGATGTGGGCTCCACCTGAAACTAAGTTGGCAAGCCAAGTCAACTGTTTAACAGTGCCATTTAACGGAAGCATGATAGAATGACTTATTAGATGAGAAATGATAGTGCATGGATGTTTTTGCTGAAATTGAAAATACATAGACTGAATTGATTTTGGACCTAAACCACAGGGTAGTAAACAGTATTTAGTCCTAAAGTATAATATAGTATTGGAAATTTATGTCTCTGTGTGTGTGTGTAATAGGGATTTTGAGCTAATTTTGTGTATTGTCGTAGCTGTTTTTTTTTTTTTTCACTACACATTTTTTTTCATTCATATATAAAAATTATAGTTCTCCTAAAGAGTATATTTGCTTGATTTCATATATTGAGAAAGTCATTTTTACTAGTATAGATGATGAGACTAATATGAAATGATTTTAAAATATGAAATCTCATCTAGGGCATTTACGAACTACTGTAATAGATATAAACTTTATTTAGAAAATTTTTATGTTTTGATATTATTATTGTTATTATTATTGTTGTTGTTGTTGTTGTTGTTGTTTTCTATTTTTATTTTTTTTGATCGGGAGTGTAATAGCAAGCCACCTCGGTTACGTTAGAGAGCGAGTAACAAACCCACCCAATCAGTATTTGGACTGAGGTCCAGAAGAGTATCCTAACAAAGCCAAACTAATCTCTTGCTGCAGGAGCATGAACTCGAAGACCTCAAACCTGCTTGCCACAAACTGGTGAGAGTTGGGATTCAAACTCTAGACATGGAGGTTCCATACTGGGTAGTGCGACCAACCTTACCCTACCAGGTGGTTATTATTAGTGTTTTTTGTGCCCCAGTACATTCAAAATCCCTGGTCTGCCACTGCATAAGTCTAATAGAGTAAATGCATTGAGCCAGGAGTGTTTTGCACGTCTACGACCATGACCCAACAGACAAAGAAAAAATAAAGAAGAAGAAAACAACCCAACTGACAAGACCCCTGGCAAAGAAAAAGAAAGAAGAAGACAATAACCTAGCATACCCTTGGCAAAGAAAAAAGAAAGAAGAAAACAATAACCCAATAGACAAGATCCCTGGCAAAAAAAAAAAAAGAAGAAATAAGAAGGCAATAACCCAACGACAAGATCCTTGGCAAAGAAAAAGGAAAGAAAAATATAATAGCCCAACAAACACGCTCATTTTAAGGCCACTCAAACTCCTAATTAGAAAGAAACCAATTCCATCTGTTCACTCATGCAATAGTTGATTATGTAACTTTTATGCCCAGACTTGAGACGAATCTTGGCATTCTATCAATTCATTTTGAATTTAAAGACAAAGATGCAAAATTTTCAATTCCAACCTCAAAGATAACAGACAAAGACTTGACTTAATCAAGTGCAGGAAAGCTCCTGACGCAGTCGGAAACTAACCCTAGGTTTACAAGCGATAAACTTAAATAGGATTTTGGAGTCCACCAGAGATAAATGAGAAAACTCTCAATTTGATTGATAATATGATAAAAAAAGATAGGTTCTACAACCGTTTAAGGTTGCTTATATATGAGAAAAGAAATCCTAGGGCGACTAACAATGAAACTCTAAAGCCCACTAGTAAAAAAGAAAACAAATCCAAAACAAACTACAAAACCAAAAATCCTGAAAAATAGTAAATTGCAATTTTGAGGCCCAAAACAACCCCAAAAGCCTGAAAAAGCCCACACATTGTAACAAAGTGAGTTTTGTTCCTGGCATCGTTCTCTTTCTGGAACGCTATAGTAATCGCGAATCGGACGCCGAATGCCAAATTTACAGCAATCCGGGTTTTCCTCCTTTTGCACAATCGAACTGTTCTTCAATTCTTATCGCCATTCGCTCTACATCAGGTCCGAAGTCTCCCCGAAATTGGCAAACACCAATAGCTTTTAATGTGTTGGTGTAGAATGATAGAATTTGAGAAAAAATTAGGTATGTTTCATTGATTGGGGTTTTTATATAGAGGGGTAAGAGTACAAAAAATTACAAAATAATACAAGAAATACTATTCCGAAAAGAGATAAGAAATCTATGATTAAATCTACTCTCCCTATTACATAAGAATACATATATCTTTTTGAACTAGGCACACCTAAAATTAGGTTAACTGCAATACTCCCTATTGTGACATCCAAACATGACATCATGTAACATCGATGACGCTTTTAAAGTTGCCTCGTTAAAAACTTGCTGAGTAACAAAAACTCTTTGGGACAAAAATAACCTCTATCGAAAGGAAAAAAGAGTACTACACGTATCATATTTTGAGAATACTATGTGGGCATCAAACCTCCCCCTGGTGCTAATGTCTCCCCATGATTTCTATAACCGTAGGAGCTCGAATAATTTTTGTGGACTGATATTATACACATGTTTCTCGAATGTGGTCTTAGGCAATGACTTAGTAAATAAATCTACCACATTATCCTCATATCAAACTTGTTTCACTTCGATTTTGAGGAGAACTTGTTGTTCCTGACTATGAAAGAATTTTGGCGATATATGGTTGGTATTGTCGCCTTTTGTGAAAAATTTGCTTCATTTGTTCAATGTAAGCGGCATTATCCTCATATATGTACATATGTTCATCTAAGGTTGACTTCAAACCACATGTACTTCGAATATGCTTAATTATGGATCTAAGCCATATACATTCACGAACGGTTTCGTGAAGAGTAATAATTTCCACATGATTCAAAGAAGTAGCGACGAGAGTCTGTTAAACAATCGGGAATGAAAAATCATTCAAGGCTTCAACGAACCAAGTTTAGAGTAGCACGAACCCCCACAGTTCCGCTTGAATCCCACATGAGAGAAAGGTGTAGGCAAGGGATACTAGAATTCCCGAGTTTAGGTCTGGTTTTATAGTAGTAGAGAAGCGCAGAATGTAAGAAAGTAAGAACTTTTTCAAAAACTTACTTGGTTTTTCCTTTTGGTGCTCGATTTCTTGGTTGAAGTAATTCAGAGAACCCTTATAGTGCATGGGCTATCACTTGTTGTGATATCGTGTTGTAGAATGATAGAATTTGAGAGAGAACTGTGTATGTTTCATTGATAATAGGGCTCTTTATATGGAGAGGCAAGAGTACAAAGATCACATAATATTACAAGAAATCTTATTCCGAAAAGATCAAGATGAGAAATCTATCATTAAATCTACTCTCCGTTTAACATAAGAAAACATATTCCTGTTTGGATTATTCACACCTAAAATTAGGTTAACAGCAACACGTTAAAGATTCCTTTCTAGCTCGCGTTATCTAGCTCGCGTTATCTTTTATGCTCCATTTGCTTTCATCACCAAACAATGCTTTTGCTTTTGCTGGCTCCATTGAAATTGAGGTTTTCCTCAAATGGAAAGCCAGGTTTTGAAATCAAACCCAGGATGATCTGACCTCATGGACCTACTTTTCCAGTAGAAGAGAGAGACAGACGTGGAAATGGTGGAAGTTAATAGATAAACTTCATAATTTGATATCTTCATAGTTCATATTACGTACACCAGAGAAAAAGTACTAAACGATCTTTTAGGTCATGTCCTAGAGCTTCCCTTCTCCATTTGATAAAAAAAAAAAAAAAAAGTCTGAACTTTAGTAGAACACCTCAGATACTAGCTGAATTTATACAAAATTAACCACGTGTCATACACACTAATTTTCTCCATTTGTTTATAACGTTTCATAAAAAAAGCACGACATTCATAGATCATTAAATTTTTATGACAGTCATGCCTGCCCTCTATTTTATCTTGTATCTTCAGCTTCTTTTTTTCTCACAAAATTACATTGCCTTTGAAATTGGAAATAAACAAAATTGAAGAACAGGTGCAGCGGCAGAACGGTAGGAAACTAGAGTACGATTCGTCTTCATCTCTTGCATGGTGATTGTGTAATTTCCACGCCAGAACTTAAAGAAAAATGAATATTTTATTTTGGCCATTCTAACTTCTATCACTTTCATTTTGAAATCAAAGACGAGATTGATTTCAACTTCAGAGGTAACAGTCAGAGACTTAGACTCAAAGTAAACAAAAGCTCCAAAGTCTCCCCAAATTAACAACAACCATTCATAGTTCAGAAAGCCAAACTATAACAGATTTGTCAAGTCTGAACCAGGGCACACGTTGAACACTATAAATAATGCCCTTCAGTACTAAAACGTTTCATACAGCCAATAATTTAAAAACCATGAGCACAACAACTTTTTATGGTGAAGCTTGCTTTCTAGCTTGCGTTATCATGTATGCTCAGCTGGTTTCATCACCAAACAATGCTTTTCCTTTAGCTAGTTCTAATGAAGCAGAGGCTCTTCTAAAATGGAAAGCCAGTTTTCAAAACCAAACCCAAAATAATCTGACCTCATGGACTTACTCTCCCAGTAATTCCACCAATCTAAAAGCAAATGCAAGTCCATGCAATGTTTGGACAGGCATTTCATGCAACACTGCTGGAAGTGTTAACAGGATAAACCTCACCAATTCCGGTATTCAAGGTACGCTTCATGAATTATCATTCTTGTCCTTCCCTAATCTTAAATATCTTGAACTCAGCCTCAATGAACTCCGTGATGGCATCCCACCTCAGATTAGTTCCCTCTCAAAACTCATCTATCTTGATCTGTCTTTTAATAAGTTGTTTGGGAAAATCCCACCAGAAATTGGTCTTCTCACAGATCTTGAGGTCCTGCACCTAAATGACAACCAGTTAAATGGTTTAATTCCTCAGGAGATAAGTCAACTTAAGTTTCTTTCTGAGCTTGCTCTGAGTGACAACAGTCTAGAAGGTATGATTCCGGTTTCTTTGGGTAATTTGAAAAACCTAACTTCACTGTATCTCCATGAAAATCAACTTTCTGGTTCTGTACCCGCTTCTTTAGGAAATTTGAGCAACCTGATTTCTTTGTTTCTAAACGGAAATCAACTTTCTGGCTCAATCCCATCATCTTTAGGTTATCTAACAAACCTTACCAGTCTCTATCTCTACCAAAATAACCTATCTGGATCTATTCCGGAACAGATTGGGAACTTGAAATCAATTGTGGACCTAGCGTTGGGTGAGAATCAACTCAATGGCTCCATTCCCCCTTCAATTGGTGGCTTGAGTAACTTAGTTTCGTTATTCGTCCGTGATAATCAACTTTCTGGCTCCATCCCACAAGAGATAGGAAATCTCATGAAGTTGACTATACTCGAGTTGGATAGTAACCAACTTTCTGGTCATTTACCCCAAAATATTTGCCGTGGTGGATCACTGAAAAACTTTACAGCAAAAACAAACCAATTGACGGGTCCAATACCCAAAAGCATGAAAATGTGCAAGAGTTTAATAAGAGTCTACCTTCAAGATAACCATTTGACAGGCAATATATCAGAAGAATTTGGAGCCTATCCAAATCTTCACACTATAGACCTTAGCCACAACAACTTCTACGGTGAAATCTCACCCATGTGGGGGCTTTGTCCTCAGTTAGCAACCCTACGAATTGCAGGAAACAACCTGACTGGCAGCATCCCACCTGAGATCGGCAATGCAACCCAAATTCATGCACTCGATCTTTCTTCAAATGGTTTAATTTGGGTGATTCCAAATGAGATCGGGAGATTGACTTCTTTGCTGAGTCTGAATTTGAATGGTAATCAACTTTCGGGTCACATACCTTCAGAATTAGATTCATTGAAAGATCTTGAATATCTTGACCTGTCAACCAACAAATTCAATGGGTCAATTCCAAGCATTTTAGGTGACTTTTCTAAAGTACACTACTTAAATTTGAGCAACAACAAATTCAGCCAAGAAATTCCATTTCAATTGGGGAAATTAGTCCACTTGTCCCTGCTAGACTTGAGTCGTAATTCACTTGAGGATCAAATACCATCAGAAATGAGCCAAATGCAAAGCTTGGAGATTCTGAATCTTTCCCACAATAAACTTTCTGGTTCCATACCCAAAATTTTTGAACAAATGCATAGCTGGGTTCAAATTGACATATCCTACAACCAGTTGCAGGGTCCCGTCCCCAACAACAAAGCATTTCAAGATGCTCCTTTGGAAGGCAATGAAGGATTGTGTGGCATTATTGCAGGACTTCAACCCTGCCCCTTCATGGAAAATAAGCATGCCACAAAAAAAGATCGAAGACTTATGTTTATAATTGTTTTCCCTGTTTTGGGGACAATTTTTCTTTTACTTGCATTCCTTGGAATTGCCTTGGTTAGAAAAAGAAGAAATAAAGAGCAGGATACAAAGCAGAGCAATGTGGAGCACAGAGAAGTTTTTTCCATATTTGAATTTGATGGAAAAAGAATGTATGATGAAATCATCCACGCAACCAATGATTTTGATGCTCTATATTGCGTTGGAAAGGGAAGATCCGGAAGTGTCTACAAGGCAGAGTTGCTATCAGGTAGTATAGTTGCAGTGAAGAAACTCCACTCAATACTTGATGGTGAGGAGTCGTCTCGGAAGGAATTCCTTAACGAAATAAGGGCACTAATAGAAATACGGCACCGGAACATTGTGAAACTTCGTGGTTTCTGTTCACACGCCAATCACTCGTTTTTGGTCTTTGACTACCTAGAAAAAGGTAGCTTGGCTTCAACCTTGAGCAATATATATGAAGCTCAAAAGCTGGACTGGAGCACAAGGGTGAGGATTGTGAAAGGTGTAGCTCATGCCCTGTCTTATATGCATCATGACTGCTTACCACCTATAGTGCATCGAGACATATCAAGCAACAACATTTTGCTCAATTACGAATATGAGCCTTGTGTATCAGACTTTGGCACCGCTAAGCTTCTAAATGCAGACTCATCAAATTGGACTGCCCGTGCAGGCACATATGGATATATAGCACCAGGTACACTAGTGAACGCATGTTTCCTAAATTTTGTACTTTAGCCTATATATACATTCTTATATATTGACGTACATTATGTATTTGGCAGAGCTGGCTTACACAATGAAGGTAACTGAGAAATGCGATGTTTATAGCTTTGGGGTGCTGGCATTGGAAGTGATAATGGGGAAGCAGCTGGGTGAAGTCATCTCCTCTTTTTCGTCTTCACCTGCCATCGGAGACAAATTGCTGAAGGATGTATTGGACCAACGGCTCCCCGCTCCCACACCTTATGTTCAGGATGAATTGGGAACCATTGCAAGCCTAGCAATTGCATGCAAACATCCCCATCCACAATCCAGGCCAACAATGCACAGGGTTGCTCAGGTCTTATCATCCCACCCTGCAAGTTCCTTGGGACAACCAGAGATTACACTTTCGCAACTCATTAGTTAATTATCTGAATTGTGGCCTATGAGTATGGCATAAATAAGATGCTCCTGTATGAGCACAATCATGTACTACTTAGTTTGATCATTTCATTTCGCTTGAACTTGAGTTTTCTAGTAAGAATTTGCACCCACTTAATAGTAGTGACTTTCTTCGTCCCAATTTGATTGGCTGTCTTTTACATTGGGGGAAGTTCTTTTGCTATCCTTTGAAGTAACCTCAGCCAGAAATGTAGCATTTGTTTTTAGGATGAGTTTGGTACGGTTGTGCTTTTAGAAAAGCTGATTTTTGTTTATTTCTGAAAATAAATGACTGAAAAGCAAAGAAGCTGGTGTTTGGTAAACTTAATTTTTATAAGTGTTATAAGTACTAAAAGTGACGGCAAAGTGTTTGGTAAACTCAAAACTAAATATACTGTGAGATCAGTAAAATAACCAACTTGGACATGAAAGAATTTATTTCCTTAATTGTTTGGTAATATAATATAGTTCAATTTGTTCTTTTCAATCTTCATTATAAATTATTTTTAACTATCAATTTTTATAAATCATAATGATCATATAATTAATATTGAATAATTTTAAATATTACTATATAGTTAACGTGGGAATTTCTAGTAGGTAAAATATTCAATCTAATCAACTGAACTTGTAAGATTGGTTATGGACTACGAAAAGAAAATCTGTCAATCCGTTTGACTATGATGGCTTTAAATTCAGGAATCCAATCCAATAAACTAAATTGACTTTTATACACAAAGTATTCTCCTGTAACAATACAAAAGAAACACACAAAAATTCACATTGATCATTAGGTTGATCAATTGCAGAAACTTTCTTATCACTTAATCTCCATATCTTCCCTCATTTAATTTGAGAATCCCACAGCTTGTCTCCTTTCCTCTTGGTGAGCTATAATCCAAGCAGCCTACAAAAAATAGAAATTCCAACAATCAGAACTATAAGAACCACATACAGCATTGCAAGCAACACAAAGTGCAAGAGCTAACTCAGAAGGTGCAGGAGCCAAGTCATTGCTCTTTCGATTGATGTGGCTCTTTTGATCAATACAAAGTATTTCACTTACAAGTAACGCAGTTTTATGAAAGCACCAACAAGATACGCACAAGGTGGAACAAATCACATCAGCACAACAATGCAAAATGACACAGAAACCCTCCAAGAGACCTAACTGCAGCTTTCCAATGCAACCATGTAATTGAAAAGACTGATGAGGTTCATCCTTTATCACACTGCATACACACGCAAACATATAGATACATTCCCTAGGCTGTTCAGCCTCAATAATTATGTACTAGAAAAAATACAAATTCCAAATCTTAACACCCTCATAGTCCCAGGAGCTTGCAAAAAGAAACGGTGTCCTAAGCAAGTTATTGTTAGCAAAGGTTATACAACAGCACACTGGTTCACCACTCCCCATGTTCAGAAGTCAGTTATTAATAATAAGAATCTCAATGTGGTTTGTAATGCTAAATAACTCGATGTCTCATAAAAAACATGAGAAATACAAAGACGATGTAGAAAAAAATTTCTGCACTTTTATGTCAATTGAGCTTGTGGTTGTTATTAAGATTACTAGGAGAACTTTTGTATTATCTAGTAAGTGTTGCACCGTGCGTCTCATATTATTTGTCTATATCTTGCTGATGTATACTTTGGGCTTATTCATGATTGAGAATGTTAAAATTTATCTTTTCTGTTATGTTCTAGTGAATTTTGACTGTTATCTCTCACACACTTTGCTTTCTGCACTACAAGTTCTAGTTTACAGAGTATAAGTCATATGCATAGTAAAACCAGAGTAAATTCAGTACCAACACAAAGTGAACAAAAAATCCCAAATTACAACAAGCATAAAACCTGGAATGCACTCTGGACCGCAAAAGGAAAATAAAGGTTCATACTCAATATCCCTTGCTAACCAGATCGGAATCAACTTCCTAGATAGTAGTTATCATTGTCAAAAACATTATTTCAATTATCAAAGAAAGAACTGATGACAATGTTCCAGAAAAGAGACATGAAAATGTTTATACACATAGCCTACAGATGTTGCCAGTGTACTACTTGCCTAACCATTAAACATGACAAAGGGTATAATAATAGCTATATGACAGCAACCTTGCCACCAAATTAAGTTGACATAACATGTAAGCAATAACAAAGGATCAAGCATTGTCATCAAAACAAAAACAAAGGATCAAGCATTTGTACCTTGGATGCAGGAATAGCAAAGTTCGCAACAATGAGAAGTTGATTACATACTCTAGAACCTATCAGTTTAGTTTAGACTACTGAAATGTCATACACTATTACTGTTAAAATTGTTTGATCTATCTGCAGTTATGTTCTTGTTCATCATACATTAGCTCCTTCCCATATCAAATCACACTTTGCACTAGAAAAACTAGAATCAGACATGACAATCGAAACTATATTCACATATAATCATCAACACAGATCAAGATATCAAACTATAGTCACACACCACTCTTAACAGCAACCCAGATATCATCGGGAAAAGAAAAAAAAAACAGCAACCCAGCTCATGATACAGTCAGACAGCCCAAAATTTTATCAAACCAAATTCATAATACTATTTGATTTAAGGATTTCAGGACAAAGAAACGAAATCAAACCCCATGAAATCAAAATCAGAAACAAAACCCCTTACCGAACTCGACGTGGCCACCGGGGAGAGCAAAGGTGTAGGCGCCGATGGACGCACGACGTCGTCCTAAGAGCACCGAGAGAGAGAGAGAGAGAGAGAGAGAGAGAGAGAGAGAGAGTTGAGGGAGAAGACAGAGAGAGAGTTGAGGGAGAGGGAGAGATGAGGCTGGGTCGTGTAATTCCTTGGCAGTTCATGAGGGTATCATTGGTATTTTTAAAAATTCATTAAACCTACGCTACAGTAGCGCGCGGCTTCTGCTTTTGAAAGGAGGCCCAGAGCTGCTTCTAATTTTGCCTTCAAAAAGCCAGGACTTCCTACAGAAACTTGGAGAGCCCGGGCCTAGACCGAAACTTTCAGGCCGAGCCCAAAAAATGTTTTACGTCAAAGTGATTTAAGAAATAGCTAAAACTGTTTACTACCATATGGTTTTGGTCCGAAATCAATTCAATCCTTAGACTTTCAATTTCATAAAAAAACATCCTCACACTATCATTTTTCATCAAATAGATCACTCCGTCATCATTTCGTCAAATGGAGTTGTTAAGTAGCTAAAAGTGACATGCCAACTGAACATAGGTGGGGCCCACCTATAAGGCAAAATTACCAAACAAACCCTCCCTTTTATTCGGAACCCATATTATGCTGCCTCTCCAAAACCCTTTTGCAATATTTGTGTTCCCCCTCACCTGGAGATGAAGTTTCAGGACCCAAACAATCCCTCAAATTGCTCATAACCTCTAACACCTTAATTGTTCCGACTAAAGATCCATGTGCCTTCAATAAGAAAGGTCGCACTTCTTGCCTTCTCTGTCGTTCAGAACCTAAGGCTTCTTCTTCTCCTTTTGCTTTCGCTTTCTAGAATTTGAAGCAATGCTAGGCTCCGGCGGACATGCGGATTTGAATTAGTGACATTAGTAAGCGAAATGTGAAACCCTAAGCCGGGTGTAGGAGCAGTTGAGCAAGCGAATTGGGTCGATGAAAACGACATTCGAATCTTCAAACCAGTAAATCATGGAGGCTAAAAACTCAATTAGCTTATTGCGGGTTTTGGAGTCCTCCATTATCATATTCAAGTCTTGCCATTTCGACGAATCCTAATTTTGCTGTTAAAAAAATCACCCGCCGTAACATACCCATAAATCTAATAGATCTAGAGTCAATCGTTGACTTGGAACTAATCACAAAGATGGCCCTCTTTGACAAAAAATTTTGATCTCAGCACTTACAAAGGAAATGTCGTTTTAATTGTCAATGTCGCATTACAATGGTATAACTTGCCTTCTCTTTTTGTGAGAAATTCTCCAATTGATTAACCTCGGCTGTTGCTAACATATCTACTGCATTAAACTTGGTCAAATCTCGGTTAGAAGAGAGCGAGGGTTAGTTTTTAAATTTTGCCTTCAATGTGGAGCCCACCTGTGCTGAATTAGCGTGCCACTTTAGTTACTTAATGACTTCACTTGATGGAATCATGAGAGAGTGATCTATTGGATGAGAAATGATAGTGTGAATGTATCTTTGATGAAATTGAAAGTCTAGAGACTGAATTAATTTATTATCCAAACTACAGATAGTAAACAATATTTAGCCCTTTAAAAAATAGTTTAGACTAAATTCAGTTTAACCCCTCCAACTTTGAGACGAATATCAGTTTAGTCCTGATATTTTTTTTTTAATCATGATCATCCCTACACTTTTAATTTTCATCACTTACGTCTAAATTTAAATTTGACTCCAAACATGTCGTCACAATTTGACTTGACAACATCTACAGCATCGCCCACAAGAAGGGTAAAATGGATATTTTCACTATAAAAAGATTAAACAAAATATATATATATATATAAAAAAAAAAAACTTAATTTACATCTCTCTCTCTCTCTCTCTCTCTCTCTCTCTCCCCCGTCACTCTCTCCTTAAATTGACCCAGTTCAATTCCACCAGCTAAACGACTCCGTCCAAAACAATCTAGTTGAAAACCTCCAAAATTCGATGAAATTCCAGGCACCCATCACCAAATTTCACCTAATTAAGTCTCAAGAGTCGTCCCCAAGAATCTTCATCCAAGTACCCATAGATTTTCTTCGAATAGTGGTAGGCTGGCAGCGCGTGTAGGGGAGGTTTCTGTTTCTTGATTTTTGTTTCAAGAATTTGTTTTTATTTTATTTTAATGGAGGTTAGTGTAATGCGTTTGGATTTTGATTTAGTTAAGCATTACCCTTCAGAGTCGGTGAGAGCTGAGCTGTAGGCGAAATTGGATGTTTCCGATCTTCAACGTGGTTTTGCCACCGGAGATTAAAGGACCGTAAGCCGACGCCGACGACCGGAAAGCGATAGAGGAAGGACTCTCCGGCTGGAACAACATGAATGATTGCTGAGGAAATGGCGGGGAGTGAGTCGTCGCCGTCGCCACAGCAGTCAACAATAGAGGTTCGAGCTGTTGCTTTTGTGGAGGCGCAGTTGGGGGAGCCATTCAGGAAGGATGGGCCAATACTGGGCTTGGAGTTTGATCCGTTGCCAACCTGATGCATTTGGTTCCTCCGTAGCAATAAGCCAATAACCAAAATATTGATGGTTCAAAAAAAAATTTCAAAAGAAATATCGAGAAAATATCGAATATCGATGGACATTTTATCAAAATTTTGGATAAAAGTTGTATGATTAGTTAAAAATATACCAAAAATAACATATCAGAAAGATGTTAAAATTAATATCGGTACTTGTAAAAAATGAAAATTTCGAAGAAATATCAAGCATATTGTGGATATTTTACTCCTTGCTCTGTAGGTACATTTCGGTTTTTTATTTCATTTCTTAGTCCTTATATTCATATAGTTTGATTAAAGACGTAGTGATTAAAAACATATATAGGAGTAGCGCTATCTTAATTGTGAATTGCATAGTAAATTTCTGGCCGCCTTATTTTGCTGTTTCCATTTCTTTGTGATTCACGTATATAATTACTGCTTTCTTCAAGGTCAGCGAGAGCGAGAAGGTCTTCTTTCTTATCGAAAGCGACATCAGATTGCACACTATTGCCTATGTTTATTTTGCTCAAACAATTTTTTTTTTTTGTGCTCAATATTTCATAGTGTTCGTGGCTTTCTTTTTATGTATTGTAGGGACCAGAGTAACACTCCATCTAGTTTTACCAGAAGAAGAAGAAGAATGGGGTGGAAGCTAGGTCGACCGAGGGTGTGGATTGGAGCAAAATCTGAACAAAGGGTAGTTTGGACATTTTGCCCTTCTTGGGGTCCAAAAGCTAAAAAGTGGGTCATGTTGTCAGTGTCAAGTCAACTTGTGGCGTCATGTTCAGAGTTAAATTTGAAATTTGGATACAAGCGATGGAAATTAGAAGTGTAGAGACGATCATGATTAAAAAAAAAAAATCAAGGACCAAACTATTGGAGGAGTCAAACTGAATTTAGTTCAAATAGTTTAGGTATAAAGTTACTGTACAAAACAACATTAGCGGATGTTAAGATGCAGAAAACGTGTCAACTATTTGTAGAGTTTGTTAGAAATTAGTTACATAAGAGTTGGTATAAGAGTTGTAATCCAACTCTGAATGGTTGGTTAACCCTTGTAAAATTAAATCATCAGTTCATAGTTTTCTTCCTCGGTTTTCTTTCGGTCTTAGATTGATTTCCTGCTAGCTTTCTTCAACCTTTTGCTATTTCACCATGAATTTCAGCAAAAACCTAGTTCATACCAGAGTCAAAGGTCTTTGCCCATTTATTGCGGAACGATAAACTCCACGCGAATTTTCTTTTGTAATTCCCAGGACTGGCCAAGACGCCAAGTCCGGATCTCTTTTTTTGTTCTATATATATAATCCGCAACCCGCAATTTCCACGAAAAAATATAAACTAATTTGGTCGTCCTTTTAAGTATTTGTAATTCCATTCCACTTGAGCTGTATTGTATGCATAATGAAAACATGCATGGTTTGTCTGATTGTGTAATTGAAGGAGATGGGACTGAAATTGATATATAAATGCGTGCAGTACGTACAACTGTACAAGTTCTTCTAACTCCAAAAGTTTGAAATATTTTTATTATTATATCAAGAAGTATGTATAATAGCTAGCATTGTTCGTTTTTTTGTTTTTTTGGCTGAAGAGAACTTTCATAGAAATAGAGAAACAAGAGAACAAACAGAGGCTTCCCAGAACAAGGAAGCAAGAAGAAAGCAGAAGAAAAGAAACAAAAACAGAGGATACAACAAAGTAAAAACTGAACAGAGGCCTTCTGATTGTTAATTAATTTTCATCAGCCAAATCAAATATTTCAACCATGAGGTGCTGGTATGGCTCCTGGAACATTTACGTTGGCATTAGGAGAACCCCCTGGAACACTCCCCTTTTGTAGCTTTGCCTTTATAATATCCATGGAATCCAACCGACACTTGGTCATTTCTGCAATGTCGAAAACAAAATTCTTCAGTGATACAGTAATGTATTTCTTACACGAAATCCCCGGTAGCCATGAGCATATTGAAAGTGATCCATCAGTTTCTTTGCCCTATCTATCTATCTATCATGTTTAGAGATCGCATATTACTTATCTTACATGCAATTTTGGATCTATGCGGCAAATTTGGAGTAAAGCTATGGTATGTTAACATTTTTCATACATCAACTATTTTTACCACTTTAAATACTCATGTTATCACTTTGAGGTCTAATATTACTATTTTGAGGACTCATATGGTAAACTAAGAATATTTACCAGTTTAAGGACTCATGTTACCACTTTGAGAACTAATATTACTATTTTGAGGACTCATGTGGTAACTAAGAGAATTTGTCACTATAAGGACTTATGTTACCACTTTGAGGATTAATATTACTATTTTGAGGACTTATTTTATCACTTTTAAGGCAATTGTATGCATGTCATACGTTAATATATTGTAGAATTTTCCACAAATTTGAGGTGGGTTAACCTAAGTTTGTTTATTAGAAATTCTTTTTGAAGACTAGGCTTTATAAGAAATTTTAAATAAATATTAATAGAAAGAAAATCTTGTAAGTAAAGAAAAAAAGGTACAAGAAAATGAGGAAGAAGGAAAAAAAATTATCTTTAAATTTTTAAGAAATATCAATAGAAAATATAAATGGGAGACCAGGGATTCGAACCATGGTGAAGAGTCAAATAAGCTTAATACTTTGCCACAAGCAAGTATACTAACTAATATACTAACCTAATCTAAGCTCTAACTTGGTTTTTAAAAACCTAATATACTAACTACACATCTCTAATCTCCCAAAAATGCCCTTAACCTGAATAAAAACTAAAATTCTCCCACAAGCAAGTTTTCCTTCCACTCATCCTTTACCCAAGGAATCGGATGAGACCATCATTGAAAGGGCAAGGGAAACAAGGGAGTCAAAAGGAGCCAAAGCAAAGATATTGAAATGTAATTGAAACAGGATACTTATATATAAGCCAAGAACTTTAGAATTGCCTTGTAACAGCTTGTTTTCTTCCTTCATGTTTAAATGGCCCAGTACATAAACAATCTAGAGCTTCAAAGTTATTAAAAAAGCCAATCTTGCTTATTGATAAGCCATTAATATATTGATATCAAAACAAAAAGGGGATTGAAGAAAAACTTCTGACGCTGGAGAATATTTTTTATGAAACAGAAGTTCTTTGAGCTTCAAAGTTATTAAAAATGCCAATCTTGCTTATTGATAAGCCATTAATATATTGATATCAAAACAAAAAGGGGATTGAAAAACAATACAAAAGGGAAAATGGAAATATGTAAAACCATACATACATGAAGGCTTCGAATGAAGAATTAATTCTCAATTACTAAACCATCACTTGCTTTTATTGATTTTGATGCACAAATTGGAGTTAAAAGGTTAGAAAAGATGGAGAAAGAATTTATGAGTTGTTATACTTTGAAAATTATAAAAGAAACTCGATTCAAATCAATTGTTTAACATATTGGATGTATCATCTAGCATGATAGATTAATTTGAAGGGAAACTATGTTGAAGAGAAAAATGAAAGAGATTAATTGAATGGGTTTGACCGTTTGATGATCAGGAAGATGTATTATTATTATTTTTTTTTACAGTTTGTCTTTATTGGTCATTTCAATAGAGTTGATAAAATCAATTACCATTTTTAAAAATATTAGAGATCCAAATAGAAATTTTAGAAGTATGAATAGCGGCAATAGGATTGAAGAGAATCATCATGCAAGCAGCACATGGCTTGTGAACCATTTTCTAATTGTACACACTTATACAGGGTTGCTCCTTTCTAATTCCAGTAGCTTCTACATATAGGACATTTTTGTTGTAGGGTTTAGGACATTTAGGACATTTTAGTCTCTACCAGTTAATTAGTAATTGATCTTGCGTCAACGTTAGTGCTATTGTAATGTCCATTTAAAGCTAGTAAGGTCCTTTTTTGGTTACAAGCTAGTCAAGGACGTCTTTGACCACATGTTTCTACATTTTTTTTAGACTAATAATCCACATATGAAATTTCTTCGGCGATATTTCTCATATACAGTATTTGGAATTAATGTTCAAGACTCCATGATATTTTCCAAATGCTTGAGGATAAGAAGGTTGACTACGGACTAACTTGCTAGCAGTATATTGATGAAAAATTTGATGAATGTCTGTTTCTCTTTCTCATTTCCATTTGTTTTGGTATAATTTAATTATTGAAACTGTTTATTTCTTAAACTATTTTAAGCTTGTAATGTAAAAAGTTTTTAAATTCTTGCCTTCCTTTTTCTTTTTTTTTCTATTGACGATTTGACGTAAATCTCTTAGGATTATTGAAGTAACAAAACCTTGATAGTTTTACCGAGCACTTGTCTATCCATATAAGTAAAAGTGTAAGTTATGATTCTCTTTTCACTCCGGTATGAGAAATCATATGCACAAGGACCACAAACCACCACATGTTGGCCCAAATCAATATTATCGCCTCATTTGTCTTTCATTTTGTTTAAATTAGGCCATATGTACGCATTTAATTTTTTTTTTTTTTTGGAGCAGGATTTGCTTAGTATTTTACAATTGATATTGCTGTGACTTGGTTTTGATCACCACTTGATAATGTCCGATGATAGTCCAGGCCTATGCACTAATTAGTAATTACCTCTTTGATAATTACGCTATATATATAACCAGAATATGTCAATGGATAATTCACATTTCTATATGATGTTACTGTTTTTCCTATCTGACTAGCTAGTGCAACAGATTCAGTCAATATGTCCAAGTGATCGATTTGATAAATAGTTTAGGTATAATGTTACTGTACAAGACAACGTACTTACATAAGCAACTAGCATTATATTCATATCGAAACTCTTTACAAGGTATAAGTCTACACTTCAGTATAGTACAAAGTGTAAAATACTGTATGCATGAGCTACACAAAAGATGAGTCTAGATTGACCAGTGGCAAGCTTTGAATGACTGGGTTTCTCCAACACGCCAGAAGCAACCGAGTTGCAGATTTGCAGATATACAACGAAATCTTAGGTGACTTTAAAAGTAATATCTGGGTTTCTATTTGAACAAGTGGATTGGGATGCTTAAGCTTTAAGCAAGTGTATTAGCATAAATAGCAGTCTCTTAACAGCTTAGTTAGTTGAGAATTAGTGAAGAGATTACTAAGATGCTACTGTGGATTGAAGGCTAAGAGAGATTATAGCTCAATTTCTTTGAGAGATTTCATTGTAATTCTTGGAGATTACTGGTGATGAACATATTTATTTAACAATATATACAGCCAAACAAGCAGGATACCTAAAATAAAACATGCAACTAGATCTTGAGATTCCCAGCAACAAATAGCAGCAACAAAACAACAAATTGATGGTAACAAAAGGCCATAGGCTCCTCTGATCTGTTTTATTTTTTATTTCCCAAAGTAATCATGCGTACTAATTATCTTTTTAAGAGAATATTCTTAATTCCTAGAGTTTCATCGACCAGATTAAGCGTATTTAAGCATGAGGGCCTGGAGGCGTTGGTGGAACTGGTACGCCAATAAATGGTTTGTCTTGGCCTAATAAGTTTCTTTCCTTCTTTGCCATTTTCACGTACTGCTCCATATGCTGCCGACTCTTCACTTCTGCAATGACAGTAGAGAAGAAACCTTTTAAATTAATTTATTATACATAATGTTATTAGAGCATAGAGACTGTGATTCATATACCTATATGAAATCACAGTCTAGCTATTTAATTAACCATCATATATGTTTTCTAATTTGACAGCATAAAATTGCAAACCATCTAACGTACCTTCTGTGTTTCAACTCTAGCATGTCTACCAAATTATTTCTATAGATCGATGCTACATTGCTACGTTGTGTCAAAGTGATTAGACATTTCGTGCACATATATAATGTCATCACTTAGTTCGTCAATGACTTATTATGCTAGTGATGAACATAACTAGACATTTGAGAGATCGAGAAAGAGTACTAACTGCTTATTGGAATTTCAGAAACCCTTGCGAAGACTTCGGATGAACAAATTATCAATAGGATGAAAATCATATAAACAGCGCAGGCCCTGGGATGAACCATTTTTCTCATAGCTAGGTATGATTGAGTTTTGCTCCTCCTTTCCCCTATATATAGTATAAATTGGTGAAGATACGTTCCAGTTCTTTATTAATTTATTATTTGACTTCAAAACCTAGTTCATGCCATAGTCAAAGGTCTTTGCCCATTTATCTACGATACTTGCAGAACAATAAACTCTCCGCAAAATTTCTTATGTAATTCCCAGGCCAAGTCCTGATTTCCTTTTCCTTCTATATATAATCCGCAGTTAACTTGCAATTTCCACAAGAATATGTAAACTAATTTGTTCTTGCTTTCATGGTTTTGTAAATTCCATCCCAGTTGATCTGTGTTGCATAATGAAAACCTGCATGGTTTGTGTGACTATGTCATTTAAGGAGATGGGACTGAAATTGATTAGTGCGTACAGTACAAAAGTCCGAAAGTTTGAAATATATTTATATAAGAATTTAATTATTAATAGACAGATTACCAACTACTATGTGTGTTGGATTCAGTCTAACCAAGTAGGTGTATTGCCTTCTCTCAAAAATAAAAAAGTAGGTGTGTTGCCTACATAGCAAACTATTTTAAAATCTTATCAACAAAAATTTATATACATATTGGTCGAACTAGTTCGATCAATTGAGAAACTCTATTTAATAAGTTGGCCATGGCCCCTGTACGTACGTAGTCAGGAGTATTATATTGTTATTGACGAGTCCAATCTGACTAAACTATCACAAGATTCATATTACATTTCTGGACATCTAGAGATTGGTGCGTAACTTTTTCTTTTAAAACATATTAAAGAATTAGGTGAGGTTAAGGTTTTGTATAGTGTTGGTTTGGGTAAGCGTTCATCCTCAATTTTGAAAGAGATTGAGAGGACCAAAACTATTGAAAATTATTTCTGATAATGTATGAATGCCGCTATAGAAATTTATATAGACAAGATATGTAAACAGTAATATTTTAATGGTGGAAGGTTAAAGACTTTAATTTAACGGCGCTTTCCGAGTTACGTGCTCATCCTTTATGATTTGTCGATGTCTTTTTGTATTTTCATTTTATATTGTAGTGTACAAAGTCTTAAGAAATTATAAATTGTTCCCCATAAGGACTTTCCCTTTGTTTTGACATTAATTATTTAATTGGTTAAACCAAATCTTTTGGTTCTTTTCCAACATTTACGGTTAAAAATAAAAGCACTTATGCGGATATGGTATCTAAAAGAGCAATTCTTAGGTTCACTTTTTGGGTGAATGAGCATATTCACCATCTCTTGCGATTAAGACATAATAACTTTATAATTTTTTAATCCGACCATTCATGTTGTATAACGTAACACAAAGATTAGTTCTGTAAAAAACTAATCAAATTGAATACATTTTAGTTATTCATTTCTATGAAATACATTGACGGTTTATCATTCTATGTAAAGGTGCCAATTAAAAGTCAAAAATAAAGACCAGACCACAAATTGTACACTCGATTCGACCAAAAAAAAGAAGATGTGAGGCAGATCATGGCTAGCTAGCTAGGTTTTAGCAGGCTTAATGGCCCTATTCTTTTCTAAGCCATTGGCTAAATAATTTTCTCGAGGCAGCTGACGAGATTTCGCCGTTTTGGCATTGACGGAGTAACGGAGTATTTCATGGCCTCTAACTAATGTCAAGATTTGATTTGGTCAATGACTGAATTCCTGGTCATGGAATCAAGACTCGGGTAGTAGGTAGACTGAAAGCTTGGCCTAAATTTGGAAAAGATAAAAAAATTAAAATATGAGTCTCATATCGTTTTATGTTTCTTTATTATATATATATATATATATATTTTTTTTTTTCTAAAAGAAAATTAAATATATCAATTATTAAATGAATGATTACAATTACTAAGAATGAGATCTTGATCATAGCTGGAGCTATGATTAGCCATCTATGGCTGCTAATAGGAAAATCAAAGTTAGTGGTACCACTAAAACATGTACTACACTAAGTGGTTGAAGGATGCATACATAGAATTGTTTATGAAATGTAGGATCATAGCTATTCATGATCTGCCTCAAAGAAAACACCAACTGGGAGAAGGTTGACTAGGCATCCTCTGGCTTTGAAAACACCAACTGGGTGTTGTTGTTCTTAATGTGCTTGAACTTCCCGTATACGTTCTCACTACTGTTAAGCTGCCTTCTCATACAAATCAACCACTAACACATCATTTCGTTTTATCCATATAATCCCAACAAAGCATAACCAACATTTGCAATTCGTCTTGAAGCAGGATTGATACAGCCCTTTGATTCCAATGTTCTATACAAGAACCATATTGTTGTTGCCAAAGAACATCAAAATATGTTTTCGTCCACTCCGCAATATTGCTATCACAGTCCCATATTGCATGTAGGGAAGTTTCAACAGCATTAGGACATCTGAAGCAAATATTTTTAGGGTCAGTAATAAAGTACTTACGCCCACATCGAGGGTCAGAAATTTTTTATTGAGAGTTGGTGAGAGAGTGTAGAGACTTGAGTTAAGATTAAATTAGATCAGGAGTACAATCACATCTAATGTCACAAAAATATAGATTGAGAGTCAATAAATATTTTATTTGGGTCAATAAACATTCTACTGATTTTTTTCCCTATCACATCAACAACTAGTCTATTTCGACTCACAATCGACCTCCACATTACGAAAATGAAATCTATGTCACTAGACCAAATGGTATTAGACACATTCTACTGGGTTTTGTTTATTTTTTGTTTTTGTTTTTGTTTAAAATACAACTTACCAATAGTGTACTCCGGTTCATAGATTAAGAATAGTACCGAAAACCAAATCATTGAATGTACTTTTCAACCAGAAAATCTTTAATCTTTTTATTTTTTGATATATTTGGACTTCTTTTTGTATAAATGTGTGTGTGAATAGTGAGCTAAAAAAAAATTTTCGGTGCCAGGATTTGAACCTAGAATCTCAATATCCAAAGATGTGTATGAGCTACACCGGATTTGTTGTTAGATGTGGACTTCTTTTTGTATAAATATATATTGTTAAAAAGTTCTCAAAAAATAAAAAAAAGATTTTCCGGTGCCAGGATTCGAACCTAGAATCTCAATATCCAAAGATGTGTATGAGCTACACCGAATTTGTTGTTAGATGTGGACTTCTTTTTATATAAATATATATCATTAAAAAGGTCTCAAAAAATAAAAAAAAGATTTTCCAGTGTCAGGATTCAAACATGGAATCTCAATATCCAAAGATGTGTATGAGCTACACCGAATTTGTTGTTAGATGTGGACTTCTTTTTGTATAAATATATATTATTAAAAAGGTCTCAAAAAATATAAAAAAGATTTTCCAGTGCCAGGATTCGAACCTGGAATCTCAATATCCAAAGATGCATATGAGCTACACCGGATTTGTTGTTAGATGTGAACTTCTTTATGTATAAATATATATATTATTAAAAAGGACTCAAAAAAAAAAAAAAAGGATTTTCCAGTGCCAGGATTCAAACTTGGAATCTCAACATCCAAAGATGTGTATGATCTACACCGGATTTGTTATTAGATGTGGACTTCTTTTTGTATAAATATATATTGTTAAAAAGGTCTCAAAAAATATAAAAAAAGATTTTCCGGTGCCAGGATTCGAACCTGGAATCTCAATATCCAAAGATGTGTATGAGCTACACCGGATTTGTTGTTAGATGTGGACTTCTTTTTGTAAAAATATATATTGTTAAAAAGGTCTCAAAAAATAAAAATAAAAAATTTTCCGATGCCAGGATTCGAACCTAGAATCTCTATATCCAAAGATGTGTATGAGCTACACCGGATTTGCTGTTAGACGTGGACTTCTTTTTGTATAAATATATATATTATTAAAAAGGTCTCAAAAAATAAAAAAAGGATTTTCCGGTGCCAGGATTCGAACCTAGAATCTTAATATCCAAAGATGTGTATGAGCTACACAGGATTTGTTGTTAGATGTGGACTTCTTTTCGTATAAATATATATATTATTAAAAAGGTCTCAAAAAATAAAAAAAGGATTTTCCGGTGCCTTGATTCGAACATGGAATCTCAATATCCAAAGATGTGTATGATCTACACTGGATTTGTTGTTAGATGTGGTCTTCTTTTTGTATAAATATATTGTGAAGACCGAGATTTCCATACAATAAATTTATGTAATTCAATAATTGTTATATTAATTGAATTATGATATTTGGGATTATTTGGATTGTCGTGGGTTGAGAAAATTGGTTTCGAATGATTTTATTTTCGAAAACGAACGTTATTTAGGGGGTCGTGAAAATCGAATTTTTATACGTTCAAAATTTGGAAAAACTTCATTCATGAAAGTTGTAGAGCTCGTCGATACGAGTCCGTGCATATGTGGAATATATTATTCGGAGCTCGTATGAATAAGTTATGAATATTTGAAAATCGAAATTTTTCTATAAATATATGATTTTTTTTTGGAAATTTCAGAAAACCAAAAAAAATCTCAAAAATTTCTCTCTCTCTTCCCTCTCGGCTGAAGCCCGAAGGACTGAAGAAATTCGACCGACCCGACCCGGACCCTCGAGACCTGACCCGACTGCACCGACGCCGTCCGACGTCCAACGACTACGAAACCACTGCGAAGCCGCTCAGACCGACGTCGCCTGCCTCCCTGTCGACCCCGTTGCCGCCCCCGCTCGCCTCAAGCAGGAGATCGGAGCAACTCAGCCCCAAACGCCCGACCCGGTTGGATCTCGACGGTGCCGGCGTTGCATGGGCCGATCCTCCCCATTTTCGTGACGTGCTCTTCCTCCTGATCATCCCCATATGTGGCTTGCATCACGATTTTGAGTGTAGAGTGGTAGATCAAGAGTTGAGATTTCGACGTCCCTGATTCGATCTGGAGACTGATCAGAGGGCCGAGATTAATCCAACTTCAAAACCCGATCTAGGACGATCTAGACCTCATCTCTGAAAAAGTTAGGTATTAAAGTTGTTCACAATTTCATTTTGAAGAAGTTTGTAGTTGACGACTTTTGCATCGGATGTGGTTGACCGGGGTTGACCGACGCATGTGGCGGCGCGTCGGACCAAATTTTGCGTTTATATTATCTGGACGATGATCTATGCATCCATACGAGCGTTTTGATATATAACTTGGTCATGTTAGAAAACGTTGATAAATAGTCAATTTCTGTTTTGACGTTACTATTTACGGTTTTACAGTTTACCTTCGGTTTGAGATTTACGGAGATCAGACCATCGGTTTTACTTCAAATTTTAATATGATGTTCATATGACTGTCCCGATGACTTTTTGTGGTCACGGGCGAAGATCCTACCGTTGGATCTTCGTATAATTGTAAAACAGTGATTCGGGAGGCGATTAGTGAAGATCCGTCCATCGGATTTTCGTATAGTTTTGATAGGATGTTTCCAAGTGCGATCTATGAGGATCTAACCGTTGGATCATCGTTTAAATTTGATCCGACCGTTGGATTATCGTTATTTTGAAATCCGACCGTTGGATTATCATTTAGGTTTATTTCGTGCTTCGTTGCTAAGTAAAGACCGTACTTGATTAGGTACTTGACGGCTTGAGTTGACGAGTATTTGGATTATTGTGAGTTATATTTATTGCAGACGCAGCAGGAATTTCGAGGTGAGTAAATCTCACGTGGTTCATATTACGAACCGAGTACTTAAATTATTTATTTTTGTAATTGTGTGGAAAATATTTTTGGATTAAAGATTTGTTTTTAAAATCATATGGACATGATCAATTACGATCCATAAGTAAGTAAAATGAATTTAATTATACAAATGAATTTTACTATTTTCTTGTGTGAACTATAAATGGTATATATTTACATGGAATATATATATATTGATTGGCGTGATTTTGAATGACGATATGATTGAGTTAGAATGATGATTTGGATTATATTCAAATGCTTTAATTTCATGATAATATCATATATGTTGGTTGAGTTGATTTAATTATGTGAAAACATACAGTTGTACATATTGTGGATTTAGGGTCAACGTAGTGACCAGTATGGGGTAATCGGACGCTCTAATCCAAGGTGGATGATGGGATACGATTGGTTGGGTATGTACGCTAAATATGTATATAAGTATACATATTGATGAAATACGATAAAGATAAATATGTAGGATGCCATAACCTAGGCCAGGTGACGGGCTACGATTCAGTTAGAGCTCTAGTCTGTCGAATACAGTATTTTTATAAATACGATGATGGAGTATTGTGGAGAAAGTTGTGAGTTAGGGTTTGGTGTTGAGTTGTTGATTGATTTTGATTGTTGATTTTCGTGGTTGGAGAATTGTTGCATGTTGACTTAGGTAGAAATAAATATGATTAAATTAAGCAACCGTTCTTTCTTTTACTCATACGAGCTTTCATAAGCTTACCGGGTTTTGTATTGTTGCAATCCCGGAACACTATTCAAATGGTGTGGCGGATATTCCTGCAGGTCAGGATAACCAGGGAGGTGACCCAGCTGCATAGGTCTTACAGCAGTTAGTTTTATTTCAGTGAGTTGTGAGGTGTGTATGCTCATTTAGAGCTTTACCAATTATTGTGTATTTGAGTTGTAATAATTAACCGATACTAAATTAGGTTTCGATTTTATTTCGTGTGGTGAGGTTGTTAAGAAAAGAAATTTTCAAGATGATTATTTTGAGTTTGTGGTAATTTTCATGTTTCGGATTTTGAATTTTATTCTAAAATTCGGGATGTGACATATATATATCATTAAAAAGGTCTCAAAAAATAAAAAATGGATCTTCCGATGCTAGGATTCGAATCTAGAATCTCAATATCCAAAGATGTGTATGAGCTACACTGGATTTGTTGTTAGATGTGGACTTCTTTTTGTATAAATATATGTTATTAAAAAGGTCTCAAAAAATAAAATAAAGAAGATTTTCCGGTGCTAGGATTCAAACATGGAATCTCAATATCCAAAGACGTGTATGAGCTATACTGGATTTGCTGTTAGATATGGACTTCTTTTTGTGGGAAACCTGTAATCTCAATATCGAAAGACGTGTATGAGCTATACTGGATTTGCTGTTGGATATGGACTTCTTTTTGTGTGTGTGTGTAATGATTCAAAGTTTCCCAGTCACATAAAACAGGCATATATATATATATACACACACACACACATATAAAATGATTCAAAGTTTCCCAGTCACATAAAACAGGCATGAAAGATGCTACTATTTGCTTGGAAGTGATTATCAGTTGGGGAATTGTACAAGGTTGGTTTTATTGGTCAACTGATAAGTGATGCAAACAGATACAAGCACAGCTGCATCAACAATTCATAACTTCTTTTGAAGATTTGCTCAGTAGATATCTTTATTAACTAGAAATCAATGAGTAAAAGAATGTAGCATGAACGTGAAAAATGAATCACTTTATTAACAGAACTAATCATGATCCAACTAAGTATTACAATTACATACGGAAAGTAGCAGACAAAACTGTGGTCTACAGTCAAGTAGATCAGCTATGGATCACATGTTAGCGGCCATCTTCTAAACAAGGGCAGGGTGTTAAGCATTGTAAGAGTAGCATAACCAGTCAGAAAGTTTCCTGCGGTTGATGTTGGTGTATCCCTAATGTCAACAGATGCTTCGAGTCAAAGCAGAACAGCATTTTTCACTTTCAATTTTTCACATGATCTAAAGCCACCGCTTGTTATTTTTCGTTGACGAGCAGACAGGTGGAGGTGTTTTGGCTCTCTTGTCATTTACACCTACAAAGCAAAGACCACAGGAAACTAAGCCACAGATAACTATGACAATTCTCAATTGTAAAAACTCCTGGAATGTAATGAAGTTACGTACTAGTGTCTTCTGGCTTCCCTCCAAGAGAGGATCGTCGAGCAGATCCTGATGTTGGAATGCCTGTTAATGATTGCCGCCTCAGAGTTCTTGCACTACTAGTAATCTGTGATTTCTCATCATTCAAATTGCCTGCACATTTAGTAGTTGAATGTGTTTCCATCATAGGTTGCTGGTTCCTGCAATATGGCAAGTGTTAATAAAAAATGGGCGGATAGTAGTAAATTTTAACAGTATCCAATATGAATTTGTACTATGAGATATCAAAGCAATATATAATACTGAGATAACAAAGTCATATACCATCATAATCAAAAATAAAAAATAAAAATAAAACATGCAGATTCCATCAGTTTCACTCACCTCTTCTCAGAGCCATTAATCAGTTTTCCAATGGTCCGCAAGGATCTCCTTATCTGTGATCCTTTTCCAGTCGTGCTACTTGTCAAATTAGGTGTTACATAACCCGTTGAAAGACTGCCCTTGCTTTCCGTAACAAGCTGTACCTCATTTGTAGCAAATCTTGGTGGTTCAGGTGTTGATGGAATCCGCAGAACAGGAATTTGTGTCCCTGGCTTCTGATAGGTAGTCATCCTTGGACTTTGAGGAGCCTTGAGATGAGACTCAGGAGTCATTGGTGGCTGAGGAAGAGGAACTCGTTTTCTACCATCTGTTTCTGGCACTCTCTTCTGATAGGTAACACTTGTTGGACTAAGAGGAGTCCTGGGACGAGGTTCAGGTGTTTTTGGTCTTCTACTATTAGCATCTAACACTTGCTTCTGATAGGAAGAACTTGTGGGACTTCGAGGAGCTTTGGTACGATGCACTTCCAATGTGGCATCATGATTGCTGAAATGCCCAACTGGCTTTGCGACTGCTTCTGAACCGTGAAGTTGATCATATTCCTCCATTACCTTAGATGGTAGGGAGGATTTCCCCACGTCATGTGATATCCGAAGATTATCCTTTTTAACAGATCTTGGGCCTTCCAAGCTCAATCTTCTTAAACGAGTTGGCAAAGGACTTTTTGATCCCTTTCTGTCTTCAGGGTTCTGCGCTTTCTCAGTCTTTGCAGTACTGCAGTTTTCAATGCTTAATCTTCTGATGCGTTGAGGAGTCCTCTCAGTCACTGCTCCTGGTTTGTCCCAGGTTTTGTTGAACTGTATACCCTGAGCTTCCTTGTTTGCTAATGCCTTTTTCAGGCTCTCAATCTGCAAAATTTGGAATACATGTTTTAGTATCCAGCCAGCTGTGATACTTACTTAATACCCTAAAATTTAAGCATGCAATTAGATAAAGGAACGAATCAATCCAAATTTAGTAAAAAGTGTCCACCTGTTCTTTGAGTTGCATAACCTCACCACTCTGCTTGTTTGCACGAGCAGCACCAAGTTCAACAGTGGAAACCCTCTGAGCAAACTTCAAGGTACTAACCGTTTCACTGAAAGAATCTTCTTCTGGACTCACATGAGCAAGCATTAAAGTTTTAGCATGTCCACCTGAAGTACAAATCCCAAAAATAAGGTTGTATCAGTAACTGCACTCCTGAAATCAATACATGATGGTGCACTTTCAAAATAAGCTACCAGTTCCCTAATATCTCAGCATTGAAAGTGTTAAGAAATAGTGTGTTTATTGTACCATGATCAAACTCAATAGTGAGCACATGCCCTTTGGGTTATCCCAATTACTAAGTGGTGAAGAACAGACCCACTAGGCTAAGTCAGAGTTCGCCAACCTAACCAAAAAAAAAAAATAACAGCAATGTAGAGGGCTGTTACCAACCTAAGGAGCCTTGCAACAAAAGTGTGAGTTTGCTGTTTCTGTAAGGGATGTGAGAATTCTTCTGAGCCAAGGCTGTAATAACATCTCCTAAACAAGAAAGAGACTTGTTGATATACTGTGCCTCTTTGAGCCTGTCTCCAGTAACTTCAGATTTGTCCACCCGTTCACTTCCTGCGAGGTCAACTAAATGAAGGCAACTGTGGAAAGTACCTCCAGTTGTATCTTTTCCATGCACATGGACAGTCAGGACACTACAAACATACCAAACCAATACATCAGTGACACAAAATTATTGATATATTGCTTCTCCTTTATTTTTCGTTTCAGTGGCATTTGAGCATTAGATACTTTTATATATGGTAGTCAGTCACTGGTAAGTTGTTTCTTATAAGAGAAACAGTTAAAATAACTCCGCTGCACTGACCTATGGGAACGGCTACTGCGGTTATTCATTGCAGTAGTACTGACAACTCGATTCACCTCACCGTATTTCATGAGGTTAAGAACATCAGTGGTTGAATTCACTGAATGCATTGTAGCATCTGGAATACTCAAGCCATTATCACCGGTGCAGCTCCGGATCTCTAATTTGTGAATTGTTAAGGATACACAAAATGAACGTGGCCAGTTTTTTCTTTCCAATAAAATAAATGTTTAAAGTAAGATAAATAACCAATATGAAAGGATATTTGACAGTAGATGAATCTTGTACAAGAAGATCTCGTACTTGTTCATTGTAAATTTCAACCATTTGAACATGAATGTCATAATGTATGATATCCTTCCTTCTTGTTGACATCTGGAAGAGATCGTTGAGAGCTAGATAATTAATCCCCATGTCGCCAGTTAACCCACCAGACGGACCACTCTGTAAAAGCATAGAAAATGTTAGTTCAGACTTCATATTTAAAAAGCCTGACCAGAGTAGAAAAACAATTCTCTGATTTTCTTATATTAAGCAATATATGCACAAATGCACAATGTAGACAAAATCCAATGGTAAATTCTTCCTCCAAGATACAGAATACACAGCCTAATATTTAAAATTTGAAATAATGAGCCAGATGGGAAATTGCAATATAACCAACTGAAACAGTTGAATTGTATCTTACCATGGTATGTGTTTTGCCTGATCCAGTTTGACCATAAGCAAATATGCATACATTGTAGCCATCCATCACAGACCTGATCAAAGGTTGAGTGTCCTTGAAAACATCATCTGAAAAGAAACTTCAATATTGTTAAATCGAAACTGGTGATGGAAACAGGGTTGATGTAGAGAACCCACTAGAAAGTACCTTGGGTAGCAGCTGGACCAAACACTTGATTGAACTGAAAAACTTTCCTTCCATCCTTTTGGGGCTTTGCAGGGTCCAAGATCACAAGTGATCCATCCCCTCCAATGAAATCTATAATGTTTTTGGATTCACAATTGAAGGACGGCCTAATCCTGCAGTAGACTCTAATATTACCTGAAGAAATTTTAACCAAGATAATATTACTAAATCTTATTCGTTGTCAAACCCAAAGTATAACAGCATGGCTACATTTTTGTTTCGGGTTTAGGGTTTAGGACGCAGTTTACCAACCTTTCAAATCCTGAACCATGTTGTACAGTTTTCTATTCTCTTGCACCACCTTATGATAGCCAAGAGCAGCAGTAGACAGCTCTTGTACCTGTGTCCCTGAACTCACAAAGAGAACAAGCAAGATTAAGTTTCGACAAGAAAATAAAATAAAAAAATAAATTTAATACTGCACGTAGAACATTTCATCCATCATAATTTCCATAAAATATAAAAAATGGGGAACTTGGAAAGAGGATGCAGAAACCTGTGACTATGACATTAGCTATGGCTACATATATTTCAAATACCACACAGTATCTTGCATGTGATTCCACAAGATCATGGTTGATGTTGGTAGTGAAGATTAGAAATGAAGTTGGAAAAGACATCTGAAAATCTCATTTCTGGTTTACCCATAATAAAATGAAGGATGATGCTTGTTGCAGATTAAATATTTGTAAGTCTGTAAGTGGAAAGGAAAAGGTAATTAGCCAAGAGGGCGGATTACTTTAGCTCCCTAAAAGTAGGACATACCCAAGTCTTTCAAATCACTGTGCAGCTGGGATTGTAGGTCTTCGAACTCTGTTTTTGCACTTAACCACAATGCCTTTAGATCCTGCCGAGTGAACACCATTAAGATTAACCACAGTACATATATATATGCAATAAATCCACAATGCTAGTCGATTAATCATTTTGCTAGAAAAATTGTAAGATCAATATATTTTCATTTATACTGAAATAAATTTTTACGACCAAGAGTCCGTAACTTGCTAGTTTTTATCAATATATATATATATATATATATATATTCTCTTATAAATTACTATCTTATGCTAAAAGGTCATACACTTAAAAGCACTTTTTAGATTAACTTATACTGAAAAGATACTAGGCATACAGAAACACATAAAGAAATAAAAAATAATAAAATAATAAAAAAAGGAAGAATGACCTACCACTACTTCTTTCTCTTGCATTTGAAATAGAAGCCGGTGGTTGCAGTTACCCTTTCTCAAACAAGCTTTGCAGCACTATCGAAAAGATGAAAATAAAGAAACTTCAGAATCTAGGAGATGTTCATCAGATAACACCATAGTAAAGGCTAGCTCAAAAGGAAAAAAATAAATAAAAATAAAAAAGGGGTTAATTTACATCAGCTTTGTTGTTATACATGTGATTGTGGGTGTGTGTGTGTGTGCGCGCGCGAGCATATTAGTATGCATGAGTATGTTGCAATGCTATTACTCTTATAAAGAGGACTCTACAGAATGAAATGAGCTCCCTAAATTGTAGACCACATGATGAACTGTATAATGCAGGAATAACCCTCACAATGCATTATAGACGTAACTTAGAACACGGTATCTAACTATTACCACTTTCCAAGTACGTTGATTGCATAAAGAATGCTTAATAAATGAGGGGGACATACTCTTGAATTTTCAACGGCAGATATATCCTCCAGAGGAATAGATGTTGAATGTGCAAGTGAGCTGCCTCTTTCTTTGGAGGATTCTTTTAACGTACACTCCAACTGTTTATACACAACACCAAACGAATACTATCAGTTGACACACTTCATGTATGTAAAGACAGTAGCAGAACATAAAAACTCAACCAATTAAAATATGGATGAAAAGTAATGGTAGTTACAGAATTCTGTATAGTTGCTTGTGTACCAGAAAAGAGCATCTGGAACAGTGGTTGTAAACTCGTAAACCCTAGGTAAACGCAAATTTTGTTCGGATTGAACAATATTATAGATCTAATTGAGGTATAAACTTTCCATAAATACCTCATAGGCACATTATGCTAAAATACTAAATACCAATATTGCTTGTTTTTGAGCTATTCACAGAGAAAAAGAATTCTTCGAAGGCTCAAATCAAACTAACCTCAGGTAACTTCTTTTGAAAATGTTCCTCTAGACAACTTGTCATGATCCTTCTAAAGACACTAACAGCATCCTGCAGCAGAAGAAGTTGGTTAAGTGAGATGAATCTTAACTTGAAACCATGTCCATAGTGCAGCACTTATTAACTGAAAGAAAAAAGGAAAAAAAAATAAATAAATAGAAAACCAAAAAGAAAGATAACATTACCAGATCTCCGTTATGGTAGGAAGCAAGAAGGTTATCATCAATGTTTTCCTTTATGTCAACCATAGAAGTAGCAATTAACTTGACAACAGATTCTATAGAATCCACTGCATCACAAAAAGTAACAGATAGAACAAACATTAGGGGGAGAAATTGAAGACCTTTAGGCTACTAGTATGAGGATTGCATATAAGCGTGGCAGCCTTTCTGAAGTTGATGTTATCATATCTACTAACAGTAAAGAAGATTAGTTTGTTTCTATATCATTCAATAGTGAAACTCTATCTTCAAATCTTAGCATAGAGAAATAACACAGCTATATGGCTATTACATTCTTGGGATGCACCCTTTCACTTAAAGGAAACACAATTCTTATTCTATAGTCCAAAATCCTAAGAATGTATATATCATAATAATAAAAAAAACATGTACCTCCACAGGTGTCATATGAAATCTTCTCATATATTCTACTACATGAATCAATGAACTCACATATTGATTATGCATTAATCTTGGCCTCTAGTAATAACCATAGTAATACATCATCAAGTATATTGTTTACAACTCGAAAAGACTTGCATCACAACTTAAAACGAAATGAAAATTATGAAATATTTTAGTGTTAAATATGCAGGAACATTCGAAATTGAAAAGAAATAACTATTACACTATGTTTCTTATAAAATCTTACCATATATGCTACTAGACCAATAAATGAACCTAAATATGGGTTTATATTATTACTTATTTGATATTAGATATTTCTTATCAAACATAACAATGCATCCTCATTAATAACCATAACATGTGTCACTGTATAAATGTTATCATTTTAAGTAATTTCTGTTGATAATTTTCCTCTCTGTGGATGAGAGTAAGCATAAGTTGAAATACATGGATGGATAAAATAAAGGAAAAAAAAACCAATAAAACCTTCAGGTTTCCGTTTGTCATCCTCGATCGATAGTTGTCTATCAAGTCCAGCAGACATATCCAAGTTCCTGCAAGAGTGCGAGGAGACCATAGTTGGGGGTCTTGAATGCATTCTATTGGCAGAATGCATAACTAAGGGAGATTTTATATGTTTATAACATCCATTCCCATTGCTCATCTGCTTCCACTCATTATAGGATCTAAGGGCTAAAACACAATCAACGACCTTCCCTGCTGACCCGGCCTCCAATGTATCCTGAGACATAAAACACAATCAACAACCTTCCTTGAAACAATGTATGTAATAATGCAGGTGCTCTTAACATTTAACATATAGTATAAGCAGATAAACATACCCTTTCAAGGTCAGAGGCTTCAAAAGCAGGCAGCTTTAACTCTTCAGCAGCGACCAGAAAGTTTCGGACATTCTCAAAGTACTGATATGCAGGCAATGGTTGAGATTCCCTACTTAGTGATTGTAAAGGCATTTGGCTCTCCACCACCTTAAAATAATAATACCGATAAACATATAAGGATATGATATTTGTCCATAAACACAAGAAACGGATTATATCACTTTCACTTTCTTCCTTTGTTTTAAACAGAGGAGAAAATACAATAATATGGGGATAGAAATTGTAAGTACCCTGGGCACTGATCCGGGTTGAATCTTGTTTATGGCATTGCATAGGATGAGACCATTTCTCAGGCAAGAAATGAACTCCTTCTCCGATGGCTGGTTCGGTATGCCAAGTGGACCCACAAAGCTCTCAAGCCACTCAACTGCTTGAAATCGCCTCCAGGCTGCCAAATTCATCAAATGTAGCAATTAACAATGGAATAATTCACCCACAAGAAAAAATCAACAATTACGCCCTTATAAACAAAATGCAAACTTTGCAAGAAAATAAATTCGTCAATTCAATTAAGCCAATTGTTCTTGACCACACCACAAATCGTACCAGTTTCTTTTCAATTAAATCACCAAACCCACACATACTGTAAAATCAAAACGAAAAATGACTTAAAAAGATGAATCAACCAACCTGATTCTTCAGCCTTTCTTGAAGCCCTAGTAAAATCGTGCAACCCAGTTCTTGATCGATCCTCCATCACTCGTTTCCTGCAAATTAGAATCCAACAATTAAACCCCATCTCATTCCAAGAAAAACCCACCAAAAATTTAACAAAGAATCAACCAAACAACACAACCAATGAAACAGAGAAAAGAATTCAAGAACGTACTCGAATCTTTATCTGGGTCTTTCTCTAAAACCCTAAAAGCTCCCAACCCAGAAAGATATAAAGCCACAGAGAGAGAGAGAGAGTTGGGAATCTCAGAGAAAAGGAAGCATGAAATTGACGGTGTTTGGATTTGATGAGTAGAGATATGAGGATCTTCCTCCTACTCCTAACCCCAGGTTTGGGAATCCTAACGTTTCTATTTTTTTGAATTCAAATCGGTAGGCCACCACGTGGTTTAGGTCACAGAAGTGGATCTCAGACGTCCACGTGGCAACAGTTCTCTCTAAGCCAACGGATGCGATCGCCTACAACTCTGGGTCTCGGGTTTGGGCATTTGGGATTCGGGTTTGTTACGAAGAGCTAACTAGCGGGTATTGAATCGCAACTGTGCGCGTGATGACACGCTCCTTCTTTTAAAGTTTTGTTCAAAATTTAGTGTTGGTTTTTTGGCTAAAAGGTCAACGTTCAAAAGTTTTGCCTTTTCTGCACTTGATCTTAGTCAAAAGGTCTAGTAATAGTTTTTACTTTTGTATTTCACTCGATCTGATTTACTTCCAATTATTGGTGAGTTGCCTTATTGTATTTCAGTTGATGTTAGAAATTTAAGCTGGTCAAGTTTTCTTAAAAAAAGAAGGATTATAATTTATAAGTGGAGATATAATTCATCCACCACCAGCCCTCAAGTCAACTCAACCCCAAAACCCCCAATTTCCCGATTCAACTTCTTCTTCAATTCGATCAATAACCCTAATTTTCAATCCAACCCCTAAAACCCAACTCAATTCCCTCCAACCCAATTCGCAATCTCCCTCTCAATCAGACCTAAAACGTGAAAATTGAATCTTTTCTCCATTAATGGGCACAAAATGATGATGATAGAAATTGACGTGTCCAGGAGAAACAGCTCCGCATTTCTAATTTCAATTAGGGGCTACAGATGGAGGAAAAGTGTGCTCGAGACTGCTATCGGTATTGATCTTGGGGTGGTGGAACTTAATTTCTAGATTCGGCTAGTGCATAATAAAAAGAAGAAGAAGACGAGGATAGAACAGAAGAGAAGAAAAGAAAAAAAAAAAAAAAAGAGCATGAAAGAAGATGAGGAGGAAACTCAGGAAAATAAGAGGAGGAAAAAAAAACAATGACTGAGGGCTGAATTTGTTTTGTTTTAATTTTATCATGTAATTAGTAATAACTATAAAAGTTGTACATAATATAATGAGATCTGCTCGTGCTCTAGTGGCTGAGAGTAGAGTTTCGAGTCCTATCTCATACAAAAATTTAAACATTTTGTATATTATTCTGTATGTATACGTATATGTGGTTGGTATGATATACCGTTGATATGATGATTTGCTTACCATAGCCGAGCTGAATCTAACTCTCGATAGGAGGATTTGCATACCATAACTGAGCCGAAGCCAAATTTTAAACATTTTGTGTATTATTATGTATGTATACGTATATACATCGATATGATGATTTGCATACCATAGTCGAGTTGAAGCTAACTCTCGATATGAAGATTTACATACCATAATCGAGCCGAATCTAACTTTTGGTACAACTCAACCGAGCCGAAGCTAACTCTCGATATGAGGAATTGCATACCATAACCGAGCTGAAGCTAACTCTCGGTACAGTTCAACAGAGCTAAAAGGTCGGTAAGTTGAATATTCAACCCAAGGCAGCTGGGCTCGGTCCGAAATCGGCCCAGCTCAGCCCAAATGGCCAACCCTAGGATATATAGGACAGCTTCTAATGAGGACTTTCGAATCAACGGTCGGGAGATCCCACTTTTCGATTACATTACGACAAATCAATCGGTAAATGTTTATGTATACATGAATAGATCACTTCTGAAAATTTTCTTCCAAATTGCTAGTCGTTAAGGTACCGAACTAGATCAAATCAATGGACGAACTAAATCTTTCACACCCGAACCGTTCATGTTCATAAATGATATTGACGCAATTGGAAGGCACCTTGGGTTTACTAGCGATAAACCTAAAACAAGGATTCTGGAGTCGATCAGAGATAAATGAGAAAATTCTCAATTTGATTGATAATATGATAAAAGATGCGTTATGCAGCCATTTAAGGTTGCTTATATATGAGAAAAGAATCCCTAGGGCAACTAACAATGAAACCCTAAAGCCCACGGGTAAAAACAAAATAAATCCAAAACAAATTAGAAAACCAAAATTCCTGAAAAATAGTAAATTGTAGTTTTGAAGCCCTAAACGACCCCGAAAGCCCGAACGAAGCTCACATGTAATGGTGTAGTGACGAGTTTTGTTCCTGGCGTCCTTCCCTTCCCAGAAAGCTATAGCAATCGCGAATCGGACACCGAATGCCAAAGTTGCCACAAACCGGGTTTTCCTCCTTTTGTACGATCGAGCTGTTCTTCAATTCTTATCGCCATTCGCTCTACATCAGTCTCCTCCACCTCTGAAGAACTCAACCCCGAGTTCTCTTCAGGATAAAAAACATCATCTTCATGAAACTTATGCAGATCAACAACAGTAAAGGTGTTAGAAATGCCCATGGAATTGGAAAGTGCAACAACATAAGCATTGTCGTTTATCTTCTTTAGCACCTTAAAAGGTCCATATTTTCTTGGCTTCAGCTTGTTATAGGTACCAACAGGAAACCTCTCCTTCTTTAGAAACACCATCACATCATCACCCTCTTGGAACACTTTAACTCTTCGATGCTTATCAGCTGCAGCTTTATACTTGGCATTAGTTTCTTCCAACTTGGCCTTAACTTCTTCTCTAACAGACTGCACATCCCTAGCCATGCCCTCAGCAGCAACACTAACACCAGGAACTTTAGGAAGCTTCACTAAATCAACCACATGTCAAGGAAGAGCAGTATAAACTAATGAGAATGGTGACTTCCCCGTGGCACTATGCACAACACTGTTATAAGCAAACTCCACCTGTGGCAATGCATAATCCCACTATTTGGGCCTATCTCCACAAACACTCCTGACCACGTTACCCAAAGTTTTGTTAGTAACCTTTATTTGCCCAGTGGTTTGAGGATGAGTTGTGTTGCTACGATTCAAAGTTGTTCCAAACATTCTCCACAATGTAATCCATAAGTGACTAAGGAACTTCGTGTCTCTATCAAAAGTAATGGACTTGGCACTCCATACAGATGAGCCACCTCCTTGAAAAATAGTTTGGCTATATTGGAAGCATAAGCAGTCTTCTTACAAGTATAAAGTGCGCCATCTTAGAGAACCTGTCAACTACTACAAACACAGAATCCACACCCCTTTGAGTATGGGCTAATCCCAACACAAAGTCCATAGCAAGATCCTGCCAAATACCTTTAGGAATAGGTAAAGGCAAATAAAGACCAGTATTTTGAGACTGACCCTTAGAAACCTGGCAGGTGTAGTACTTCCTCACAATAGCTCCTCCAGCCTTCTTCAGTTGTGGCCAAAAATACCTCTCCTCAAGGCTAGCAATAGTTTTGTCTCGGCTCAAGTGTCCACTTAAACCCCCTCTATGCAAATCTCTAATCAGTTTCTCCCTCAATGATGAACTAGGAATACATAGTCGATTGCCCTTGAATAAATAACCATCATTCATATAGAAATCTGCAACTGTATGATTATTACTGCACTAGTCCAAATCTCCTTAAAATCAACGTCTTCCTCATACAATTCTTTCAAGAGATCAAAACCCACAATTTCTTGAGCTAAAGTGACCAGCAAGGAAGCTCTCCTACTCAAAGCATCTGCCACCCTATTAAAAGTACCAGATTTATGCTGAATCACAAAAAGAAATTTCTGCAAAAAACTCACCCACCTTGCAAGCATCTTGTTCACAATTTTCTGACTGTTAAAATACTTCAAGGCCAGATGATCAGTTGTCACGCCCCGAATTTTAGAATAACAATTCAAAATCCGAAACATGAAAATACTATAACTCAAAATAATCATCCTGAAAATTTCTTTTCTTAACATACTCACCACACGAAATAAAATCAAACCGAATTTAGTCTCGGTTAATTATTACAACTCAAATCCAAAATGTAATGTAAAGCTCTAAATGAGCATACACACACCTCACAACTAAATAAATAACAAAACTGCTGTAACACCTAAGCAGCTCGGTCACCTCCCTGGTTATCCTGACCTGCAGGAATATCCGCCACACCATTGAATAGTGTACCGGGATTGCAACAACACAAAACCCGGTAAGCTTATGAAAGCTTGTATGAGTAAAAGAAGGAACTGTTACTTAATTTAATCTCATTTATTCCCACACACAGCAACACTCAATAATTTTCACATATGCAAATAATAACAATCTCAATCAACACCAATTCAATATATCAAGACAACCCAACTCACAACTTTCTCCACAACTCTCATCATCGTATTTATAAAAATACGGTACTTGACAGACTAGAGCTCTAACTGAATCGTAGCCCGTCACCTGACCTAGGTTATGGCATCCGACATATTTATCAATTATTGTATTTCATCAATATGTATACCTATATACATATTTAGAACGTCCAATAATTCCACATACTCAACCAATCGTATCCCATCATCCACACTAGGATTAGAGCGTCCGATTACCCACACCGGTCATTACGTCGACCCTAAACCCATAAATGAACACAATATATAATATCACATACTGAAATCAACCCAACCAAGATACACCATATTATTATGGAATTATACAAATTGACAGAAAATCAATTCATCAATTCTACTCAACATATTATCACACAACAATCCACTCATCAATATATATTTTCCACGTAAATATATATATACGTAATCATCCACTCACGAATGACCACTAATACCATCTATAGTTCACACAAGAAAATTATGAAATTCATTTGTATAGTTAAAATTCATTTTACTTACCTATGGACCGTGGTGATTCAAGTCCATGAAATTTTAAAACAAATATTTAATCCGTAAATATTTTTCACACAATTATCAAAAATAAATAATTTAAAATGCTCAGTTCGTAATATGAACCACGTGAGTTTTACTCACCTCGAAACTCCTGCTGCGTCTTCAATATAATTATAATTTATAATTAACGCCGAATAGCCCACTCAAATAAAATCCGTTAATCACCTAATCAAATGTGATTCGAATTTAGCCAAAAATTTCAACACATAATTTAACTACTAATTAACGGCCAGATTCTAATTTACATTAAAATCCGACGAGCGGTTTCTCACGAATCGCTCCCCTAATTACCGTTTTTCACATATACGAAGATCCAACGGTCGGATCTTCGCCCATGACCACACAAAGCCTCTGGGACAGTCATATGATCATCATAACAAATTTACAAGTTCATCCGACGGTCATAATTTCACAGATCACAAATCTAACGATCGAAATCGATCGAAATCACAAAATTCATAACTAATTCATACGATATCCGAAAAATGTGTATAATACGCCGAAATGATCGTATCGAAACATAGAATCATAAAATGGACAGAAACCAAATTTTAGACCTCCGGAGGTGGCCGAAAAAGGCCGCTGGAGTTAGGGACAGAGCCGCCACCGACCACCGCCAATGGTGTCGGGGCCGAGCTTTTCCCCTTCGTTTCATCATTCTGAGCAACTTTCATAACTAGCACAAGACCTAAAAATGACGGAAATGGATCGAAATTACCGATTTACAGTCGGCGGCGGGAAAAAATGCAGAAACCGGCGAGCTTGAAAACCGACGTGAAAACTGCAACCTCAGGCCCCGATCCCTTCTGGAAACTTGTTCAGAACTTCCTTGCGAACTCAACAAGCCAAGAATCACAAGAAACGATCGTGTATAGCTCGAGATATCCTGATCGAAAGTTTCGGTATTTCGATCAATTCGGGTCGAGCTCCGACGAACGTGAAAACGTTCGACCCAGTTCCGGTCCTTCTTGGTGCTTGTAGAGGGAGTTGAGGCGAGCTCAATGAGCCAAGAATCAAGTGAAATGGTGGAGTGTAGCTCGAGATATCGAGATCGAATCGAAAATGGTGGTTTTCGGTTCGGGCCGTGCCGCCGCCGCCGCCACAGGCTGCGCCGCCTTGTGGAACTGCCTCCGGGAGCTAGAGCAGCTCGAGACGAACGCCTGGGACTTAGTTTGAGGTCGAGAAGTGGTCTGTGGAGGGAGAACAATTAAGGAGAAGTTTTCTCTCCTTTTCGGTCGAGAGAGAGACGGGTGAGAGAGCTGAGAGAGATGATGAACAGTGAAATTTCCAGAAAAAGAAAGAGAAGGAGGCCGGTGGAAAATTAGGGTTTCCCAAAAATTTTCTATATATACAAGTTTTCGGAAAACTTCGTAATTCGATAACTAAATCAGAAAAAATCCGATCTTTACGTTCCGCATGTGTACAGACTCGTATCGACGAGCTCTACAACTTTCATGAAGGAAGTTTCTCCAAATTTCGTACGTAGAAAAAGTCGATTTCTCAAACCGAGTATTTCGAGCTTTTCGTTAAAAATAATTGTTTCGAAACTTCAATAATTGTAAAAATGAATTATTATTGAACATAAATCGTGAAATCGCATAATAATCATTCGATACAATTACTCGAATTTAAAATGAAATTTGCGGGTATTACATCTGTGAACAAAACAAACTCTCTCTGAATAAGGTAATGCTCCCATTGCTTCAATGCCCGGACGACTGCATAAAATTTATGATCATAAGTACTTCACTTTTGACGAGCTTTACTCAACTTTTCACTAAAGAATGCTACTGGCCTCTTTTCTTGTGATAACATAGCATCTACTCCTACACCACTAGCATCACATTCAACCTTGAACACCTTGTTAAAATTGGGAAGAGCAAGAACTGGTGCAGTACAAAGTTTCTCCTTGATTAAAGCAAAGCTCTTTTCTTGTTCTTCTCCCCACATGAACTTGCCTTTCTTCAAACATTCAATAATAGAAGCAGTAATGGTACCGAAATTTCTTACAAATCTTCTGTGGAAAGTAGCCAAACCATGGAAGCTCCGCACTGCAAAAACTGTTTTTGGAGCTGGCCATTATCTTATAGCTCGTACCTTCTCTTCATCAACCTGAATGACTTCTTCTCCAACCACAAAACCTAGAAACAACGGCTTGCTGCTTGCTGGTTGATAAAGTACACTTTTTCAGGTTAATGTACAGTTTATTTTCCTGTAAAGCTCCCAAAACCTTCCTCAAATGTACTAGTGTTCTTCTTTGGTCCTGCTGTATATCAATATATCATTAAAATACACCACGACAAAAGAACCAATAAAAGGACTAAGAACCCGGTTCATAAGCCTCATAAAGGTGTTGGGTGCATTAGACAACCCGAATCGCATCACCATCCACTCATATAACCTATCCTTGCTCTTAAAGGCGGTCACTCATCTCCTGGCTTGATTCGAATCTAGTGGTAACCAGTTCGAAGATCTATTTTTGTAAACAGTTTGGAACCCTCCAACTCATCAAGCATATCCTCCAAATGAGGAATAGGAAACATGTACTTCACAGTTATCTTATTTATGACCCTGCTATCAACAGACATCCGCCATTGATTGCCCTTCTTAAGAACAAGGAGGACTGGAACTGCACAAGGACTCATACTTTCACGAATGAACCCTTTCTTCAGCAAGTCTTCAATCTGCTCCCTCAAAATCTCATTCCCCTTAGGACTCATGTGGTAATGGGGCAGATTTGGCAAACTAGCTCCAGGAACCAAATTAATCTGATGCTGAATGTCCCTCATAGGTAGTAACTCGTTGGGCAGCTCATCCTAAATCAGCTCCTCAAGCTCTCCCAATATGTTTTGCACTTCCTTAGGGATCACCATATCTTCCTTTTCTACAGTCAACAGCCCTTTAATCACCACTGGACAACTAACTTCAGATTCTTTAAAGGCTTCCTCCATCTCGAATTCACTGCTAGACAAGGTCAGATTACTCTCTCCTTTCTTTACACCAAATTTCTCAAATTGATAAACTGGAGCCATGGCAATTTTATGACTATTCCACATAAACATCATCACATTATCTCTGCCTTTATAAGTCACATCCACATCATATTGCCAAGGTCGCCCAAATAAAATATACAAACATCCATATCAATAATATCACACTGAACTTCATCTTTATAATGCTTACCAATGGATACTGGCACTTTGCAGGACTAAGCAACTCATACTTGTGGACCTTTCTTGACCCACCCCAGAGAATAAGGTGCCTCATAAGGCTATGTAGGTAACTGCAAATACTCCACCAACTTTCTGGCTACGAAATTTTCGCAGCTCCCAGTATCCACAATCAGATTGCATACTCTGTTATTAATGGAACAAAGTGACCTGAAAATATTACGCGACTGCCCATCTTCCTTAGGAGATAATAAGATCCTCTGCAACACAATATTAACCATTTCAAGAGACTCCTTCACCGCAAACTTAACTCTTTCATATTCATCACCTCATCTAACTTTTTCATCATCTTCATCATAATCATCCATAAGGGCAGTTTGTCTCCTCTCAAGAAAATCATTAGACCTATGTCCAGGTTTGTTGCATCTATAGTAGATTTCTATTGAAGGCCTGGCATAAGGATTATTAGGCTTCTGATTTGGGACCTTATTTTGAGCACCAATAGAACTACTAGAACCGCTAGTCCCTTTAAAGAAGGATTGGGAACCCTAGGAGCACTCTTTGTATTCTGATGTATGGTTTTATCCTTGCCAGTCGAGGGATTCACCAACTCTGTGTTCCTTTGATAGGTATACCTCTAGAAAGAAGAAGCTCATGAAGGCTTCTCTAATAGTTCTGCTTTCAATGCTAGGCTTGAAGCTTCTGTCATAGTCCACACAGTTTGCAACCCAATTTTGTCCTAAATGGCTGGCTTCAGTCCACTGATATAGCCAGCCACCTTTTGACTTTCAGTTTCTCCTAGTTCATTACACTCTGAATAACGCAAGAATTTAGCAGTGTACTCAGCCACGGTCCTAGTGCCTTGGACACAATCAAGATACAATTTGTACAGAATCTGCTCATAATCATCTGACAAGAACCTCTCCATCATCAGCTGTTTCATTCTTCACCATGTTTGAATGCCCTGCTTGCTCCACTTCTTTCGAGTATTCTGCAACTTATCCCACCAAACTGCAGCAATACTCTTTAATCTCCAGGCAATATGTTTAACCTGCTTATCTTCAGGCACCTCCATCATCAGTTGTTGTTGTTGTTCCTCTCTCCCAACAATCCATGAATTTCTCCAATATGAGTATTCACGGTGTTGAAGGAGGCGGTAAACGCTACCGTAAGAGCATCAAGATCTGCTTTTGTAACTTCATCCATTGCTACTAAGGTAAATAGGAGAGACAAGGAAGACTTGCTCTGATACCACCTGACGCAATTGGAAGGTAACCCTAGGTTTACAAGCGATAAACCTAAAATAAGAATTCTGGAATCGACCAGAGATAAATGAGAAAATTCTCAATTTGATTGATAATATGATAAAAGAGACGTTTTCCAGCCATTTAAGGTTGCTTATCTATGACAAAAGAAACCCTAGAGCGGCTAACAATGAAACCCTAAAGCCCACGGGTAAAAACAAAACAAATCCAAAACAAACTAGAAAACCAAAATTCCTGAAAAATAGTAAATTGCTGTTTTGAGGCCCTAAACGACCCTGAAAGCCCGAAAAAACCCATAGATCATTGCATAGCAATGAGTTTTGTTCCTGGCGTCGTTCCCTTTCTGGAAAGCTATAGCAATCACGAATCGGACACCGTATGCCGAAGTTGCAGTAAACCGGGTTTTCCTCCTTTTGCACGATCGAGCTATTCTTCAATTCTTATCGCCATTCACTCTACATCAGATATAGAGTAGAGGTGGCAAATGGACCGCTAGGCACGACCATGGCACGGACTTGGCACTGCCCAAGCCCGTTAGAGGTAGGGTTGGGCAAAAAAGCCTGAAAGCCCGAAAATCCAGCCCGACCCACGTTGACCCAGCCTGTACGGTCCGGGCCTTGTTCAGATTTGGGAGAAACGATTCTGGCACGGGTCTTGAATACCATTATATAGAAAGCCTGCAAGGCCCGTGTTAACGTTAGAGATTCGAGGGGGTCTCTAGTTAGCATAAAGAATGAGAGAGAGAGAACGACACAAGCAAAGTATAGTGGTTCGTTTCCCGCCTTAGCGGGAAACTACATCCACTTTAATATTGTACTATGTGTGTTTGGGCCTTGCGACCCAAGGGGATTACAAAGTGTGTAATTGAGTGTGTTGAGTTGTGGAAGGAGGCATTCCTTTTATAGGTGAAGGAATGCTCTTCCTTTACATTTTCTTAAATGTGGGATGACTGAAGTCACTATTCTAGTCTAGAAATGCCTATTATGGAGGCAACTTGGCAAGGCCAGGAAGGTGGCTTCCCGGCGACGTATTTGTCACTTCCGGATACCGTGGCGTAGCTTGAACATAAGGCTACAAGGTGTATTTCTCGGTTGGGCCCCACCATGGCTTGTGGGCCCGCTAAGAGAGAGTTACTTATGCTTGGTGAAGTAGCAAAACTAGCTTGCTAGTAGAGGTATCTACAAGTCCCCGAAGTCCCCGAGTAAGAGGAGCTTCTTGGTTGGGGAGTTATAAGCGTGTAGTCATCAAGCATAAGTGACCCGGCGGCACGGAACCCCTACAAGTCCCCGAACTCAGTGAGCAAGAAGGGACTCATTTAATCCTGCATAATGAGAAAAAAAAAACGGGCATATGTAGAATGCTTGTTGTATTGGTTACTGTTCGTATTAATGGAATGCGAAAAGAATTCAATTTTTAGCGAACAACAAATGGTAGAAGAATTCAATATTCCATTAATGTGTATGAACATGTAAAATATTGGTATTTGTATATGTGGATCTTATGGCCATATAACACACATAATAGATAGTGGCAAGTGTAATGGGTGTCCAAAGTAATTTGTGGAGTAGTCCCGGTGACATCGTATGAAGCGTTTGTGAACTTGGGGCTTAAGTAAAACATGTTGGACATGATCGAGCAAGTTGGGTTGTTCGAGCAAGTTGGGTGTAGTTGAGTGTGTAGGCGTTATGCGAGCATGCGGGGTGTGGCCCAAGCGCAAGTCATGGGCATGCTCGATACCCAAGCAAGTCGTAACCCGAGCAAGTCGATCGAGCAAGTTGGATTGTTCGAGCAAGTTGGGTGTAGTTGAGCGTGTAGGCGCTGTGCGAGAATGCGGGGCATGGCCCAAGCCCAAGTCGTGGCCATGCTCGATACCCAAGCAAGTCGTTTATCCGAGCATGTTTAACTTAGTCGTAAGTGTCACAAGCTTCTAGATGAATGTCACATGAAAGTGAATCTAAGCATGTATGTGTGTAGCATGTACTTGTAGTAAAGTTGCTAATAACATTTTGTAGGCATGCTTAAGGGTCATGGAGACATGTATAGTCGTGGTAAAGGCTCTAATTGCAAGAGCGTAAGAGATAAGACATAGTTACTTATCTTATGCCGATTTGGAGGCTAGCGGAGTTGGCCGAGCGTGGCGGTCCATTGCTCCGGTGAACTTTCTTAGTAGAAGCCTTGTTAATTGATGCAGTACTAAGTGACGGCGTCCCCTTAACATAAGGTAAATGATTAGCATTTTATCTATATTTATAAACCGACCAAGCAACAAAATGGAATATTTGTTTGCACTTGGGCAGGGAAAAACATGAGAAAATGTTGTACTTCAGGAGTGTGATTAATTTGATCATATAAAAAGGGAAATGATCAACGTATATGAAATGTCATGTTTTGTGTTTGCATAGCAGCGAGCAAAAGTTGAAAACTTATCTCGTCTTTTAGCCAAGAGCTTGGACGTGTAGCTGTGTCAGAAGAGTTGGAAACTCATTTATATTCGGAGAAGAGTATGAGAATGAGTTTAGGTGAATCTCAGGCGGCGAAGCAGTGAAGACGAGCGAACTGTGCAGCTATTTTGCAGTGGCGCTGACTCTGATCGAAACATGGCCGAGGCTGAAATATATATAGTTGCGAATCGAAGATGGGCGTTCGAGCGCACAGAGAGAGTTAAAAACTGCAGGGTGCAGAGATTAGGCCTGAGGGGTGCCAAGAGAAGAAGGATCGAACATGGGTGCCCGGAGAAGCTCAGCAGAGGAAGTTGGGCGTTGGCGCCTCAACGGAGGATGCCCAGCGAAGTTTGTGATGTCGACATGCTGCTTGTTAGCGGTGCTATGATTGGGGGTGGGGCGTTCGGCGGTGTCGCTGACATCAATTGGCGGTGCAGCTGACAGAAGTTTGGTGCAAGTTTGGTGTTGCCGCTGACCGAGTGTGGCGGTGTCACTGGCAGAAGTTTTGGCGGAGCTTGTGCTGGCTACTAGCGCTGGCGGAGGACTTGGTGCTCAGCGGTGACTTGTGGAGTCAGTGGAGAGATGAAGTCAGCGGAGACCTGGACCTCGCTAGCGGAGGCGCTCGATGGCAGGCCGTTGTGCAAGCTAGAGGAGGGTGGCCAGTGGTGCTTGGTTCAGCGGTGGCTTTGGCTGGCGGCGTTGAGGCTGGCTGAGCTTTTCCAGCAGAGGCAGCTAGCGGAGCCTAGATTGGCCAACGGTGGTCTTGGAACGCAGCAGAGGCCGTCGATGAAGCTTGAGTGAGTACGACGAAGTGGGGTTGAGCAAAACGGCGAAGATGAAGCTTCTATGCCCAGAACTTGCCTGACGTGACGCCAACGCTGCCATGTCTAAAGAGTTGTTGTGCTTTGACGTTGACTGGGGTTGCTAGCCTCATGTTTTTAGCAACTTCATGGATTGCCGCCGATTAAGGTTTGCGCTGACAACCGAGTTAAAGATGCTTGGTGCCTGATGAGAAGATGGCCTGGAGCGGTGTTGTTTGGGACATCAGCGGAGCTTGGCCGGCGGAGATTTGATCGAAGAACATGGGTTCTTGGCGGAGTGCCGCTTGTGAAGCTCGCATTGACGCTGCAGCTTGCTCGACTGAGGCTGGTTTACCTTGCTTTGGCGGAGGCTCCTAGCGGGAGCGGGGGCTCTCTAGCGGAGGCTCAACGTTGTTTGAAGTTGATGGTTTTGATGCTGTCATGGCAGCGTTGGTTTGGCAGGCGGAGGCTATGCAGTGGCGCTGGGTTGCCTAGCGGAGGAATTTTCACGATGCCACTGATGGAGCTAGCCTAGCGGCAGAAGCTTACGCGGTGCGCCATCAAGGCTTGGAGGAGGCCCCTAGCAGTGTTTCTTCAGCGGAAGCAGGGCTTTGCCTAGTGGTTGATTGCTTGGCTGTTGGGTGCAATCGAAGAAGAAGACTGGGTACCAAGAGCAAATTCTTGGGTGTCAAAAGCAAATTTTTTTTTTTTTTTTTTTGTTTTACCGCTAAGGATGGATAGCGGCGGATTTTGTTGATCAAACTTGGGCCAACATTTTTTTTTGTTTTACCGCTGGGGTAACATTGATCTTTCTTGAGTTGGCGTTGACAAGCGTTGACCGGCCCTAACGGGTCAAAGTTCATGGTAGGTGACAAAGCCTTTGTGTTGGCTTCCCACAGACGGCGCCAATGTTAACATTAGAGATGCGAGGGGGTCTCTAGTTAGCATAAAGAATGAGAGAGAGAGAACGACACAAGCAAAGTATAGTGGTTCGTTTTCCGTCTAAACCCTAAACTACATCCACTTTAATATTGTACTATGTGTGTTTGGGTCTTGCGGCCCAAGGGGATTACAAAGTGTGTAATTGAGTGTGTTGAGTTGTGGGAGGAGGCATTCCTTTTATAGGTGAAGGAATGCTCTTCCTTTACATTTTCTTAGATGTGGATGACTAAAGTCACTATTTTAGTCTAGAAATGCCTATTATTGAGGCAACTTGGCAAGGTCGGGAAGGTGACTTCACGGCGACGTATTTGCCACTTCCAGATATTGTGGCGTAGTTTGAACATAAGACTACAAGGTGTATGTCTCGATTGGGCCCCACTATGACTTGTGGGCCCGCTAAGAGAGAGTTACTTATGCTTGGTGAAGTAACAAAACTAGCTTGCTAGTAGAGGTATCTACAGCCCGTTAGTAGTACTCTTTTTTTGGGCTGATTCAGTACCCATCCTAACATATATATGATGATATAGATTACTAAACTTCTAACCCTACCTCTCTCTACCAACCCATCTCTTTTCTTTCTTTCTAGCCGCACACTCTTCTTCTCTTCCTCTTTTAGTCTACTGAGGAGTCTCTTAGATCTGGTCTATATGAGATTTAATTGAAGGGAACCAGCTCATCACGTACAATGCCTATATCCCATTACTTATTCTTCTTCTAGCTAAGGTATACGGTATATCTCCATCTTCTTCTTCTTCTAGTCTCTTCTGGTTTTGCAGTTTTTCTCTTTCTGCAGATCTTAGTCTTTGATTCGTGTTTATGCAAGATCTCTGAGTCTTTGAAGAACCCAAGCAAAAACGGAGCAACCACCGGCGTCGTTTTAATCTTGATCAGTTAATCGATTTGTTTTTTTTTTCTTTGTAAAAATCAGATTTGTTAGCTATTTTGTTCAATTGATAACTATATAAGCATGGAACTCTTTGTTTAGTTTATTCGTTATGTTTATTACTGCGAAAGACATCCAGTTGTGGAACCAAGTTAATCAACAAGCTACAAATTTGTTTTGGTTTTTTGTTAATGGAGGCCTTCAAGCCCAGAAAAATGAAAGAAAAAAAATCCCTACTCAGCGAAAACTGGTACAACGATCCGAGGCCTCGCTAGGCCATGAATATTATCTATCCGAACAAATGGAGAATAAATGGAAAATTTTTGTCGAATCTGCAGGTGCAGATCTCTTCTTCTGTTAAAGTTTGTTTGATTTTTTTTGTTTTTCACTAATTTTTGAAAATCACAAAATTGGGCCCCAAAAAAACCCGGAAACCCGGCCCGAAAAAAGGGTCCGGGCCTGATCCGGTCCCGGTTGTTGAAACACATCATTTGGGCCCGGTCCGAAATTTTGCAGGCCGGGTTTGGGCTCATAAAGTTTTAGCAAAGCCCGGCCTGTGCCCAGCCCTAGTTAGAGGCCTGGCATTGCCCTAGCATGTTAATCTAACGGGTCGGGCTGGGCCGAGAAATATTGGTCCAAAAGCCCGGCCAGACCTAAGCCCGTTATAAGCCCGACACGACCCGAACACGGTATATTACGAGCTACAGCCCGATCCGTTTATAATATAAAAATAACATATAATATATAATTTATAAAGATTACACAATAAGATTGTAGGAACTGTGGTATGGTGTTTCTTTTGGCTATAGAGTCTGAACACTAAATTGGGTGAGTGTTTCTCTTCCATATATGAACTTGAATGTGTGTGTAATTATTTGTTTCTACGGTGCACTTATGATTTGTAATACTGCGGTATGACAGTCGAGAAACTTGTTGCACTCCCTGGGTTCTTTGTAAGTATAATTCCTACAGTGCTGTGAGTGGAGGTAGAGTTATTGTTTCAGAGCAATCTCATTTTAACATAGATTGTTATTTATTTTGGAATTTTCTTTTTCTGAAGGGGGCATTCCTCAGGCTACTCCCAAGTACAGCAGTAGTATTTTGGAAGGCATGTTTATAGAAGATATTGAAGAAATGAGAAATGAGTAAAATGTTTTTACGCTTAGTTTTTATGCTTTGCTTGCATTCCTCAGGCTACTCCCAGGTTATTATGCTTGCATGCTTCTATTGGACAGACTTGCATTTTCTACTCGGGCACTGCAGAAACTAGAGTCATGGACTCCCATAGTTGGCATTTCAGGCTCCTATTGTGTTTGCATATGCAGCTACTTCAGATTGGTGGAAACATAGGCTCTACTTTTCTCGCCAAAAGACCGGCCAAAAAGCTATTTCAAAAGAGTAACAGGGTTGCTGGATCTTTATGTCTTCAATTTTGGCTTTCAATGGATTTCTTTTAATTTTGTCATTTTGTGTGTGTTACAAATCTAGACATATATTGTGTACTCTTTAAGTTTTTTATTTTTGTTTGTATTGTGTACCACTGAAAATGTCAACTTTGATCGTCTGATATCTAGCATTCTAATTATGTCTTTATTTATGAATTTTGTGTTTAGTACTTATGTTGATTGCTTAAATTTTATCTCAAAATGTAACTAGTTTTAGTCTTCTCACGACACGAGTACAGTCCGGCACGAACAGCTTATTGGTCCGACACCCTGTGGGCTTGGGTCGTGAGTCGGGTTGGGCCTAATGTTTGAGTATATGAGCCGGCCCAAGTCCAAGCCCTATAAGAAACGAGTCGGCACAAACACGGCTCGAAGCCCGATTAAGTGGGTTGGGCCTGAGCCGACTTGTTTGCCACCTCTAATATAGAGTGCAAAACTTTGAGCGGAAAAAAAAAGTGCACATTGCATTTCAAAAAAAAAAAAAAAAATGTGCACACTGTTGCTTTTTTATTGTTGTTTTGTTTTATGATTATAGTCGGCAATCTTTTAATAAATAGAAAAAATTCATAAACACTAAAGTGAAGACATGTTATATTAAATGGGAAAACAATATAAACAGCATCCAATTTGAGACCTACTCTGAATTTCTATACCCATTCGAAACTATCACAAGATACCCAAAATAGGCAGCTCGACTTAATATTCGTACTTGTCGTCCATAATTGCGTTAACCCACATGCTACGTGCCAAAATTAGATGGGTATTTCGGTAATTTTATCACGCAGCCCTTGTTTGTCTCCCCCATCGAAGCATAGTCCCTTTTCTTTCTCCCTCTGTTTTCTGCCTCGCTTTCTGTCTCTCTCCCTCCTCTCTCAGATCTCTTCACGCCGTCGACGGTGGAGGAACAAGCCTTAGCTTTTGAGCTAAAAAAAAATCTTCCTTTACAAGCTTCTTCCTTCCATCTCTTTCACACTCTGGCTTCACCACCACAATGCCAAATCTCGCTCTCAATCTCCGCCATCACCGCCCGATGCAGCCCTTTCTGGTAATGTTATTGGCGCCAACAACCACCGATTCCGCCACCAAGATCGCTCATCGAGTCCTCTCCTCTCTCTCTCTCTCTCTCTCTCTCTCTCTGAACATAGAATCTATACGCTCATCGAGTCCTCTATACACACAAGATTTCTCTGGGTTGTAATTGAAAAATGGATTTGAGCTACTTTCTGTGATTTGAGCTATATTCTTTCCCTAACCTCCCCGAGCCTAAAGATGCTTGCTGATTAGCCTTGGTCTCCTCTACGTTTGTATCTGCAGATGGCCAAATAGTTAGTACAATCCATTGACAGGGGGTCACAGGGGTAATTAGAGTGTATTGCAACTGGGGTGGATTTTATTGTAGCTTTAGTTGGTTCACTGAGGAATGCAGAACACGTGTTTGTGAAAGTGCCTGAGAGGGATTGGAAAAATTTATATATATGAGAATTGAGGAAGAAGAGATAGCTGGGTTATTAAAATAGGGGAGTAAGTGATGGACTCAATCCCAACTTGTTTGGGAGCGTTTTTTAGCCTCAGACCAGACCACCGAGACCAAAGCAAATCAATGATGACTAGTTAACAAATGATCAGTTGCTCACCATTTGGATCAGAATGGCTTCATATCTGCTGCTGAGCTGCGTTATGTGATGACAAACATTGGGGAGAAGCTCACTGGTGAGGAAGTGGATGAGATGATTCGCGAGGCTGATGATGATGGTGAATTGGTGACGGAAAGATAAATTATGAGGAGTTTGTGTGATGATGGCAAAGTGATAACTCACAGCCGATCAAAAAGACAAGAAAAAAAATGAGAATGGTGGACTTTGGGGTTCACAAATGACATGGTGGGAACTGGGAATGGTGGAGGTAAAGACAGAGGGTCGGTTTTACCCCTAAGAAAATGCCACGTGGCATGATAGTTAATGTCATCATGGACGGCGGGCACGAAAGTTAGGTCGAGCAGGGTATTTAGGGTATTATTGTGTTAGTTTCAGAAACTTAGGTATAGAAATTCAGAGTGAGCCTCAGGTTGGGTATTGTTTGTATTTTTTTCCCATATTAAATTGTGCATGATCAACCAATTCGGTGTATCATATTAAGCGACATACATATCTACTCATAGGTTATAGCGATAGAAGCTAAGCTATAAGTCATATTATTGCAACGATGTGGCACGTTCACATCGGAACAGGAAATATCTGTTTTGCTTCACAATTTCTCACTTTGTCGTTACTAAAAAGTAGTGAAAACAAAAAATATAATAAAGAATAATTCCACCCTCCAACTTTGCCATCCAAAGCCACCAAGGAATCTAAAACCCTAATCTAATTTTCAAGAACCCGTGATAATTTATTCATCATGTAGACAAGACATAGGATGATGAAACCCAAAATACAACAGAAGATAAACAAAAATTAGATATACAACCCTAAATCGAAATGTCAGAAACATTCCTTCCCAATTCAAGCTACTGACTTTTCACACATATAAAATCCAATAACCATATTGTAAAGACCCGAAATTTCAGTTAAATATTTTGTAATTCAATATTTGTCAAATTATATGAATTATGAATTGTGGGTGTGATTCGAATGTCGTTGTTTGTGAAATTTGGTTTCGAATGATTTTAGTATCGAAATTTAACGTTATTTAGGGTTTACTAAAATCTACTTTTTATACGTAAGGAATTTGAGAAACTTCCTTCATGAAAGTAGTAGAGCTCGTCGATACGAGTTCGTGCATATGCGGAACACAAGAATCGGAGTTCGTATGAGGAAGTTATCGCATTTGGAAACGTTTCCATTTCGGATATATATATATAGGCTACTATTTCAGGGAAATGTCCCAAAATAGCAGAAATATCCAAAAGTGAAAACTGTCGAATTACTGTTCACTATTCTCTCTCTCCCCTCCGTCGGTCGAAAACAGAGCACGGCTTTGCCAGCCTGTTTCTTCCTCCTCCAACCACCAAATCACATCAGACTTCTTCCCTTAGCTTCGTATCGACGTTACGTAGCTGTCAGGGGCAGCCTTGCGCCTCTTCTTGGTCTGTGGCGGCGGCAGGAGCTCGGTTTCAGTTAGAGGCTGAGTTGAGTTCAAACCAAGATTTCTCCTAGCTCCGACCACCAAAACTCGAGTTCTTTAGCTTGTTGAACTCGTATCAAGGAGTAGAACACGCAGCAAGAAGGACCGGACCCTGAGCCACCGTTTTCACTGTGAACGGAGCAGTTATCGGAAACTACAGAAAATTCCGGCCAAACCGATTTGTTTAGGTATTTTCGATCACTTCCGCTCGTTTTCTCACTTCGGGCTAGTTATGAAAGTGCTCAAAATGATGAAACGAAGTGGAGAAGCCCAGCCCCGACACCATTGGCGGTGGTCGGCGACGGCTCTGCTATAAACTCCGGCGGCCCTTTCCGGCCACCTCTGAGGGTACCAAGAGCAGTTTCTGCTCATTTTTAGGTTCTACATGTCGATATGATCATTTTAATATATAATATGTGAATTTTGGATATCGTATGAATTAGTTCTGAATTTTACAATTTCGACTCGATTTGTGATCTGTGAAGTTTGGACCGTCGATAGACTTGTAGTTTTGATATAATGATCGTAGGACTATCCTGATGACCCTGTATGGTCACGGGTGAAAATCCTACCTTTGGATCTTCATATAAGTGCGTTTTTGAATTGTACGCTAAGTTAATTATCGTATTTGGTTAGGTGATTGACGGAATTGAGTTAGCGGGCGATTTTCGAATCGAATTTAAGCTGTTGAGAAGACGCAGCAGGAGTACAAGTGAGTAAATCTCTCTTGGTTTATTTACGAACTGAATTTCCTTATTTGTACAATTAATTGCTATGTGTGAGAAAATAGTTTTAAGAAAATGAGATTTAACGTGTATGTATAAAATGAATTTCTTTGTTTTACTATGTGTGAACTATAGTTGGTATTAGTGGTCATTCCTGTGTGAATGATTACGTATATATATTTACGTGATTTTATACGGAATGGTGTGACATTGAAATATGCGGGTTTTTGATGATTTCGTTTATATACTTGAATGAAAGATTTAATTCCCATGATTATAATGATAATTGGTATTGTTGTGAGTATGATTTGGGTGGAGGCTTGACATTGTGAATCGGGGGGAATTCTGTTTATATTTTGTTATGCAGACTGAAATGTCTAAAGTTCGATGGTTATCATAACCAGAGTGTTTTGTTCTGAGGGTATAAATGTCCAAAGTATGACGGTTATCATTGTGATAAACAAAGTATGTTTGTTCTGCGAGCAGAAATGCCTAAAGTTCGACGGTTATAGTATTAACCGAAGTATATCGGATGCTTGCACCTGGGCCAAGGTGACAGGTAACCATTCAGTTAGAGCTCTAGTCTGTAGTGGGAGTACGGTCATGGCGGTAACTGGGTTATTGCATTATGAGTACTTTGTGCCACGTGAGTTGGGTTGGTGATTTAATTGTTGGGGTTATTGTGCGTGTTCGGATTATTGAATTGTTTTACTTGAATTAAATTATTTGTGACTTAATAAGTCAACCGTTCATTTCTTATTTACTCACACGAGCTTTCAAAAAGCTTACAAGGTTTTGTGTTGTTGCAATCTCGGTCACTATTCAAACGGTGTAGCGGATAATCCTGCAGGTCAGGAAAATCAGGGGGGTGAGCGAGCTGAGTAGGGCAGCAGGGTTGAGATCAGCACTTAGTCTATTTTGGTGTGTTTTATAGACTCCCTTGAGCATAACATTATATTTATGTTGATATTGTAATAATTGACTCGAGAGATAGTTGCTACGAGGTTTGTGTTATGATTTGTGAGATGTTGGTTTATGAAAAAAATTCAGGACGTTATTTGTTTAGTTATATTTATGTTTCGGATTTGAATTTATTATTCGAAATTCGGGGCGTGACACATATAGTCTTACCAAATAAGATTGTAATGAGTGATTTGCTGCAGATATGTAGATGGAGAGAAACGAGAGTTCCTTTCCATTTAACGTCGATCAATTTTGGTGAAAGTCCAGAATGAAGTTGGCCACTCGAGAGAGTGTAAAAGGTCGTGATATCAGGTAATATAACAAATAGATGAGGGAAATATAGGTAAAGCCAATAAATGATCTCAACTTCTGAAATCTCTTAATCTAGAAGCATCATTTTAGCAGCTTCTGAATTATAACTTTGGAAGTGGGAGATTGAATTATAATCCATAACTTCTTGTTTTACCAAAAACATAATCCAACTTAAATTAATAAATAAGCAGCTTAAGATGCTAAACTTCAGGGCCAAACTGGGCCTCAGTAAGCTTCATCCCCACCTCCCAAAAAAGCCATTATGCAATGCAACACTTGTCTTCTCTCTCTCTCTCTCTCTGTTTTCTTTTTGAACCAAATCTAAGTTATCATATTTTGGATTCATTGTTGCAAGTACATTGTCCCACATTTTTTTTATGCGCGTTCACCAAAAAGTCTATCTCTAAAAAGTTTTTGCCAAAATTTTTGATTGAAACAGTCATTTTAAACCCACAACTTTGTTTGGATAGTATTGTTGTTGTCATGCAATACCATTATGGAAGGATTTGTCGAATGGAATTTAGTTCAGAATCGAGATGGAAGAATTTGAAGGATGAAGAGAGAAGATGATAATCGAATAGGGCTGCCCGGCTGGGTTATTAAGTGAGGATCAACTAATGAACTAGGAAATTGGAAATTCTAGGGTTCTTCAAAGAACAGAGACAATCGAGAGATTTTTGGTGTTTGATTCAAAATAAGTCTATGTTTAACTGAAGGTGTGTTAGTTTTTCTCTATGATTCGGTGAGGTCAGGTGCATCCTAAAAATATAGACTTGCATAGACAACCACTAATAGTGGGACATGTGGTGAAGATCGGTTTGTTCGGGTTTTCTGATCGGTGTATTATGGGGACCGGGACTGACTCAGTTTTTTTCTAAAATGGTATGGCTCGTGAATTTGTCCATATATATATATATATATATATACAGTCCTTCTTGGCTAAGGATGTCCTTAGTTTTTCTTAGGTGCGGATTTGGAGTTTTCACCCACTTTCCGATCATATTTTCACATCTTAACCGTTCAGTTTTTAGAGCCTAATGTATAGATCTCCCCTGCAAAATTTCAGCCAATTTGGTGATCGTTAAGGTATCCAAAACTGCAATTTACCATTATAAATACGAACGGTTCCGGTTTGACAGATTCGGTCCGTTCGTGTAAATTGCAGTTTTGGATGTCTTAACGACCATCAAATTGGCTGAAATTTTGCAGGGGAGATCTATACATTAGGCTCTAAAAACTGAACGGTTAAGATGTGAAAATATGATCGGAAAGTGGGTGAAAACACCAAATCCGCACCTAAGAAAAACTAAGGATATCCTTACCTGAGAAAAATCATATATATATATATATATATATATATATATATATATATATATATATATAAAGTGATCAAACCGGCTGATGCGGACCGGTCTAATCCCTTTTTTCAGGTCCTGGGCTAAAACGACCAGGCTTAAATTTTTCTACATTGTATTTACTTTCAAAATTGGGGCTTACCTGTCTTCAGAGAGAATATCTAGTTAGGGTTGATGCTGGCACTAGCCACTCTAGCGTAAATTTATGTCTAATAAGTATCGACTCTGGTTCATGTATCTTTCCAATTTTTGGATTATATATGACAACTTTTTTTTAACGAGAACAACTTTATTGGTAATTTATTTATTACCGAATCTGGTCAATTCATGTACAGAAATATTCAATTCATAACGGTAAGTGTCAGAACACTCACGTGTAAAGTCTTCATGAAAATCAAGAGAGCAAGGATAGACCTCAACCTCAAATTAGGATAGATGTCAAAACTTATCCAAGGTGGGTAGGTAGCCAAATCATTTGATGATAAAATCATATTCTTTTTAGAAATAACCAAAAAAAAAAAAAACCAGAGAGAGATAACCTTTTGTTTTTTGTTACATATATTGGAAGAGCGAAACAGATTTGTCTCATCAATTTGGATAAAACGTGTTAGCTGACATTCTGAATGTAGCAAGCAATGACTTACTCTCCAAGTAATGAGATATAATTAAAAAGGGGTAATTTCTTTTCTGGCAAAGAAATAAATGTCTGCCATATTTGGTTGTTTGCCACCTATGGAATTCCCATTCTTATTTGTTTCCTAATAATGGCCGCACTTTCCCTCATTACACCAGCGGAAACCCTATATATTTATGCAAAACCCTTCCCTACCCAAAGAAGAAAACCAACAACAAAAAAAAAAGAGAAAACCTCTTTTCCCTTCCCTTTCCTCTCTAGAGAATAGAGTCCTTCTCTTCTCTTCTCTTCCCTTTCCTCTCTAGAGAACAAACTCGATCCCATTCATGGTGGGGAACGATACAGAACGAAACTCACAGACCAGAAAGATGGGTCGGGGGAAAATTGAGATCAAGAAGATTGAAAATCTCAGTAGCAGGCAAGTCACGTTCTCGAAACGCCGCAGCGGATTGTTCAAGAAGGCAGCCGAATTGTCAGTACTATGCGATGCCGAGATTGCAGTCATAATTTTTTCTCAAACTGGAAAGCTTTATGAACAATCAAGCACCAGGTGTGTTTGATTTTTTTTTTCTTTCTTCGAGTTTTATTCCCCATTTTAGTTTTTCACTCTTTTCTTCAAGAACTTCGACGGTACGAGGATAATGAAAGTGGGTGTTTAGATGATTGTAAACCTGCGTTCATCTCTAATCCAATTGTTCTGCGTTTAGCAAAGAAGAATTTTTCGGTTGGTCCAGTATTTTCTTGTCATGTCTTTTATCAATTCGTTTTTCGTTTCCCTCTCTGAATTTCTAGCCTCTTTGAACAGAAGAAATAGGGACGTATGATAGGAATATGAAAAATCGTAATTTTTGGACTTGTCTCAAAATTTAGAACTTTTTTTTATCCCAAAAAAAGATAAAAAAGAAGACCCCTGCTATGCCCTAGCCAGGTGAAATGGAAATGCTCTTGCACAAGCAAAAAATTTCCAGTTCTTTCTGGAGAAGCACGAAAGAGAGATTATGTTGATGGTGGTGTTGTTTGTTTGCTTAGTTTTTATTTTTCATCATTGTTTTTTAATGGCTGCATTTGTTTAGGAAAAATTAGGGTTTTAGAAGCGAAAAGACTTCAGATAATTTTTAATTTAGAAAGTCTAACCGAAATTGGAAAAGTTTGATTTGAAGATGGAAAATCAAAGATAAGGATCCGACGAGTTTTTCTGAAATAGGTAATTCGGCATAGTAGAAACCTTATTCTAGTAAAACATGATTGATTTGGTCAATCAATTCGTTTTTTTTATTTTTATTTTTATTTTATTTATTTTATTTTTTTTGAGAGCGAGATGAATCAAATAAATCGTCTAGGTAAGTTATTGACGAGGAGATGGGCCAGTACTCATGTGAATTGAGAAAGTGCAAGACCTAAATGGTACATATATATATTTTTAAAACAGAAAATGGTATAGTCAAACATTATTAAATAATTAATTAATAGCATATTTTGTTTTAGATTTTTAATTCCCTCTTTTTCACTTGACATTATGTAGCATGGAGAAAATTCTTTCGAGGTATCACAATTTTTCAGACAAGCAGGGCCTCCTCCAATTAGAGTATTCTTCAGAAGAGCGCCCCCATGAATCTGCTGAAGAGGTATGTATGACTATAGGAAGTGAAATATGGCTACTACCATAGTGTTTTATGAATTCTAACACCATTTTCAAGTTCAAATTAAATGTGTTATTAATACCTTAACCCTCCTAAGTTACAAATTATTTAGAAACTTAGAGACATGAGAGTATGTAAAAGGCTCTGGATAGTTAGCCGCCGTATTGAATTCCAGTCATATATCTAGGTGTTTCATGGTTTATTCACTTCACTATGTGGATAGATATCCTATGGTCGACTTTACTTGTCAATATCAATAAGATTTGTTAATGTTTACTTATCAATATTGATAGTATTACTATGATAACTAAAATTAACTTGAAAATAATCATGTGTAATGTACATGCAACTCGCGCCTACAGTAACTTTATTACTCATCTTTTGTCTCTTTGATTGAGAGGGAATGAGGACATGAGACCTCAAACAACAATTTTTGTTGGATCAATATGCTGGCTGTAACTTTTTTACTTTGTTTTATATCTGTAGTCTCACTATTTTTTTTTTCTTTTTGAGAATATTATTAGCACTCATAGAATACAGTGACAAGTCAAACAAGCGAAGACATAAAATTTATTCATCGATCCTTATATATATGTTGCTGAAATGGTTATTTTGTGAATTGATTAATATCTTAATTGCATGTTTTTTAATTTATTGACCAACCGCAGGAGCCGAAATTTGATTCAAGCGCACTGCAGAGAAAATTTGAAGCAATGCAGCAAAAGATTGAAGCATTACAGTTGGAACTCTGGTAATTAAGTTATTGTCATGTAGAATAGACTACAGTGATCACTTGTCTAGTTTTAGTATTTTATAGTTTCACAATATCGATGCCATGGTTACACTTATCTTGGGATCCTTAGGTATAGATATTGAATGCTCCAGAATGTGTTCTGTCATATGTGATGTTGTTTATTCATGCTACATATATGTTTTGAAGTTTGAATTGTTTTCCTCAGTTTATTCACTTCTTGTTTTGTTATTTTATTTCCACTCATGTATACAGTCGGATGAAGGGTCAGAAACTGGATGGGCTGAGCTTAAATGACCTGTATGAGCTGGAGAAACAACAAATGGAAGGGGAATTAGCTCTTAAGAACAAGAAGGAGGAAATACTTTGGGACGAGAAACAGCAGACTACAAAGGAGCATGAGAAGGCGATGCAAAAGATTGAGAGTCTGGAAAGAGAGATTGAGGAATTGAGGAGGCAAAACTATGTGCGCCCATCTATCATTGAATCCCATCCTCCTAAGAAGAGGCTTTTATACTTTACAAACTCATCCAAAGCCGTTTCCAATTGTTCAACTGCCTCTGAGCACGAAAGTGACGAGCATTCGGACACTTCTTTGCAATTGGGGTACGTATGATCTAACATAACCTTGGTCTTAATAATCATTGCCTGAAGAACCTTTTCGTTTGGTCTCAATAGACAAAAATGTTTTACATGTTTTTACTGGGTTTTGAGGCTTTGACACTGGTTTGCATGTATATCTAGGTCAATATATTGTGAGATCTTTTATAATCAAAATATAGGTCTTAGTCACATCCAAGGATAGCCGCGCAACACATTTAGAATTGAAAGAATTGACATTCATTCAGGTTTAATTTCTCAGGTTGTCATCATCCAAGTGTTGGTCAGTGCAAGAGGAAAGAAGCCAGCATTCGCCCCAGTTCTAATGATTCTGGGAGTCAAGTAGTCTCAGACTGATTTGAAGAGTTCTCAAATTTGGGATTTTCTTATTAGCTGTCAGCTAGTCATTGATGTTGCTTTCGATTCTTATCAGATTTTCTTTTGAACTATAGACATTCAGTAAAGTTTTTACTAATGCATATGAAACCACAGTTTTGACTTGCAGTTGGAAATTACTTTCGCAGTGATATCAATCCTCACTTTTTTATTTTATTTTATTAGAATCCCTTGTCTATGTGCGTGGTATGCTAGCTTCCTCTGGCCAAGCCATCAAATTTGAAAAGCTTAGTTCTTTTCTCGAATTGTCATCGTCCAAATTGTCAAAATAGTCATTTTAAAATACTCATGAAGTCCTCATGGTTAGCACAAGTGAGGACTCTAAAATAAAGACTTCATCAGTACTATCAAATCAACGATTGGATGAAGGGTCCAAACTTTAGTTGAAATATGTCATTCAACGTTGATTCAAAAGTCCTCATGATGTCCTCTTAAAAATCCTCATTAGAGTCTCACCCAGGATAATATATATGTTAGAATGCGGTTATTGCCACCCTAACTACTTTCTTCACCTACATTCTCTTCTCACCTTACATATATTTTTTTAATTTCAAATTTACTTAGGTCACCCATTTACAGTACCCGAAGTACCATTTTCCAATGTGTAGTTTAAATCAAGGATTAATTTCAGTTTACCTACCTGAACTTTTACCCATTCTTCATGTTAGTCCATGAACTTCCAATTTGATCAAGACTACTCCTACGCTCTCAATTTTAATCAACCATACCCAATCCTTCACACTCCATCCAAATTATCCGTCAATTGGTGACGTGGTAAGAGATAAATGGTTAAATTACTATAATACCCTCGTCAAAATTTTCCACTATGTTTATATCCTTGCAAAAAAAAAAAAACAGGGGGGGGTGGGCCTTTGTTTGCATCGCCCTCTCTCTCTCTCTCTCTCTTGCTCCTCCGATCCCAAACTCAGACAATACAATTTCAATAAGAAGAAAACACAAAATCTCCAAGCACAAAATTTCATCTCAGTTTCTTCGGAAGAACCTCAAACTCCGATTTAGGTAGTGAAATCTACCCAATTCCTCATCTTGGTTCTTCTAATTTCTTCAAAAAAGCCTCAAATTTGATTTGGTTATCAAATTCTACCTCATATGTATCTCATATGGGCTCTGCTCATTCTTATGATTTCACGACAGCGACGACGACGATCTCAACATCTACCCGTTTAGAATTGCTCTCTCCCAAGACACCCCCAAATTCAATTTCAATTTATCTTCGTCACAAGACTTGTCCTTGCAGTGGTCGCAGTTCGATTTAGAGTCCTATTCATTGAAGAGGCCAAATTCACAAAATGCTGATGTTCGGAGATCGAAAAAGGCTAAGAAGACTCGCAAAAGCCGCGGCGGTACTGGTGACGGTGACGTTGATGGAGGAACAAGAGATCGAGGAGATGATGGAGCAAGTTGACGGGGTCAATTTCACTCTGGATAGGCTGAGGAAGGGTCAACCAGTTCAGATCAGATGACAATGTCTTCGAGCTCGACAACCCAGGAGTTCGAGGCTTCATGTGGCTGGCCGATGAGGAGGAGTGGGAGTAGCTTTAAGGCTGAGAACTTCACAAATGCCAAAGCTGCTACCGTAGACGGTGGCATATTGTCTAGTTTCATTGGCGGCCTGCTCGCACCATGCAAGCAGTTCATCCTCTGATGCTCTCTGAAGCTTCGAGAATTCTGAGGGTGAGTGAATTGTGCGTGTGTGGTTTTGTGGTTTGTGATTTAGTTTTTTGGATCTTTGAAATGCTGGCTAAGTTTGTGGAATCTAGGTCTTACTGTGTGTGTGATTTAGCTTTGAATTGGTGGAATTTAGGGTTGCGGAGCCGAGGATGAAGAGTAGTAGGAGTTTCCAATTGGCGGCATGGTGGTGCTCCTTCATCTGTGAGAGATTTCGATGAACAGGCATGGGAAAGAGAAGGGCGTAAATGTGTAGGTTCTTATGCTTTGTAGGTTAGTCAAGAGTCTGAGTTGGACTCATGGCCGAGTTGAATGAGTTATTGGTTCGAGTCCTAAGCTCATGAATTGATTGAGCTATGTTGTTTGTTGGAGTTAAAAAATTTCCCGATTTCCTATCTGTGAGAGGTTTGAAGTTGTTCCCCAAAATGGTCGAGGCTCAGGGATCTGGGGTTAATGTGATCAACAAAAACGCAGTTGATTTGTTTTTTTTTTAAAATGCAAATTGTCTATTTTAGCCCTCTCTGTGAGCCCGACGGCTTAAAAATTTCTTGTTGACTTGTCCCACGTCAGCAGTATACGGAATTTTTGAATGGCGTTAGGAGAGTTGGACACAGGTGATGGAAATTGAGAGTTCAGGGGTAGTCATGATCAAATTGGAAGTTCAGGGACTAACATGAAGAATGGGTAAAAGTTCAGGTAAGTAAACTGAAATTAATCCTTAAATTAAATACTTTTTCTATTTGACTTCGTCCACATCTCGAATTTTTTTTCTTGATAGTATAACATGAAAAAATTTGAAGATATTGATTGCTAGGAAAGAAAGTGTTAGGGTTTAACGATAAATAAAGAGATTAAGAATGAAGTTTAAATATGTTTTCTGTAGGGTGTAATAAGAAAAACAAATTGTAATTTTAAATAGGATATTGTCTTGGGAAAAAAAGGCAAATTGTGTCTGGCATTTGTTGACTCATTAGTAATTTTGATACCTTAACTTTCAAAAGTATCACATTGGTACTTGAGATTTTGCCCCCGAGCCAATATTAGCACCTAGAGCCATTAACTCCATTATTGCGTTTGCCAGGTGGCATATTTTTAAGGGTATTTTTATCTCTCTCATGTTCCCTTCTCCAAAGCTTCCCCCCTTTTTCCATCTGTGGCTCATCCTTTAGCTTTTTGGTGTTGATAAGTACAAGATCGATGAGGTCTGATCAGATCAGTACACAAAGTTTCCATCTTTAGCCTTCTCTCTGTCTCTAATGGAGACTCTGTACTTTCTTAAGTTTTGGAAAACCAATCCTTTTCCCATTGCAATTTGCAGTCTTTGCTATAAACATATAATGAATTTGAGGTGAAAGATGAGGAAGAAGAAGACTCTTCTTGCTATTTTGAACCAGAAAAGGATTATTGTGGCTGGGTTGGGAGTTTTCCCAATTGGATTTTGTGTTTGTGGTTTAAATTTTGGTTAGGTTGTCTCTGTTGCATGAATTAGATTTTGGGTCTTTTTTGTTTTGGGGTTAGAGCTACAGTGAAAATTTAGATTTGTTGTTTGATGGTGGAGACTATATATTGAGCTTTTTATTGCTTAACTTCTCACTTGTAGCAAACCAAGTGCACCCAAAGAATTGGTATCCCATCCCCCAGATATTTTGTAGGCCTTAGGGGAAGCTGCTAGAGAACGTACCCTGCCATCCTAAACTTGCCTACTTCACCAACTGCATGAAGAAGAAGGCAGGGGAATGTCCATCTTTGTTTTATTCTAGACTGTGATTACCATAAATGTGTTGAAGATGCCAAGGCTGCCTGCATGGCCCAATGAGTTTTAGAGGCAATATGGTACTATTGATCTCTACTGGATAGTAAGAGATAGAGGTCTCATGCTTCTTCTCTCTCAACTCCTCCTCACTAAAGAAAGATTTGAAAGTTGTAAAATTCAAGTTTTCTACATTGTGAAGGAGGATACTGATGCAGATGGGCTCAGGGCTGATGTGAAGAAGTTTCTTATGATCTTTGAACCTAAGACGAGGCCAACAACCACAAGCAATGTCACCACAAAGATCTTTGTTGCTTTGCCCCCATAACATATTTCTAGGTTTTTTTTCTTTCCTTTTTCTAGGTTGAACAAATGTATCAGAAGGACTCTGGAATACTGGTAAAGAAGAAATTAACGGTGGGTCTGAGGTTTCGTTCCTTTTCGTCTTCTTCTCATGGCGCTCGTGATCAAGCGAAGTAAAATGGCCAATAGTGATGCTAGCCAGCAAAACTGTTGGTTGACCGACGGTGCGAAATGGGAGATGGGTGCCCAGATCAGATCGTGATGCAGTCAGAAAAGTAACCCTAGGTTTACAAGCAATAAACCTAAAATAAGAATTTTGTAGTCCACCAGAGATAGATGAGAAAACACTCAATTTGATTGATAATATGATAAAAGATAGATTCTACCACCGTTTAAGGTTGCTTATAAATGAGAAAAGAAAACCTAGGGTGACTAACAATAAAACCCTAAATCCCACGGGTAAAAACAAAACAAACTAGAAAACCGAAAATTTTGAAAAATAGTAAATTGCAGTTTTGAGGCCCTAAACGACCCCGAAAGCCTGAAAAAGCCCACATGTTGTGGCATAGAGACGAGTTTTGTTCCTGGCGTCGTTCCCTTTCCGGAAAGCTATAGCAATCATGATTCGGACACCGAATGCCAAAGTTGCAGCAAACCGAGTTTTCCTCCTTTTCACGATCAAGCTGTTCTTCAATTCGGATTGCCAATCGTTCGGGTAACCCTAACACGAAATCCATAGCAAGGTCCTGCCAAATATCATCAGGAACAGGTAAGGGTAAATAAAGACCAGTATTTTGGGACTGACCCTTAGAAACCTGGCAGGTGTAGCACTTTCTCACAATAGCTCCTACATCCTTATTCAGCTGTGGCCAGAAATACCACTCCTCAAGGCTAGCAATAGTTTTATCTCGACCCAAGTGTCCACTCAAACCCCCTCCATGCAGATCTCTAATCAATTTCTCCCTCAATCATGAACTAGGAATACATAGCCGATTGTCCTTGAATAAATAAATATCATTCACATAGAAATCTACAACTGCATGATTGCTACTATACTTGACCTAAATCTCCTTAAAATCAACATCTTCCTCATATAATTCATTCAAGAGATCAAAACCCACAATCTCCTGAGCTAAAGTGACCAGCAAATAAGCCCTCCTACTCAAAGCATCTGCCACCGTATTAAGAGTACTAGATTTATGATGAATCACGAAAGGAAATTTCTGTAGAAAACTCACCCACCTTGCATGCATCTTGTTCATAGTTTTCTAACTATTAAGGTACTTCAACGCCTGATGATCAGTGAACAATACAAATTCTCTCTAAATTAATTAGTGCTCTCATTGATTCGATGCTCGGAACACTGCATAAAATTCCTAACCATACGTACTCCACTTCTGATGAGCTTCGCTAAGCTTTTCACTAAAGAAAGCTACTGGCCTCTTCTCTTGTGACAACACATCACCTACTGCCATGCCACTAGCATCACATTCAACCTCGAACACCTTGTCAAAATTGGGAAGAGCAAGAACCGGAGCAATACAAAGTTTCTCCTTGATTAAAGAAAAGCTCTTCTCTTGTTCTTCTCCCCACTGGAATTTGCCTTCCTTCAAACATTCAGTAATAGGAGCAATAATGGTACTAAAATTTCTCACAAATCTCCTTTAGAAAGTAGCCAAACCATGGAAACTTCGCACCTCAGAAACTGTTTTTGGAGCTGGCCATTCTCTTATAGCTCGTAGCTTCTCTTCATCAACCTGAATGCCTTCTTCTCCAACCACAAAACCCAGAAATAACAGCTTGTTGGTATAGAAAGTACACTTCTTCAGGTTAATGTATAGTTTGTTTTCCTGTAAAGCTCCCAAAACCAGCCTTAAATGTATAGATGTTCTTCTTTGGTCTTGCTATATATCAATATATCATCAAAATACACCACAACAAAAGAACCAATAAAAGGACGAAGAACCTGGTTCATAAGCGTCATAAAGGTGCTAGGTGCATGAGACAACCCAAATGGCATCACCATCCTTGCTTTTAAAAGTTGTTTTCCACTCATCCCCTGGCTTGATTTGAATCTGGTGGTAACCACTTCGAAGATCTATTTTCGTGAACACTTGGAACCCTCCAGCTCATCAAGCATGTCTTTCAAACGAGGAATAAGAAATCTGTACTTCACAGTTATCTTATTTATGGACCTGTTATCCACACACATCCGCCATTGATTGCCTTTCTTAGGGACAAGGAGGACTGGAACTGCACAAGGACTCATGCTTTCACGAATGAACCCTTTCTTCAGCAAGTCTTCAATTTGCTCCCTCAAAATCTCGTTTCCTTAGGACTCATGCGATAATGGGGTAGATTTAGCAAACTAGCTCCAAGCACCAAATCAATCTGATGTTGAATCTCCCTCAGAGGAGATAACTCGTTGGGCAGCTCATCTGAAATTAGCTCTTCAAACTCTCCCAACATATTCTGCACTTCCTTAGGGATCAACATATCCTCCCTTTCTGCAGTCAACAACCCTTTAATCACCACTGGACAAATAACTTCAAATTCTTTAAAGGCTTCCACCATCTCGAATTCATTTCCAGACAAGGTCAGAAAACTCTCCCCTTTCTTTCCACCAGATTTCTCAAATTGATAAACAGGAGCCATGGCAATTTTATGACTATTCCACATAAACATCATCACATTATCTCTGCCTTTGTAAGTCACATTCACATCATATTGCCAAGGTCACCAAATAAAATATGACAAGCATCCATATTAATAGTATCACACAGAATTTCATCTTTATAATGCTTACCAATGAATACCGGTACTTTGCAAGACTCAACAACTCGTACTTGTGGACCTTTCTTAACCCATCCCAGAGAATAAGGCGCATCATGGGGTTGTGTAGGTAACTGCAAATACTCCACCAGCTTCTTGGCTACAAAATTTTCACAACTCTCATTATCCACAATCAGATTGCACACTTTGTTATTAATGGAACAAAGTGATCTGAAAATATTGCGTCGTTGCCCATCTTCTTTAGGGGATAATAAGACCCTCTGTAACACAATATTAACCCTTTCAGGAGACTCCTCCACCGCAAACTTAGCCCGTCATATTCATCTTCTAGTCTAACTTCCTCTTCATCTTCATCATAATCATCCATAAGGGCAGCTTGTCTCCTCTCAGGACACACATTAGACCTATGACCTGGCTTGTTGCAATATGTATAGCAGACTTCTGTTGTAGGCCTAGCATAAATATTATTAGACCTCTGGTTTGGGGCCCTATTTTGAGCACCACTAGAACTGCTAGAACTGCCAGTCCCTTTAAATGAAGGATTGGAAGCTGTTAGACAAATAGTCACCCTCAAGTATAAGGGCCAAGTTATAGTGTAGGGATTATGAGTAGGGGATATCGTATCCAAGGGATTGAAAAACTCACTCTAGCTAAGGAAAACCAAAAGGATGCTAGATGAATATGCAAATATACAAATTACAAACAAGGGCTCACAAATGAACCAAAGTTCATGGTGACTATATGCAAGATGGGGTAGTGTTTTGATTTTTGTTTTAGAGATGATTTTATTCGGAAATAGCTAAATGAATAATTGAAATGTAAAATAGTCTAAGCTAAATTAGATATAATAAAATGGATGAGAGTTAGGACTTAAGATTTTCACCTCTATCCTTTCTTGCAACCAATGATGCCTATATAATGAATGATGTCATTTTAATTAACCAATTTCTCTCCTTGCATCCCTCTCGGGTATGATAAGGGTCATGCTCCTTTGATGATATCAAGTAACCCCTCTCGGGTGTAGTACTTAACTACTTAAGTCATGCATTTCAATCCGGTTAGGTATCTAATGCATTTACCTAAGTGCATAAAGCTTGGAGATGAAGAAATTATGCAAACCAACCAAACTTATCTCTAAGTGATTGTAGTTCACAACCCTAACATGCATATATGATATGCTATCATGCTTCAAACAACCAAGGTTAATCAAGCCTTAATTATTTCTCATGTCATGGCAAATATTCATACCCAAATTGATTAAGTTTAAGTATAAACATTCAACTCTTGAACTAGCATGTTAAGGTGCTAAAGAAAAGTACATCAACCATAATATTTACATCAACCATAATATTTACATCAAAGTCATACAAGATTGGCTAGGGCTTTCAACCCTAGCCCCAACAAACTAACTACCCACTCATAATCAAATAAATAAGCTCCAACATATTTATGAACATCAAACTAAAAAGTAGGGATAGAGAAGTAACTAGTGATGATCAAATTGAGGATGATGTAGATGAACTCATGGAGGTTTTGTCATGGCGATGATGATTCCTCAAGTGATGCTAGACTCCTCTCCTTCTTCTTCAAATATTGATGATGGAATATGAGAAGTGAAAATGATCAGGTTGTGAAATGGTGGAATGGTGAAGCGTTATGTATATGAAATAGAATGGGTAGATGAGAAAGATGATGACTTTGATGGTGGTGGTAATAGATGTTATGGATTGATGGTGGTGGTAATGAAGGTTTTGTGGAGGAGATAATAGTGGATTGTAGAGAATATAGAGAGAGAACAAAAAAAAGATCTAATGAAGTGGTATATGGGTGGTCCTCAAGAGTGTAATGAAATTATACTTATACAGAGAAGAGAAAGAGGAGTATGATAGTGGAAATAATAATGAAAGTGGAATAAATGAGGTGGAATATGATAGTGGAAGTAATAATGAAAGTAGAATAAATTAGGTGGACTGAAAGTAATGATGAAAGTAGAGACAAATGAGGTGGAATATGATAATGGAAGTATGGATGTGGAGTATGAGTGGAAGTAATGATTAAAGAGAGTAAAAAAACATGGCTAAAGGAAAAGAGAAGAGCATCTAACTTCTCTTTATTATGAGTGGGAGACATGAAAATGATAAGTGATGAATATAGTTTTGGGTCACTTTCTGCTCCTTTATTCCTTCAATTATATCTCCATCAAAAATTCTTAATGGGCCTTCGACTTCTTCATATCAAATTATCCAATCTGAGTGTAGATCATCCTGATAAAATTTCAGCTCTTACTTCCATGTGGTTGGGCTGGAAATGCTGCTGGACTCCTTACAGGTCCGGTTTTCCAGTTTTGTCTTTCAGAAAATTGGACTGATTGTTTGAAGGTCTTTCACTCCAATCTAGCTCTTGCACTATTCATAAGAAATGATCCTTGGGATGTCTAAAATAAATCTAGAAAGTCTTAGCTCATTTGAATTTCGTTTGGTTAGTCTGCGGCCCTCCTTCCTTATTTAGCTTGGTTTCTCCTAGTCGAAGTAGGAAGATGTGTTAAAGTTGACTTTTCATTTTCATGCTTCCATCATTTCCTAGTATGATAAAGAAAACATAGTAAATATTTATATAAATAAACACAAATTTTAAGCAAAAATATAAGATTAAGAAAATAATGGAATTGGATAAATCAACATTAAATTGGACTTTAGAACAAGTAATTTACATGTTTTAGGGCAATAAATATGTATATGAATTATGATCCAACAGAAACCCTATGAGCACTCCCTGCATTATGCGGTACGGCTTTACCCTTGTCAGTTGAGGCGTTCACTAATTATGTGCTCCTTTAGTAGGTATATCTCTGGAAAGAAGAAGCTCGTGAAGGCTTCTCTAATATTTCTGCTTTCAATACTAGGCTTGTAGCTTCTGTCACAGTCCACACAGTTTGCAACCCAATCTTCTCTTGAATGGAAGGCTTCAGCCCACTAATATAGTGAGCCACCTTCTGACTTTCAGTTTCTCCTAGTTCGTTACGCTTTGAATAACGTAAGAACTCAGCAGTGTACTCAGCCACAATCCTAGTACTCTAGACACAATCAATATACAACCTGTACAGAATCTGCTCATAATCATCCAGCAAGAATCTCTCCATCATAAGCTGTTTCATTCTTCGCCATGATTTAACCCCCTGCTTCCTCTGCTTCTTCCGAGTATTCTGCAATTTATCCCACCGCACTGTAGCAGTACTCTTGAAATGCTAGGCAACATGCTTAACCTGCTTGTGTTCAGGCACCTCTATAATCTCAAAGAATCTATCCACCTGAAGCTGCCAATCCAGATAATCTTACATGCCCAAGTTGCCTGAAAAGAAGGGAATTTCAACCTTGACTTTGTAATCCTGATCAGCTTGTACTGGTTGTTCAGGTTGCACAATTTCTTCCTCAGAATCAAATTCTGAATTATTCTCAACAACACCACCACGTGGAGCCCTAATTCGCTTGCCTCCTTCCCCGCCTCTATTCTGATTGTTGTTGTTGTTGTTGTTGTTGTCCCTCCATCCCAACAATCCACGAATTTCTCCAATCTGATTATTCACAGTGTTGAGGGCAGCGGTAAACGCTGCGGTAAGGGAAGCGGTAAGAGCATCAAGATCCGCTTTTGTAACATCACCCATTGCTACTAAGGTAAATAGGAGAGACAGGGAAGACCTGCTCTGATACCACCTGACGCAGTCGGAAAAGTAACCCTAGGTTTACAAGCAATAAACCTAAAATAAGAATTCTGGAGTCCACCAGAGATAAATGAGAAAACTCTTAATTTGATTGATAATATGATAAAAGATAGGTTTTGTCGCCGTTTAAGGTTGCTTATATATGAGAAAAGAAACCCTAGGGTGACTAACAATGAAACCCTAGAGCCCACGGGTAAATACAAAACAAATTCAAAACAAACTAGAAAACCGAAAATTCTGAAAAATAGTAAATTGTAGTTTTGAAGACCTAAACGACCCCGAAAGCCCAAAAAATCCTACACATTGTGGTGTAGTGACGAGTTTTGTTCTTGGCATCGTTCGCTTTTTGGAAAGCTATAGCAGTCATGATTCGGACACTGAATGTCAAAGTTGTAGCAAACCGGGTTTTCCTCCTTTTCCACGATCAAGTTGTTCTTCAATTTGGATCGCCAATCGTTCTACATCAGATCGAAATCTGAACCCTTATACATAGAGAGTGAAGAAAAAGAAAAAGGAGAAAAAAAAACAAATAATATCATAGACTGAAATTGCCCATATACACTTCAATCTATGTCAGTTTGCTAACACAATTACAGAGTTAACGATTTCATGTACTTACGTTGGGTGGGCAAAACCTCATGTTCCAATGTGATATTCTTAAAACTTAAGGTATCGAAGTTACTAATGGATCAAAGGTCGGACACTGTTTGCAATTTTTTTCCCTACTATCTTTTATTGTAATTTTATACTAGGGTATTTAGTCTTTCAAGAAATCAGAAACTTGTAAGGTGAAGAAAATAATTAGTAGGGCGCAATAGCTGCACCCTATATGTTATTGTGCTGAGAAAATAGCAAGCAAGATGAGATTTAATCAGAAGCAAACATAACAATATCACCTATAATCTTATATTGTACAATAATGGAGAACCAAAAGAACCAGAAATCCCAAAAACGTTATGACTCTTGGAGAGAAAAAGAAGTTGAGGATGTAAGTGTTTGCCCTAACCACCATTATCTATCGCAGCTAGGGTGTGCAAAACACACCAAGACTTTCTGATGGCCGCCCTTGCCTCCATGGCTGCTCGGTTGGCCTCGACGCCTTTGTCTTTGCAGGACAACCCGTGGATCTCAGCAACCTGAGAAAGAAAGGTGAAGAGCTTATGGCTAACAATGCATACATGGGGGGCTGGCTTAATACTTTTAGAGCCTTCAATCATTACTCATTCATGGGTGCTTTCCAATCGATGTAGAGACTGAATAGAACACTGTAGGGGTAGGAACGCCTAGAGGGGAGATTCTTTTCATCTTAGCAATGCTAGGGACATTCTAAGAATCAAAAAAAAGGCTGGGGTCCGTGGACTTTCAACAAGGCTCATGTAGTCATGAATGACTACAATGGCAGATCTCCCATTTCCAGCATCCCCTTGGACCACATCTGGATTAATTTGGATCCAAATTCATGGACTGCACTAGATTTTCTCACGCTGGCAATTGTATCATTGATCGGAGAAACGATTGGAACGGTACTATAGTGGATCGACATGGCTTGCATGAGGGTAGAGCATGGGTATGAGTTTCTTTGTGCGTGAATGAGACAATGAAGCTGAGTCAGAAGTTTAGGGTTTGGCATCTTAAACCCTAGAGTTGTCCTTTAGTTATGAGAATCTTGTGGGCCGATGTCAAGATTGTGGATCTCTTAACCATGTGGGTACAGCATGGCTCACGCAACTGGTGGCGGAATCTAGGCCAGACTACTGAACAAATGGGGCAACAATGATGCGCAGAGGGGTTGCGAATGGACTGCCATCTTTGCTCTTCGCACCAACTCCTTGACTCCACCATCTTTAGGTCTTTTGGAGCCCAGATTTCGAGTCATTGACCACAAAGGGAGGAGGTCGGTGCATTATATCAAAGGAGGTAGAAAAAACCATCAGAGCAGAGTGAGGGACATCGACAACAAGGGCGAAGAGTTCTAGGGTCAAAGAAGTGGTGGAGAATATTTCTGGGGAGAAAGGTGACGCAGCCAATGCTATGGTGGTTGCTACGAAGGAGAATCTGATGGAGGTGACCCCAGTTACGGGAAGCGTCGGGCTAGAGAAGAGGAGGAATTGAAGGTCTACAACCCAATCGCAAGCACCATGCACTATTGTTGGCCCCTGCAATGCTAAAAGAGGAGAACTTAGGGTTGACTTGGTCTTCGGAGAGGCTCTTAAAGGATCTGTATGTGTTGGGAAAGAAGAAGTCTTAAGGTAGGCCTCAGGATAGTTGTAACAAGACAAAGAATAATGGTGCTGGGTGAAAGACAATAATTTTGTAATTGGGTTTGCATATCTCAAACTTGAGATTGCTTTTCTAAATTTACGACCATTAGAGGAAGAGGATGATGGGTGGGATGCAGAGACACGACGAGTGAGGGCACCATGAGTAGAGTGTGGGCCACGGCCAAAAGGAAAACCACGACCGCCACCACAGCCTACACAATGTGGAGTGGCAACTAGTATTGTAGTTCCTGTGTCAATCCCCAAAGCAATTTGACCTTGCATCCTGCGTTCAGCATTGAGTAACAAAGCCTCCAAGGCATCAGAAGTAATAGGTGTGTCTCGTGCTTGAGCAGAACTAACAATGTTTTCATACATTGATTCGACATTATTCATAATGATAGTAACCAAATCAGTTTCAGAAACAACATGTCTAGCAAGTGCCAGATTGTCGGCTATACCATTGATTTTGTCAAGAAAGTCTGAAATTGAAAGATCACCACGAGTAGCACGAAGAAGCTCGCTGCGAAGCTGAATAATGCGATTTTGAGACTGAGAGGCATATCACTTTTCAAGAGAGATCCAGGTGGCATAAGAGGAAGTGGAGCGAGCCACAGTGGCAAGGACAGAGGGAGTAAGAGATCCATTGATCCAGTTGAGCACCATCTGATCTTGTTAAATCCATGCATCATAGTCGGGATTGACAGTATCAGTGAGGTTGCCATTAGCATCCTTAAGGAAACAAGGAGGGCATTTGTTAGAGCCATCAACAAAGCCCATCAGATTGCGACTGCACAAGGTAGGAACAAGTTGAGCGAGCCAGAGGGAATAATTGGTCCTATCGAGTTTGATATTCAAGAATTTGGTAATGGATGGAGTAGTGTTGGAAGTGGTGCTGGAGGAAGGGATGGTAGTGGAAGGGAGACTGGAAATGGAAGAGGAAATAGTACTAGAGGTAGTACTGGAGGTAGTCATCATAACAAGGGAATGGAGGGGGAATTTGCGTCGTTAGACTAGGGCTGTGATACCATGAAAGACAATAATTTTGTAATTGGGTTTGCATATCTCAAACTTGAGATTGCTTTTCTATTTATATTATAGTTGGGTCCATATACAATGAATGTGTGATTCAATGATAGTAACAGTTACAAAATCAGAGAGCTAGAATCAAGCTAATCGAGACAAAATGAAATAAAGGCAATGATACAGCCTTTAAGAGAAAGATTCACTCTTTAAGAGCTGATTCTCCGTTATCAATTTCCATTGATTTATCACTGGGTCTCTGTCTCGACAGCAGCCACTCCTGGTAACCCTTCTACTACTGTGGGAAAGGGTAAAGGTAAAATTTAGCATGTTCAGATTGACAAGTCTGATCTTAGACGTTGTGGTAGACTAATTGGGGGAATTAGCAATCATACAACGATAGCTTTCTTAGGTGAAAGCTTAGCGGTTCTCCTGATAGTTGTCTAGTTTCCAAAACTTGTGAGCCTTTTTCGTTGTAGTTAGTAATGAAATATGTGAGCATGAATTTTTAGAATAGATGTTATTTGCTAGGAATTTGTATCTGAATAGGCAAAAGCAAGGTTATTTTTCGAGTGCTTTTGCTCTTGTGTATGTAATATCTTGGTAGTAACTCAGTGCAGTCGTGAATATATCTATGAATATTTATTCTGCTTAAAAAAAATAACAAAAAAAGAAGCAGAAATCTCAAACCCCACAAGAACTGAAGCTTTGAACAGCTTCTACAAAATATATACCCTTAAACATCCTTTGTCAAACCAACCCATTAGTTCATGGCTCAGGCTGTCGTCTTTCTTGGAAGAAAAGTCAAAGACAAAAGGACAAACAGTAGGCTATTGGTGATTACAATCTTCGAATTTCATAATTGAAAATCTGGTCACAGACTTACAATTAGCATGATATGTACGTGAAACAAACTACCACACCTAATACTGTAGGCTTCATCGATCTATATATGCTAATATATATATATATAGGGCTTCTTGGGTGCGGACGTCCGCACCTAAGCATTAGGTGCAGATTTTCATACTTTTTTTCACTTTTCTATCATATTTTTACATCTTAACCGTTCAGTTTTAGATCCTAGTGTATAGCTGCAAAATTTCAGCCAATTTAGTGATCGTTAAGGCATCCAAAACTGCAATTTACAACAATGAATACGAACGGTTCCGGTTCAACAGATTCGGAATTGTTTGTATTCATTGTGATAAATCACAGTTTTGAATGCTTTAACGATCACCAATTTGACTGAAATTTTGCAGAAATGATCTATACACTAGGATCTAAAAACTGAACGGTTAAGATGTAAAAATATAATCGGAAAGTTGGTAAAAATGAGAAATCCGTACGTTTTGCTTAGATGCGGATACCCGTACCTGAGCAAAGTCCTACATATATATATATATATATATATATATATATATGTTGAGTACATATAGTAGCTAGTACTGAAAGAAACAAGATATCCAATGACAGAAACTTTTTAAGAACCGATCTTTGATCATACCTGCCAAGATATCAAACTGCGTTTTGCTGAACATGATCAACGAAGAAGCAATGTAGCAGCAGGGTTGATCTCTGAGGCTGGCCAGACTATCAGTTTCTCAACTGCAGCTTCAAACCCATTAAGTAGTTGAGCCAAAGAGTTTAAAATTACGAAAGTGACGGGGAAATAGCTCATAGTTGGAGAATCTCCTACAGTGATTGAGTATAAGTCCCAAAGCAAGTGTGTTCATGGCACTAATTACGCACGGGTTGCAGTGTTGTAGAGATGCGACATTTTATATGCTTGAAAATGAAGGTGATGCCCAGAGTACTATAAATTCATGCTTTAAATAATGATGAAGAGGATTGCAGTGACAAAGGCTGCTTGATGAGTTAAAAGCTCTGCTTCAAAGTACTACGCTCCCCGTAGGGGCAATGAAGCAGCACACCGTAGAGGCCGGGTATGTTGATATATCTTTTATCTTACCGTATGAATTGGTTAGAAGCAGTAGTCTCCCTGGCTTACTGTACGTTACACTTATATATCGATTATGTGTACTGGTCAATTGATTGCTAATAATGGGGTGTGGTACTCTTTTTCTTCACCCTGATCAGGCAAGCTTTTTAATGAAGTCATAATATTTCCCCCATGGTTGTCTCGCGCGAAGTTCTATTAATGAATTCATTTCGTTTCTATCAAAAAGCCGGAAAAGCTTTTCCTTAAACAAAAAGACCAGTTACAAGTGGGGCTCATCAACACAGTTTGCAAGTCACTCTGGTAGAGCCATGCTAGGAATCAGTTATTTAGACCTCTAAAATTGGCTTTGGATTACTTCATCGATCAATTAGGACTTGCCTTCAAGTTTTCCAGTACAGGCCTACAGGGGGTTTGGAGCCTAAATGGCCTGCTCTAGCTAATTGGGTGTGTGGGTGTGTATACTACATACATGCCTTTGAATTTCATTAGAAAAATTTTAGAATCATCTTTGAGCTCATGATGGAGGACTTGAGTGCATGCATGTTTATTATTAATTATAGGGCTTGGGACTTATCTAATTCTAATCACGTTGAAAAGCAAATTACGTAATGCCTTCGTCCGCAGCCCTTTTTGATCCTCATGTTCCTCAACTATAATTATATCTCCTTTCACAAGTGTGAAGAAGCGTCCTGCTGTGCTTGTTAAACGTATGCAGTGTCGTATTAGAGAGTCTCTAACAGAATAGTTAAATTCAACTTTTAAGGTTTTTTTTTTTTTTAGAAGTAAAATTCAACTTTTAGTTATGTAGAAGTTTATAAAGTAAAAAGAACTCCAACAAAAATAATTAAAGTAAAGTGAAATTAAGGGGGGTGTATTGTATATGGAATTACCGGAACTTTTTAACAAATTTATGAAATCTAAAAGTCCAGATGTATTCAATATAAACTTTTAACAGTTCATAAAAGTCTCGGGGTATTCAATCAGGATTTTAAAAGACTTTATGAATTCTATCAAAATCTAGGTGTATTTAATTAGGACTTTTAAAAATGAATGAAAGTACAGAGGTATTCAAAATATCATTCATATTTAAGGATTTAGAAACTCATGGATAATTATGGACTTTGTAGTGTTAATTATACACACTAAACTCCAATAATTTTCCAGCCACCAGACCAAAGATTTGGAAAAGTCTATGATATACTTTCTTTTTGCGGGGGAAGGGGTTGATTTTCCATCATCTCTCTTTCTTGTTTTTTTTTTGTCTTTTTTTTAATCGTTTATGATATCAATATTTTTGGATACCCAACATATTCACTAATATCCAAATATTGTGGACTACCCCAAAAACCTAGAATAGAGTTGCTATGAAATATTGGATTGTGTCTTCTTAGTTATTCTCATGTATTTGAGTTTATATTTACGGTTCAAATGAAGATTGAAAAATTGAGCTTCAATTGATTTAATATATATATATATATATATATATATATATATATGTATGCAGGGCTTCTTGGGTGTGGACGTCCGCACCTAAGCATTAGGTATGGATTTCCATTTTTATCCCACTTTTCGATCATACTTTTAAATCTTAACCGTTCAGTTTTTAGATCCTAGTGTATAAATCATCTCTGTAAAATTTCAGTCAAATTGGTGATCGTTAAGGCATTCAAAACTGCGATTTACAACAATGAATATGAACGGTTCCGGTTCAATAGATTCGGAACCATTCGTATTCATTGTTGTAAATCGCAGTTTTGAATGCCTTAACGATCACCAATTTGGCTGAAATTTTGCAGAGATAATCTATAAATTAGGATCTAAAAACTGAACGATTAAGATATAAAAATATGATAGAAAGTAGTTAAAAATGAGAAATCCGTACGTTTTGCTTAGGTGCGGATATCCGCACCTGAGCAAAGTCCTATGTATATATATATAAAGACAGTGACCAATATCTTATTATGATATATGTTAATCGGCGAAAACAAGATTGATGAGAATAATTAACTATAAATATCAAGTGATTTATATTGTATCTTTATGTTAGTTGAGAGATTAGGAATGGGATCATAGTAACTAGACAGAGTAATAAGTATTCATTTGAGCTAATGTCCACCAGAAAATACTTGACCATTGAAGAGGCAATAAGCTATTATCTTGTTTTGCATTTGGGTTGGATTGATTGTATTTTTTATTTTTTTATGTGTTCGGAAATCTATAGAAGTCATTCATAATAAAAGTATACAGATTTCATAAATCAATAAAAAATCTATGGCTAAATCAATGGTTTTTAGAAAGAAAAATGAGTCTATCAATTTTTTAAAGAGTCTATGGACTTTTCAAAAAGTCTGTTATTTAAAAAAAGTCTACACAAAATCAAATACAATACACCCCCTAGGTCACAGTTATATATAGGGATTTAAAGTCATTGTTCTCTAATTAACCCAATTTGATAGAAGAGTTAGAGTTGGAGACTTATAGGAAACCTAAAAACAATTCCTTCAAATTTAGCAGTTTAAGTGCATAAACAGAATGTAAAGTTGCTTCTTTTGTATATAACCATATGAACTTTTGGGTATTAGCTAGTTTTTTCAAATAAGGTTTTTGTTTGGTTTTGGTATCCCCACTCCACTTATCCCCTATTTGTCAGTTAAATTTAAACTCATTCACGACGGTGTTCCTTGCTATAGTAGAAATTTTGTCTTCCTTTGCTTACTATTTCCTCTCTACATGCTCAATTGAGCTCAGCGGTCAGTCTAAATGAAGAATGACAGGGATAGTGTCATAACCAAAGTACCAAACTAGAGGTAACTAGCTCTGCTCATCATCATTGTCTAAGTAGGATTGTTATGAGAATTGTGTATGCTTCTCTATGAATACTTCAAATTAGCTCGTTTGCACATCATGCATGTGGGTCTAGAAAATACCAGTCCTAGCTAGAAAGTTGTCCAGATCACCCGCAAAATAATGCCTTACGAATCATCATGTGGTACCAGTCGGCCATGGATTCTTTAACGATCACCTTAGTGAGGACTCAAACTAGGCAAAATTTTAGGGTTTGATATTTAATTGTTACCTTTAGTTACTGCCTTTCTATGCTTATAGAGTATTTGGGGGTGATTAACTTGGCACACAAGAATCCAATATATCCTCAGATTAGGACCAAAGATTACTCCTAGTTAGGACTATATCCTTGCATGTTAAGTAAGGAAGATTAATGTGTCTAGGCTTTTCTTCCTTGCTACATATTGTAGCAAAGGATGGATAAGATTAGGTATTATTATACATGCAAAAGAAAATGGAGCTAGAAATTATATATTCTTCAATAATTGCTTGGAATGCTAATATATATTTCTATCCACACTTTGAACTCGTTGTGACCACACCTTCAGCTCTCGTAACTGTTAGGCCACCAATCTATTTGGTCATGGTGCAAAAAATGCCTGCCTAGCTAGCTAGTTTGGAACCGTCCAAATTTGTCATTAGATAAACTTAGTATAATGATGATGATATATAATTAAATTAAAGAAAAGCCTCATGTATAATAATTTTTTAGCATATTATGAATGTAAAAGTAAGTTTTGTTTTTTGGGTTCCAAGTTGATGGGACAAAGTGGCCGCTCCCACAACATAATTTGCATATTGACTTCGATTTATCATGCTTGTCACTTTGATTTATCATGCGTGTCACTCGGTCTCGTGTCACTTTCGTCTTCAGTCCTCAATGTGTAATTGTGCAGCGGTCGTCAACTTGACCCAAATGCGCGCCCCATTATTCATACTCGTAATCAAAGTAATGGGTTTGTTTTTTCGATGAAGAAAGAAGTTAAACAACACAACTCTATCCTGGCACAGCCACGGTTCAACTGATCTAGATGAGAAGTGTAAGAAGCATGGAGAGGAAAGCAATTTCTCCAAATATAATCATTGTGTCTATGAGCTAGTTCTCTTTCTTAGAGCAATTCTAACAGTTTTCTCATATCTTGATTTTTCTTCATTTTAAGAAAAAATTTGGTTGTTTTGCTCCAACAGACTCTCAATAATTATCCCTAAAATAGAGATAGTAGCGCGAGAGAAAACAAAATTTCCTATACCTACAGCAATCTGTAAAATTTTAGATAATGATTGAAGGAAGAATTATAGAATCTGTAAAATAGAGAATCTGTTAGATTATAGCAGAATTTTTTTTGGAGATTTTAAGTTTTGCTTTCCTATAATATAGAAATTATAGGGAAATTGTTTGAAATGTTCTTATCCATCTAATTTTACGGGTAAAACATATCGTTATATTAAATGATTTGAGTTAATGTTACAATAATAAATTTGAAAAATAAGATATACTGTAGGCCAAACTTACCAATTGACACGATACTTGTAAATAATATTTACAAAGCCTACAACAAAACAAAAGCACTTTGCATTCAAAAGAATTCTTAATTATTAACAACCTTTATCTAGGCACTCAATAGTGTTATGAAAGCTATTTAATACTTCTAAAAATACTCATACTAGAAGGTATGTGAGTACAGAATAGACACATACAAATTATGTAATAACTAACTCCTTCCCTAAAGAGTTGGAGTTACCTAGCTAGCTTGTGGAGAAAACTAGTTGTATATTAAGAAAAGAGATATTATTTCTTAAGCCTTGTCATTTCCTCCCACATAATGGTTTTTTTTTCTAATGTTTATCTAAGCATGTTTATCTGGTTAGTAACTGATTAAGAAAATTAAGAAAAGTATGTTCAACCACATTTGAATGTAAATCCAATTGTGAAAAAAAAAATATTTTTAAGTTGAGTTGTTTTATTTTCAACCGTTAAATTTAAATACAATGGTGATCAAGCATAGTTTTTCTGGTCAGTTACTAACTAGGTGAACATTACTATATTATATATTTATATGTGTGTGTGTGTGTTCTTTCTCTCACTTACTACTCTTTTTTCTCATTTTCTCTATTCTCACTTTTTTAGAGCAATTCCAATAGTTTCTTCGTACCTTGTTTTTTCTCTATTCTAGGGAAAAATTAGCATCTTTAGCTCCAACAGATTCCATATAACTATCCCCATTTTAGGGATAGTGGGGAAAGAGAAAACAAAATTCCCTAAATTTACAGCAATCTTTTAAACTTTAAGGAATAATTATAGAGATTGCTGTAAAATAGAGAATCTGTTGGAGTTGGAGAATAAAAATTGCTTAAAGTTTTGACTTTTACTTCCTTATAATACAGAAATTATATGGAAGCTGTTTCAATTGTTCTTACGTTGTAAAATATATATATATATATATATATATAATATTCACTATGATTATATCTTATTTAACTTCTCACACACCTCAATGATAAGAAGTAAAATAAAAACTACAGTTTCTCATACACATAAGGTATAACATTAATTTAGTATTACTCTAGTCGAGAAGGAGCTTGTGTATGTATAGCTCTAATTATTGAACTTGGATGGATTGATTGGTTTAAGTTATACACAATACATTATTCCTATATGATAAAGATGATCCAGAGATGGAGATGTTTGGACTTTGGACCATTTACTTCTTTGTTAATTAGAGTTATTGTTGAAATGTTGGTTAAGGCCGGCATACGTCTAGGTCATTTGACAAGGATGTTTTATATTTTAGTTATTTTTTTTTTTTGTAAAGGAGAGGGAAAGAGAGAGTAAATGAATATAAAAATATTAATTTAGAACAAATTAGATCAGGATTTTATTTAAATATCAAACTCAAAGACGAGACTCAAAATATTCTAGCTTGGGTATTAGACGTTGAATTTAGGAACTTGTACCTTAAATCCAAAATAACGAAAATAAGGTGTGCTAAATGATGATTACTTTTTTATTTTTTCTTGTAGAAATGAAAAAATAGGTTTGATCAAGAGGCATTGCAGAGGAAAGACCCCGTGAATCAGGATTGTGCATGACATACGTTGCCACATATGGGCTCGATGTACGTACTCTTTCTCAACGGTGGTGGTTGTAGAATTGGAGTTGAGGTATGAGAAATGTCACGGCATATGTCGGGGCTATGGTTTTTTTTTTTTATCATGGGATGGGTGGGTGTGATGGTATGCTGATGACGGTCATAGACTCGGGGAGCATCTCCCTAGCATTGGAGACAGTGTTGCTGGCGGCGGACAGGCTCGGGGATGGGTCGTCCAGTCGGCTGGTCGAAATAGGTCAGGTCTAGCCGGAAGGTGGGGAGGCAGCTGGGTCGGCTTCAGAACTGGGGTTGTGATATGCAGCTTCGGCGTTTCTTGTTGTGTCGGGCTGTGCTTCTGTTCTTTCTAGGCAGGGCTATGACTCTGCTGCATGAGTGGGCTTGGGATCTACTGGAGTTGGGTTCCGTGTGGGCCTGGGATTTGCTGGGCTGGTGGGTAAGGATGGTTTGAATGAGCCTATTGCATTAGGGCCTGATGCTGCAAGCCCAAGAATTTTGGGGGTGCACAAATGGTGTCATGATGAGTGGCGTATGGAGAAGAGGCAAAAACCTAGCTTGGCGATCATACCTACTGAATTCCATCTTGGGGATCTTGTGGAGGTTCCAGTTACTATTAGGAAGACCCCGAAGAAGAAGGGTCGGCCAAGGGGTCATCGAAACAAGCTTAAGTCTCAAGATGGAGTGTTGGACAACAAGATGACCAACCTAATGTCGAGGTTGTTAGATGCTGAAGAGCCTGAGGCAGATACTAACTCCGACCCCAAGGGGAAGGATGAGGTACATGCTTAATAAGACAAGATATCCTGGACTCGGGTCTTTAAAGCAGGAGTACTCTCTATATGCTTTTTCTAATATATTTTTAGTTGATATTTGTACCACAATTGCTTGTCTGCCAATCAAGATTACATGAATATTTTTTCCTTAGAAGGCGAGATTACACTTTCTTAGATTAGGCTTGTTATTCAGCGAGCGTTCCTTTGAATTCTAATGAGTTTAATTGTGGCTTAGATAAGTTATCCGGTTTGTCCCAGATTTTCTTACGTAAGTTCTGTTAGACTATGGCCTGTTATTTATGGCTTGATTATTAATAGATCAACCATATTCAAAAAATAAAAAATAAAATAAAATAAAATAAAATAAAATATCTCCACCCATCTACCAATAACCTTTAGAGTATCAATTGTTTCAAATAACCAACAAATCACAAATCACTGACAACAGTACTATTTTTTTTTTTGGCAAAAACATCACTAATTTTGTTTGCTTTGAGTAAATGAAGAATTCATTGACAATCGTAAGCCAGAACGGCACTTACAAATTTCGCAGAAAACTGGAATCATGCACCATTCGATTAAGACATCGAAGCACACATAAACAAGGAGCCTAACAAACTACAACATTACTCTACAAAGAGATAATTTTGTGTGAAAACTTCCTTTGCCAATGCGCTCAATTACGGTGCGATAAAAGCTTCCATTATCAAGATGTAAAAGAAATATCATAATCTACAGGCGAACTACACCCAGTAGTGTTGGTCTCTAAAAAAACTTAGGAAGTTATTGAAAGTAAAACTAATTACTAACATAGAAGAGGCCTAAAGTATGCCCCATTCACTCAAGCTTAAAGAGCAGCCCAAAGAATGTGCTCCTCAAAACTCTAGCGGGTTGGCCCACAACTAGGCCCAGTACACCAACCCCTACGCCACAGCATACGATCAGCTGCCACGCCACGCCTCGTCGTCGCCATGCCTCGCCGCCGCCGCTGCGCCATGCCATTCCACGACCTCCACGCACACATTGCTGTCGACCAGCGTCGACCACCGTCTCAAGAAAGATGCAGATCAAGATCCCGTCCTCCAAGTGCCACACGATCACGTCCTCCAAGCACCGGAAACTTTAGATCGAACCAGTTTGACCTCTATGCTTCAGGGTCGCACCAAAACCACCATTCGCAACCCATCCTGCCAAGCTTCCAAGAAAGCAATACTCGATGAAAACATGCTCATGAGCCCAAACATCTACTAATTAAAATGAATTGGGATTGATAAATATCTCTTTGCTAGCTACGTTTGATTTAGATAATATCTCACCCACTAATGATCCTTAATGATTTTAATCCAGCCTCCAAAATAAAATCATACTATATAATATGACAAGATATCTCGGCATTAATGTATCAAGAAATTAAAGATCAAATCGATCTCAACTCCCATCTCTACTGATTTTCTCTGTTCGAATCTCAACAAAGAAAGTTGTTATATAAAACAACATCCTGGCTAAAAGGTTATGGAGCTTTGTAGGACCATATAAGGGTCAATTCAGCACACAATTCATAGAAACAATAAGAAAAATATATAAGTCTAGGCTGTGATCATCATCACCACAAACCTCCATAGTCTCCCTTTATATTGCCCACCTCCCAACACTATCATCACTTGTCGGCCTCTTTACTTCCATCATCTTCTTCATCTTTCCCTCTTTCTCTGCAAACTTTAGCATTCTAATCAGAGCTCCATTCCAATTGTGTTCACATTTTAGGGTCAGAATAATTCAAAGTTTTCAAACAAGCCATGAACCTCCAAAGAAGCAATAGCCTTAGTACTAGCTCCACCACAACTAGAAAAACCGTCCCTTCAAACCAGTTCATCAGATCCTCTTCAACAGCTCTGACACCACCTCAACATCATCACCACCGCCGTCGCCAAAACGACGACGTCTCCAACAAGCTACTGATTCCCAAACACAACTCTTCATCGTCCCCGGTCTCTTTCGACCACCTCTCCAAAACCCAGACAAAGATCTCCTCACTCCTCCGCTCTTTTCTCAACCTCATCTCCTTCCCAGCCGCCATTATCAACCTCCCCGCCAGCTGCAAGTGGCTCACCATCTCTTCCCACCTCTCGGTCACGCCCTCTCTCGGCCGGAAAGTCACTGGAACCCTATTTGGTAACCGCCGCGGCCACGTCAGCTTCGCCGTCCAGCTCGACCCCAGGTCCGAGCCCGTCTTGCTTCTCGAGCTGGCCATGTCCACCTCTTCCCTCGTTAAGGAGATGTCTTCCGGACTCGTCCGCATTGCGCTCGAGTCCGAAAGGCATCAGGGTTCTGGCCGTGGTGGCGGCCGGAAGCCTTTGTTTCACGAGCCTACCTGGACCATGTACTGCAATGGGAGGAAGTTGGGGTACGCGGCGTCTCGCACATGCGGAGAGTCCGACTGGCACGTGCTGACTACTGTCCGGAGCGTTTCAGTTGGAGCCGGGGTGATTCCGGTGGTCGACGACGGGAAAGTGGGTAGCGGCGGGTCGTCGGAGGGTTTAGGCGAGTTGCTTTACATGAGGGCTCGGTTTGAACGAGTTGTGGGGAGCCGTGACTCGGAGGCCTTTTACATGTTGAATCCTGATGGGAGTAATGGAGGTCCTGAACTCAGCATCTTTTTGCTTAGAATATGAATTGTGTAAAGGACAACAACAAAGGAAGAAGAACAGAAATTAAAGAAATGGCGGATGCAGTTGTGACTTTATGTAATTTACAAATTTTAAAATCCGACACCATGTGATTTTATATCTTAGTTTGTTCTTATTGGTATATATGGTTGATACTTGAGAGTTCATCTTTCACATGATGCATGCATTACAAAAAGGTTGTGGACTACTTGTGGCTAGCTAGCTTGTTCTCTCTGGTGATCTCTGAGCTGTACTATTCACTGTAATTGAGTTTTATAAATGCATATTTCCATATAATTATCAGAAAGGGATCGACCTTTTTATCTGTATATGCATGTTTAAAACTTCAGCTCTGTGAAACTTTACTCGTGCGTGCATGTAGTTATTAGCTTATATTAAATGATTTGCAGGACTTGTGTATATATTGCCACGCGTGTCGTCTCCCAAAACTTCTTTAGGGAAAAGCCCAGCAAAAGGAAAAAAATGTTCTGTGGTCAAACTATTAGGAAACTTATCCAAAAAAGAAGAAGAAAACGTAAGAAAAATATTTGGGAAGATGAACTGCCATAAGGTACTGAGATTTCATTCAATTATATTGAAGTATCTGTTATGGAAGAGTAGCGTAGTAGTTTCGTTTATTTCGTCTTCTCTTTATTTTATTGATGATTTCAGATCGACATGCTATAGAATAGTGTGGGCATTCAGGTTATAATTAAATTCACCTGGAAAAACCAAAGGAAGGTTGATGCAAATGTGAAAAGAAAGAACTGATCGGGTTCCCGTAACTTAGCCTTGATTCAGCATTGGGATGGATTTACTTCACGTACTTATTTATTTACAAGGAAAATGATTGTTGGCTTCAATGAGTCCTAAGATTTGTAGCATCAATTACCTACACACATCACTTATTTGTCAAATCATGGTTAGGAGTGTACAAAACATGGTACAAACCGGCCAAAACCGACCAATAAATATAGTTTGGTTAAGGTTTTTTAACTTTAAAAATTGAAAATCAGTCGAACCAAATCATTTATAAACTAAGTTGGTTTGGTTTCTCTTGTGCTTAAACCGCGGAAGCCGAACTGCTAGAACTCACTACACACCAAAATCAATTTTCTTTAAATTTCTAGTTTGCCCTCTTTTGTATCTACACCTCACATCCATCCCTCAATTTTTTTTTTTTATAAGAAAAACTATAAAGAATAAAGAGGAGAGTTAAATACCAAAGCTTCTTGGACAACCCAACCCAAAACCGTTGAAACTAAAAACATCTAGAGCACTAAAAGGAAGACTGGCATTTAGAGCACATCCGTCTCTCATTGCCAAAGCATAATCGCCCTCCAAAAGGAAGAGCAACACTTGATCATAGATGATATGTTATTTGATCAACTAATTAATTAGTTCAAGATAATCGATTAGTTTTGGAGAAAGAAATATATATAATGTAGAAGAGGGAGAAAATTTGTGGTAGAATACGGCCATCACGTGATGCTATGTTTGTTAATGGGTAAGAGTTGTGGTTTAAAGTTTAAACAAGGAAATGGTTTAATCAAAGCTAAAATGAAATTGAAAACAAGTTAAATGCATCATTTAAGGGATGTATACATATATGTAATTCATGGTCTAACAATAGCAGATTTGGGTGACTGGGCTAGCCATGAGATTTGGGGAGATGGATCTAACCTTTTGGGGATCGTATTGCGAAGACATTGCGGACGGGGTGAAATGCAGGGGTTGGTCGGCTCGTTGTTCGGTGGAGGTGATTGGCATGATGTGGCGCCTAATTTGTATTTTATTATTTAGGATGTTGGCAAAGTGAATCTCAAATGGGGTTTTATGGATCTAGCTCACTCTGAGTTAGATTAGATTGCCAAGGCAAAAGATTTGAACTGCCTGTGGATTGGTAGTAGCGATGGTGTTTATGGCCGGTGTTTTTGGGAAGTTGGAGGCCTGCGCCAACGCCATGGCGCAGCCGGACAAGAACAAGCAGGTAAAAGTTATCATGGTGTCGTTGATTTCTGGTTTCTGGAAGTGTTGTCGGAGGTTATCACTTCCCGATATATTTTTTTTGTTGCAAAATTATGCCTACATAATCTACATTATATTATTTCAATAAGAAACTTTAAGTGGAGAAACAAAAATTTAACTTGGTTTATCTTTGTCTTGCCATCCTTAGCATAAGATAAGTCCTCAAATTCTCAAGACTTGGAAAGATAGGCTTATTTCTTCTTCTTTTTGAATCAAACCCAAACTCAAAGGGCGAGTGTCAATATATTCATCTCAAAGCCAGAATAGGCCGTTACATATCATTCCACTGTCATCTATAAACAGACAAGAAGATGGTGGTAGTACCCACAATGATACATAAAATAAGACCCACTCATTAGACATTTAAATACGTAGAGGTAACGGATACCTTCTTTCGGTACTACTCCAAAGGCGTTAGAAGTACATAAAGTGTTCCTGATACAAGGAATTTATTGTAATTAGACAAACTAATAACATAGGGATGGGCTTAGGCAAACACCCCAGCCCACCATAGCAGCCGAAAAAGGACAGCCCCATGTAAAAAGGGTCAAATTCGGGTCCGGCAAAGATTGGTTTGGCCCAAGCCCAAACTTCATCTTCCTCAGCCGATTGGCCGTGCGTACAACTCTGGCGTAGTTCCAGTAGTCTCCTCCGCCGCACCCCAACGTCGTCCCAACGACCCACGTCGCTATAACCCCTGCAGCCACGCCCTGAGTCGCAAAGCCCCACATCGAGCTACGCCACTACAGAAACTGCTGCACCACGTTGTGCTCCCCGATCCAAGATCCTCCACCACCGCCTAGTCACCATCGACTTGCCGGATTTGGAAATCCCTCGATGAGGTGCCCCACCCCTGTACACACAACCACTGGCCTGAGGCCCCGTCGTTTTGACTCGTCGCCAAGTCATCCAGGCCCAAATCCCGAGCCAAAAACTTCTCCAAGAAGTTCCCAGGCATATTTAGAATCCCCGTCCGGCAGCAGCCCTCACCGGCGAGGCGAACCACTGCCGACAAAGAGCGCCACTGGACGAGAACAAGTTTGCAACCCTAGACGCCTACCAGTCCCAGTTTTGCGGAGCTCTCCCCTTTTCTAATCCCAGATAGACTTATCTCTTGTGTCCAAAATTTCTCCAGTTAATTTTCTTATATTGAAATAATATAAAGTAATAGGCATAATTTTCCCAAAAAAAAAAAATGGTCCTGAAGTGAATGAGCAAATAAGTAGATGAAATTGTAAAAAAAATAAAAATAAATGAATAAGTTGATGGAAGGACATGAATCTCCCTCTAAAGAATTTTTTTCATTTATTTTTATTATTTAAAGAAATATATATAAAATGACCATACTATCCCTCATACTTAGATGGAAAACGTTGAATTTGACGGAGGGTGCAAATCGACAGTTATCGCCAAATTCAGAGGGTTAATTTTTATAAGGGAAAAAAATGCGAATTGTAGTCGACATTCTTTTCATTAGTAACTTCAGTACCTCAACTTTAAAAAATATCAGATTGATACCTGATGTTCACACCCGATCCAACATAAGTACCTGAAATTGTTAACGACGTTACGGCGTTAGTCAACTGACACACATTTGAGTTATTTGTATTTTTTTTTTTTCTCCACTCTCTAGTCCGAACCTAAACTGGGCACCCATCTCCCCATTCTCCACCTGTCCACCAAAACACTTCTTCTCTTGCTACTTCCTCACTGTATTTCCCTTCCCACCATTGTGGATCTGTTTGTGATACATGAAGAGTAACTGGGATTTGGATGTTCGGAAGAATGCAATGGGGACAGACAATTTTATCTTGGGGCATGGAACCTTGGTTGGTGTCGGTAGACTGATTAATGGGTATCTTGCAATAGCGAGGCCAATTCATGATGGATTGTACAAAGCCATTGACATATACCTGAAGGTATGCTTTCATGTCAAGTGTGTGTTGTTCATTCATTGGATGTCATCCATGGATGCTGCAAAGGCTGAAAGGAAAAGAATATGTGGATTAATGGATGTCAAAGAAACTGACAATGGAGGCATCCATGGATGCTGCAAAGAACAACAAGCGTACTGACAACACTCTTGTCCGATTTTAGTCCCCACTTGATCACATAGCCATGAATATGAATTCCAATGTCTAAAGCCTCCAAGTCCCGTACAGCAGGAAGAGCACTAGAAATACTAGAGCCATTGGGTTCAAATCCTTCCGAATGCATTTTCTAAAGCAGAGCAACTGTACTAGCGTACAACTTGCTTTAACTAAACCCAGCAATCATCCCATTCCACAAGACCACATTTGGCTCGAAACCCAAACCCCTCATCTCGTCTAAAAGCTTCATGGCCTCATCTACGCACCCGCGGCAAGAATACCCGAAAATCAAAGCGCTGTGAATAATCACATCTCTCTCCGACCTCTTTTCTCTGTAGCCACACCAACTATGTCTTCTGCGTCAATTTCAATCCCCAGCGCAAATTTGGGCTTTTGTTGGAATCAGAACAAACGATAAGACTATGAGGATTATAGTGGAAGCAATGAACTGGAATGACAAACACCATCAGTTGCCATCAGAGATTTCCTCTTCCGGAATCGAATTCAGAAATCTGGAAATCGAAGTCCAGGCAGAGTCTTGCAACAACTTTTGGGTTCTCGAAATCTACTCAATTGAGGATTGAGAGAGTAAGAGAAACTGAAATTTGAAGCATGAGGGCTTGAGAGGTGAAATTGAGTTTGAACTTTGAAGATGAGAAGGGAGAGTTGGGAGGAAGAAGAAGAAAGCGTGAAGAAGAAGAAGAAGAAGAAGAAGAGATCAAGTGAAGAGACGACAAAACCCCTCAAAGTGGCAAACGCGGTAACGGCCAAATGGGTTCCAAGTATTAATGTTGAGTTGAGATGCGAACATTGACATTTTTTAAAATTGAGGTATTAAAGTTACTAATAAAACGAATGTCGAATAAGGATTCGTATTTTTTTTTCTTTTTATAATTACAAGTTAGAGATGTAAATTGACCATTATTATGAAGTTTACGGTGTATTTGATAGTTATGTCAAAATAAACATACTATGGAGTATAGTGAGTCTTAGCGGAGGTGCACTTAAGCCCAGCGAATCAATGAAAATGCGTGTATTATTAGTTTATGACCCTGGCACCCATCTGAAAATAGGAAAAAATCGTAATTTTTTCGGCAAATGAGAGGAAAAAAAAATAAAATGTCAGTGGACCAAATGAAAAGAAAACAAAGAGCGTCTTTGCCATAGCCGAGTATCACACCCAGGTTGAGTCATCACTTCGGGGCTTCTCTGAACTCTTTTTACCTGCAAACTCCAAGTCTTATCCACCAGCAACTTCAAAAACCAAATCTTTGGGGATGAACCCACTCACCTCAATTCAATAAAACCAACCCTTCCAAACCAAAAAAATGGCGGTAGCAGCAGCAGGGGCTAGAATAAACTGCTTCTTAAACCCCATAAATCCCCTCAACTCCAAAACCACCACCCGTTTCACTACCCACCTCCACTTTCGTCTTTCAAGAAAAACGCCACCCACCTTTTGCACCCGTGCCTCCACCACTCCCGACGAAACATCCGCCGCCGCTGCCTCCAATGACCCCTTTGTCCTCACAACTCCTCTTTATTACGTGAACGCCCCTCCCCACATGGGCAGTGCCTACACCACCATCGCCGCCGACGCCATTGCTCGCTTCCAGAGGCTGCTGGGCAAGAGAGTCATTTTCATTACCGGGACTGATGAACACGGTGAAAAGATTGCTGCCGCTGCTGCAGCTAATAACTCCACCCCTGCCCAACACTGCGACCTCATTTCACAGTCTTACATCACTCTCTGGAAAGATGTAATTGCTTTCAACCCACCTTGGAAATTTTACTGCTTTGGTGAAATTTGTGTTCAAGTGTCTCTCTTTTTGACTTGGGATTTGTGGGTTTTATTATTTACAGTTGGATATAGGTTATGACAAGTTCATTCGGACAACTGATCCCAAGCATGAAGCGATTGTGAAGGAGTTTTACTCTAGGGTCCTTGACAATGGAGACATTTATAGGGCTGACTATGAGGGACTTTATTGTATCAACTGTGAAGAGTATAAGGTACCAACTATTCCTATTGAATCTTTCTTGGGTTTAGATGGGTTCCTTCTTTTACTTGAACAAGTTTACATGATTGTTCGTTCAGCGAAAATCGTTAGAGCTATTGTTTTCAGTTGGATACATATCTATCAGTTATTTTCTCAAGAATAGGCTATAGTGGCGACTTAGGAACTGGTCTAATGATCATTAGCTCTATATATTCTTCAGGATGAGAAAGAACTGCTTGAGAATAACTGTTGCCCCACGCATCTAAAGCCATGTGTTGCACGGAAAGAGGATAATTTCTTCTTCGCATTATCAAAGTATCAGAAGCGACTGGAAGAAACTTTGGCAAAAAATCCAAATTTTGTGCAGCCTTCATACCGTCTTAATGAGGTCAGAGAACCAAAGAACATTAGTTTGCTCAAGTATAAAACGTTTTCTTATACATGTTGAGATAAGATGTCATTTCATTAAAGAGCTTCATTGAGAAAACAATTGAAATTGCTGATAACAAGATCTATACTTTACACAACAGTAAGAACTTTCTTTTATCTCTGTAAAGCCTTGTAGCTTTTTTCTTGCTCTTAAGACCTAAAGTATGCTGCTCCTTTTCCTCAAGGTGCAAAGTTGGATTAAAAGCGGCCTAAGAGACTTTTCCATTTCTCGAGCATTAGTAGATTGGGGCATCCCGGTTCCTAATGATAGCAAGCAAACCATATATGTTTGGTTTGACGCTCTATTGGGGTAAAATTCCCTCTCCTTCGCCTCCCTTCGCCTATAACTCATTGACTCTGTGCTTGTTAACTTCTGAGTTCTTGTTAAAAATTAGTGCCATTAGGTCATATATTATTCCAAACATATGGCTGACATAGATTAATAACTGAGAAGAGTAATGGTGACCTATCAGTATATCTATCATTACTTATCCTTATTAGAAAATTTTTATTCATTTTACAATTCAAAATCTCTTGTGCAGTTATATATCAGCACTTTCAGAGGATATGGAACAACCTAGTTTAGAAAGAGCTGTTTCAGCAGGATGGCCTGCCTCTCTGCACCTGATTGGCAAGGTATGATGCTACCCGTGACTTTTTTTATGGACATTTTCACAAGTATCCTGAATCCTGATTGCTATTAGCAAGGCAACCAATGACCATATTCATTTGAGTTGTGCTATCTTCAATAATCCTCCTCTAGAAACCTTATTGTTGACCACCAATGGTAATTTCGATGTGCATTATCTTTCACTGTAGACTTAAGGATATTCGTATTGCCACCTAGTGATCTGGCACTTGTCAGGCTAATTGATCTCCGGAGTCTGGTACTGCATTGGCATTTTGGAGATTAAAACATTAAGAAAGGCGGAACTTATCTGCTTGGTAAAACTCCCAGGATGGATTTCATGAGATTCAAACCCCTCTTTTTGTGCACAGGGATAAACAGTTGTTCTATATGTGCATATGCACAAACTGTTAAATTTTGTACCATTTGATTTAGTCGGAATCTCAATGCACAGAGTGACTCTTGTTTAAGGTCAAACTATTTGTTCAACATGATCTATATATTCCTTGGCAGAGGACCAGATAACCTAACATGGTATTCAAAATAACATGTTCATTTGCAGTTCCCTGCCAATTGTTTGAGCTAGGAATATGCTCGGGACTTTTGTCAAAAGCATCTATAGAAGTAGATTGTTCTTTTTCTGTGTTCTTATTTTTCCCTTTCATTTTTATTTACAAAATTTCACTTGGAAGTTTGCATAGGTATAAGTATGTGTACATGTTCTATGTATATGATAGTTGGTCTTTTGTTATTCTGTAGGATATTTTACGTTTCCATGCAGTATACTGGCCAGCAATGCTAATGTCTGCTGGACTGGGCCTTCCTAAGATGGTGTTTGGCCATGGGTTTTTGACAAAGGTATTTAAACTCAGTATATTTTACTTCTGAAAGTAGCTACACCTGTAACTCATTTGTATATTACAATTTCTCATAGAGCTATTGGTATTGGAATCATAGATGAATTTCTTGTCCTCCCAATTTTAACTGTTTGAAGCCTAGGACATGGCATAGTTTCTGAACTGTAAAGTGGATTTTTTTAGTTTAAATATGCTCAGTCATTGCTGTATTCATCTAGATGTGTAACATGTCTGTGAATCCAATATGAGAGATGCCAGAGGTTCAGTGAATGGTCTTGCTAGAAATTAATTTTGAATAGAATTTGAGTGATGGAGCGTAATTTGAATTATTGGAGGCATTAAATATGACCAAACTCATGTGTCCAGTCCTCTTGAGTATAATTTGTCAGCCTTAACTACATGCACTCTGATCAGTAGTGCATGATATTCAGACTGTTTCATTAACTGAGTCTCTGTCTCAGTAGATTGGAGACAGCCTTCTGCCATCTGCCAATAATTGATAGATGACTATGAGTTCTTCAAAAGCTGCAGTTATGCTGAATTAACTCATTTTGCAATGGTTTTCTTGGAGTGTTATAAAATAAAAGTTGTCTCGAAAGTCTGGATGGTTAAAAGTCTGACCCCTAATGCAGTAGGATAGGCTTCTGAATTAGCTGTTAGTCCTTTAGTTCTTACGTTGATATGATCTAGCGTCAAAACCAGGACATTACTGAAATCATCTCTCAGGAAGGTGATAATATAGATGCTCATCCAACTTGAAACAATAACAGTAGTGCAAGTGAGCAGGAATTTTGAATTTTCATCTCATGTATATAATTTTATGTCATGCAGCAATGCTTTTTATTTTTAAAATTATAGGATGGTATGAAGATGGGGAAGTCACTAGGGAATACAATTGAACCAAATGATTTGGTTCAAAAATTCGGGTCTGATGCGGTCAGGTACTTCTTCGTCAGGGAGGTGGAATTTGGTAGTGATGGGGATTATTCAGAAGATCGTTTCATCAATATTGTCAATGCTCATCTTGCCAATTCAATCGGTATATAACCGGAACCTCATTAATGGTCCTTTTGGGTTTATGAGAGGCAATTTCTTCACTGTTACTATTTTTGACAACTTTATTTTTACTATATTCTACAGGAAATCTGCTCAATCGCACACTGGGGCTTCTTAAGAAGAACTGCCAATCTACTTTGGTAATTGATTCAAGTATCGCGGCTGAAGGAACTACATTCAAGGACACTGTGGAGAAGTTGGTAATATTTTCATCAAACTTCAAACACCATCATGATTTAAAAGTATACAAATTATTGGAATTGCTAAATGTAGAAGGTGGCTCAGGTTTGCAAGCCATGGAAGCCTTCTTGCAAGTATTGTTATTCCTGTGTTTAACTGGTTGCAACTTTTAATCCTAGTCGTCACATCATTTTCATACTTATATAGGTTGAAAAAGCTCGGGTTGATTATGAAAACCTGTTACTATCATCAGCTTGTGAGGCTGTTCTTGAGATCAGCAATGCTGGAAATTCATACATGGATGGGCGTGCACCATGGTCTCTCTTTAAGCAAGGGGGTGCTGCAAGTGAAGCTGCTGCTAAGGTGGTCATTTGCATGTCATAAATGTGTGGGTTTATCTATTTTGTGGGTTTGTATGTGTTCATATTTCCTTCAATCACTAGCATAGTTGTACATAATCGCTGCAAAAGGAGGTCTCTAGATAAATCATGTCTCAAGTCAAACAACATTAAATAGTGATGCTTCTCTGAGAATGTAAGTCAGTTGCTGATCATATATCAGCGTGTTGAACATTTGTATCTGAGGGCCAATACATAATTGCCTTTTCTAAAATTCTTTTTGGTTTTGGAGCAGGACCTTGTGATAATATTAGAAGCAATGAGGGTTATAGCTATTGCATTATCCCCTGTCACACCACGTTTAAGTTGGAGAATATATCGACAGCTTGGCTACTCAAAGGATCAGTTTGATGCTGCTACCTGGGTACCTCTCAAACGCTTGTTGCATGAATGTATTTCGTTATGCCTGAACTATCCAGCTACTTCTTTGATAAACTAACATGCAGTTTTACATCGCAGAGTGACACCAGGTGGGGTGGGCTTAAAGGTGGTCAGGTCATGGCTCAACCTCAACCAATCTTTGCAAGGATTGAAAGCCAAACAGAAGAAGAAAATAGGGTCGAAGCACCCAAAAAGGTGAAAAAGAACAAGTCACCAGAGTCTCAACAGGTGGTTGAAGCTTAAAGATTCATTCCTCGAATCCCTCTCTGCCCCTCGTTTCATTTTTGGTTTTCCCCAAAAAACTATATTGGATCAACAAATTACTCAGCACCTTGTCTGCTGTTAAGATTAAATCCATTTTGTGTAATGATTCTATCATATTCTTGACAATCTGCTTTCCGGTAAGTAATTATGTCTTTTCTGGGGAAACTAGTATTTGCGGAAACCAAGTCTATTATCTCCTTTCCGATAGAAAAAGAATGAGTGTTGTAGCTTCTTTGTTTTTGAGATGTCAAAGCTTCTTCGGGGGCGATGCCAGCCATATTTTAGAGCAGCACAGGCATTGGAATAGCATACAATTCGATTGTTTACTGTTACTGATCTCAAATAATTATAAGGATGGAAACTCTTTTTTATTTTTTTATATTTTTTATATATTTAATATTGGATAGAAACTCTCTTTTTTTCTAATTAAAATTGAGTCTTTCTAAATGTACCCAACAAATATCTAAGTATACTCATCAGATTTTTTACACCTAGCTAAATCATAAGATCTCTAACTACACCAAGCAAGTTTTCAATAATATCCTTATTTTTAATTAAACCCAGCAAACTCATTACACCCAGCAAAACCTAAATCATTCATGAAGATCTTCACTGCAAATCCTTTGTTCTTTTGAAATGGTTTGGTATTCTATATTAACCTTCTTAATGTTCATCTAGTATACCCACTCCCAAACTCAAAAATGCCACTAATTTTTGACTTGGTCTGATGATCATTATTCATTTTCTCATCACGGCCAACTGCAAAGTCTTAATTAGTTAAACAAGATCATCTTTTCCAGTTAAAAAAATAAAAGGGTTAAAGTTCCAATACACCTTGCTTTGTTACTCTCTTTCACCATATGGGAAGAATTGATGTTTGAGTTTGAGAAAGGCTCCGATCACAAGCCTGCCTTCATGTTTAATTATTATATGGCATCATATTTAATTACTATATAGCAACATATGATGCATGTCTTGATTTAGAGTTTGTGGCTGAAATTTTTATGTCTACATATGATGAAAACCCTCCAATGGAGTTCCAGCCGCCAGGAAAAGTATTTTTTTGGCAAGTTTGCCCGTAAGATGTTCCCTCATTGGGCTGTTCATTCTTCTTTGGGAGGAGTATCTATGCAAGACATGCCTTACTATCTGAAATTTCTAGGAATTAGCCCATCTTTCCAGCCACATACCTTATCCTTCGGGTGAAGAATGAAGGATTCGCTATCATGAATGATTTAGGTTTTGTTGGGTTTAATTGAAAATAAGGGTATTATTGGAAACTTGCTGGGTGTAGTTAAAGATTCTATGATTTAGTTGGGTGTAAACATTTTGCTGGGTATACTTAGATATTTGCTGGGTACATTTAGAAAGACCCTTAAAATTTAGTCACAAATTAATTCTCGAATTACACTAATTTTACATAGACCAGAGATGCAGGGCAAAGCAAGATGTTATATTTGATCAATCTCCGTTACCAATGGCTTTGTCACATCCATTCATTTACCAAAAAAAAAAAAAAAACTTCAAACCAAAGAAGTTCGTGGCGTGAAAATTGTTCTACGTGACTGTATCTATAACAGAAGATGAGGGTATTTGAAGTTTTGAATTAAGCTCGAAAGCCTCGAAAATTTTAGGTTTGAGATAGTAGCTTTTAATTTGGAGTAGTAACATTTGCATAATTGCATTTTAGGGTCAGTGACTTTTGTATTTAGTAGCTTGATGTACGAGTTAGTAACTCTTTGTTTTGGGGCAGTAACTATTTGATGAAGAGCAGTAGTTTTTCTGGACTGGTTGTTAATTCTATAAATAATGAAAAAGATGGTCGGTATTATTGGGTATTTTAATGTTGAAAGATTAACCAAACCATATCAGGGTATGAAAGTTGTGCTATTTGTTATGATGCTTCTTTTTAGTAGAGTTATATTTCTGGTATGAGCAATTCGAGTAGCCAATAAAACACTCTTTGTCTATTGGTGCATTTTAAAGTACATAGTTTTGACTCATGATATTATCCAAAATTTTATTTTGATGCTTATTATAATTTGGGGTTCAGGCTCTATGCCACTCCCCTTCCCGCCCTAGCCCCCGCCCACCCCGTATTTTATGGTTTCATTAATCAAGGCTTGAAAGTAATGCACTGGTCTTTCTTCAAAAAAAAAAAAAAAAAAAAGAAGAAGAAGAAAACAAAACAAAACATATCATGAAATCATAGTGTAGTTTAAACAATGTCAAAAGGGCGGAGATAAAACTCTAAGAACAATGAGAAACAAAAAAAACATACTAAATACAAAAGAAAAAGAGTAAACAAAAAATCTAATATTTTTGCTTTGTTCCTATTGAGATTTGAGACTTCTTCGAATTCTGTTTGCCAGGATGATCAAAGCATAGCTTCTTTGACAAGAAAGACACCTCTAGACTCCTTGGCTTCCAAAGTAAGTTACATAGCCACACAAAAAAATGTCAAAATTTTCAATATCTTCTCCATCTCTATGCGACTTTGATAGAGCTGATTGTTGCTCGACTTATCGAACAAATTCTTGTCTAGCTTATCCAACAAACACTCTAATTTGATTCAAACTCCACCTCATGCTTCAAGGCCTTGTTCAGATCCCCGAGTTTCTTTTCAAATTCTAATTTTTTGATCAAATTACGTTTTATTTGTCATCTCTAAACAGCTACAACTATTTCTTTTGTCTGCTCCACGATGGATGATTTTAGGGGGAGGCGTAATCAATCTAGATTTTAAATGATTTTGTCTAACTTTCTATAATTCATGGATTCTCATCTATTTTGCAGCCACAGATTATTTTAATTCCATAAAAATTTGAAAGGATTCTAACGTATTGTATAAGCAAGGTTTCTTTGAATTTTGCTTGCTCAAGAAAAGAATTACTTGGTAATGGAGTTGTTATGTGTTTGTTTTCTAAAGCTTTAGGGTTTGGCTGGTGTTATGCTTATGTTGAGAACCCATATATGGTGATCTAAGCTTTACTTTATGTGAGGCGAGTACTATACGAAACTACTAACTTGGCTATTCTCATATGAACAAAACGCTCCTAATTTGAAAACCAAATTATTAGACACATGGTATAACCAACTTCTATCTTAAATTAGGGAAAGCAATCTCATAAACAGAAGCTTTACATTTCGGCGAAAATTCATTACAGTATATTAAAGCAAATCGGCCGGAGAAAAAGAAGAAGAAAAGATTCGGGATCCGTCTATCCAAGCTTCTAAAAGGGTCACACCAGGGCCAAAGAAGTCCTTTACATCCCTATGTAAATATTCATTACAGTGTATCAAAGTAAATCCCAAACAGTTTAAAATAACTCTCAAAATAACTCAATTCTGAAATCTGAGAGGTGGTTCCAAAACATTATACTAAGAATGAATGAATTAAATTCTATCACAAAATTCTTAGAAGCAGCAAAATGCAGAAAACGTGTTTTTTTTATATTTAATGCAGGCTCCGTTAGGTTGGAGTGGTGGTGCTGCTCCCTAATTTTTCATTATTCATAGAAAGATAGTACAACGAGGGACACATATAGCCTGAACCTCGAGTTAAGATACAACAATCTTCAATAAGCACATCTTGAATACTATCAAGAGTATCTTCCATCCAAAACTCATCCAACATGATGTACTAGCAAGATGTGTAAGGCTTTGAGGGGCACCATTTGCTTCCCTATAGACATGCTTAAGAAGAATGAAAGTGAAAGCTTGCATATAACGCTTACAATCATTCAAAATAATACCAACCGTAGACTAGTCTTCATTTTCTCTAGTTAAGGCATTCAACATTGTAGCGTTGTCACTTCCAATCTTGACTTCACTCCACTGTTAATGAATAACAAGCAGTCCAACCCGCATTGCTTCAGCCTCCACCTGCAAGGAAAATTGTGCATATGGTACATGCTTGGCCAAGGCAGCTGCACAACGTCCAACTTCATCCCCAACAATTACTCCTACATCTCCCTTCCTAGTAGCATTATGGAAAGTGTCATAAACATTAACTTTGAGCCTCCCACTTGGTGGGCAGCACCACTTCGTTAGTTGCCTTTTTATCTTGTGCACTGCATGGAGATGTATCTTATGGTAATCAAACAAGAAGGTCCATGACTGTAGGCTCCCACATGTTTCTTTACATAATGCACCTTCTGGCAGAAAAAATAAGCCCTTGGATTCGAGTTTCCATATCACTCCAATACTAACAGAGGTAGCACTTCAAATCTTAAAGTCACTTGTGAAAGATGTAAACGGGGAACAAATAAAAAAAATAAAGGCTTGAGCAAAACATATGTATCCGCAAATCCTATAACTAAAGACATATATGTGATCTAGTTCTGAATGATCAACTATATTATACAATCACAAGTATATAAACACAAGATATTTAAGTATAATAAGTTTTCTTAAATAATATAAACACGGATGCAATGTCCATGTTATAACAGGATTAGAATCTCTATACAATCACTTCATTCGTAAGTCATTAACTTGATATTGTTATTACTATATATAAATAATGATGAGTCCATACAATAATTCTCTTATTCTCCCATTTGGACCATCATTACTTATTCAATAACAAGATTTACAAAAAACAAGGAAGTAACTATTAAAGTGTGCACATGAAATTGCTTAGACTTCAAAATTTAATACAAGTTTAATTAGTCAAGTTACAACGATTAGTATAAAGCTAAAAAAAAGAATATGCTTACAAAAACAACCCAGAACTATTAAACTAATTTTGCAACTCACAAAAGCTCAATTGATATAACAAAAATTCATACATATGCTTATGTATCTGCCTCAACTGAAGTGCATATGTACATATATCTTAAAGTGTTTGCTACTATAACTGAACTGAAGCGTTGGTTTAATCAACTTGATCCATCCACCAAAAGACAAACAACTATTTGCATAATTTAAATCACTGAAATAACATAGATATCAAAAGGCTGCAGCAAAAAAATAATTCTGAAAATAGTACCATGAATTTATAATCAAAATGATGAAAACAAAATTCAAAATTGTCAATTTCAAAAAACCAAAAACTGAAATAAACTGTATACATCATAATAATGCTCCCACTGATCCTAGGCATCTAAAGTAAAAACCCAAGGCCATTTCCAATAATGAGGTTCAAAGGGCCAATTCCTAAATTATAGAATTTTTTTTTATCTCCAATAACAAATCAAAAGAGGGCCAAACGACCATAAAAGGATCATAGGGCTGATTAGAGAGCCAAACTTAGCCATTTGGTTAGCCCAGCCAAAACTGTTGGGACCACAATGAAGATAAAGAAGTACAACATGGATGCATGTGGGTTGACAGAAGAAGACAAAATAATGGACAAGTGGCAGCTTGCCATTGTTTGAATTGCGATTAAATTTCTTCCCAACGATCAAATTGCATATCAATATTATTCAACTGCCCAATTGTAATCTATGACTACGATTATATAGATGTTACTTAACAATGACTAGTTTTTATTTTTATTTAGTAATCAATGGCCACTATCAGAAATTGTTATCAACAATACCACATAGATTCCTCATCCAAACGTACACCTTAAAAAAATTTATTTTTGCCTCAAAAATTAATTTTGGTCATTTTAATTACTATAATAAAATAACATGGTAAATTTGAAAAACATAATTTAAAACTTTAAAATATTAGAAATGGCTAAAATTTAGCCCTATTTTATTGGAGATAGTTCACTAGTTCATGAATAAATGATAATATTTCAAGGGCTAAATAGCCTTGGCCCCAATATAGGTCTCTCCTATTAGAGATGGTCTAAGGCCTTCTCCAGCGGAGGGTTGCAAAAAAGTGTTCTATCCAAGAAAATGCAACCCCATTTGGCACTATTTATCTAAATAGAAGGTTCTCTAACCAAACTAACTTCAACCAACAATTTTTATAATTCAAATAAGTTGTGATTAATGCACATGGGGGGCCCACTTTGCCTTTAGCTTGAGCTAGAGGTCGTCAACGGGCCGGGCCGGCTCATTCATGAGGGGCTTGGGCCGGGCCTAATTACCTTTTTGACAAATAGTGGGTCGGGCTTTATTATAAATTATAAGATCCAAACCCGACCCATATAGGCGGGCCTTGCGGGCTTTTTCGGGCCGGACCGGGTAGCCCACATACTTACGGGCCGGGCCGGGCTTTATTAACAAAACTACAAAAGAATTTTAAAGATTTGGTAATTTTTTTTTAAGGGGTTTGGATCCCAAACTAGTTGGGAAGCTCATCCCCACGCCTGATTTTAATGTATTGAAATAAAAAGAAGAAGAATAAAAAGTATAGGGACTACATCATTCCCAATTACAACTTAGAACAAGAGCAAATAATTAATACAACTTATATGCAGCCAACTTGGACTTCAATGCTTCTCTAAATGCAATGAGAGGTTCTCCACAGCGGGCCAAGTGAGAGTTTCTGCTTCATTACTGACCTTAAAATTAAGGCTACAGATTTGTTGATCAATCATTGGATTCAACTGAATGAACTGATCTTGGTGCCTACAAATTTAAATAGATTTAAAGAACCGGCAAACATGTTTTAGCAAAACTGAAGCCCAAAAAAATAGGACTAATGAACCAAAAACAATGTACCTGTTCATCGGACTCATTTCCAGAATCATTATCAGATTCATTTCTAGCTTCATCTTCACTATTTTCCATCCAATCTGGTCGTGCTTCTCTAATGAGTCTCCTTTCTTCAACTAGCTCCTTTTCACGCTGCGCCTCTTGCATCCTTGATTTTGCTAAACTCCAATCTTTCAAGCAAATCAACGCCTCTATTGTATTTGGACTCAATCTAGCCCTTCTCTCAGATACAACTCTACCTCCTGCACTAAAACATGACTGCGAAGCTACAGTAGAAGCTGGAATTGTTAGCAAATCTTTAGCCATGCGAGCAACAACAGGGTATAATGATTCATTTGATTTCCACTAAGCCAAGATACTAAATTGATTATCATCATCAACCTCCATAGTTGGTAAATCATAGTACATTTGTAAATCATTAGAAGTCGCAGAGGAAGTATATGAAGATGATACCTTTGCCCTTTTCAAACTTTTCATTGAGGAATTACCAACAATAGGCAATGCTATTGAACCTGGAGATAAATTCGAGGTTGAAGAAGTTAAATTTTTAGATTGCCTAGGTGGTACATCTGACACAATATTCTTCTTATATGTTTCATAAAGAGCTTGCAGTTCAGTTCTTAACTCTAACAATTTCTTATCAACATCAAGCTGATCAATACCCATGCATTTTAACCATTCTCCAATAGCAAATAACTTAAATCTAGGATCCATAATTGTAGCAAAGCAAAAAGCTTTGGGAAATGTATGCCAATACTTATCAAATTTCTCCTTCATTGCACACAATGCATCCTTAAATACATTAAAATCAGAATATGCCTCAAATGCAAAATGGATATCTATCAAGCAACTAATAACACGACATGATGTAGGGTAATAAACACCAGAAAATATCTTGGTTGAGGATGCAAAAATCGATAAAAAGCCATTAACTAGTTGAGCAATTGACCAATCATGTTCCGATGGAACAATTAAATTGCAAGACCGTGATGATTCATTCACTTTTAGAGCATACATATTCAAAGCCCCTTTATATCTTCTAGCTACTTTTAAAAGCTCATAAGTGGAATTCCACCTATGAGGCACATCATTGTCAATATTTTTTTTTTTTGGCAATTGCAAATCATGACAACAACGCACCCATAATTCATGTCTCTTATTAGAAGAATTCATACTTCGAACAACATTGATTATTTTATCAATGGATGGACCTAAAATATGTAAACCATCTTGCACAATCAAATTCAAAATATGAGCACAACATCATACATGAAACAACTTTTTAGCGGCTGCCTCAAGCATAAGATAAGTGGGAAGAACATATGCAACCACATCATTATTCGTAGCATTGTCTAAAAAGATGAAAAATATTTTATTATGAATGCGCCAAGACACCAATTCTTCAAATATATGATTTGCAAGTGACTCTCCCATGTGAGGGTACTCAATCATCTTAAAGCATATTATTCTTTTATTTAAAGACCAATTTTTATCAATAAAATGTGCAGTAAGTGACATGTAACCCATTTTTTGACGTGATGACCAAACATCCGAAGTCAAACAAATTTTGCCTTCAAACTTTTGAAAAAGACTCAAAAGCTCATTTTTGCCCTTTGTAAATTTCTTCATCACAACTCTTTTACATGTTGAGGCTAAAATTCCTACATATTGAGGACAAAATCCTCAACGAATCATTCCAGTAAAATCATGTTTTTCAACAAAAGTAAAAGGCAGTTCAGCTCTAATAACATAATCAACAATTTCCCTACGTGCAACATTCTTATCGTAAGCAAAAGTAGTGATATTTCCAGAAATATCGGGATCCAATATTTTCTGCCCTCTCTCATGACTTTGTAATTGTCTTCGTAAATGACTAGTACCAGCAGTAGCACCACCTCTAAGCAAAGTCTTACAAATCCCACATTTATTTTTTTGTACCATATTTCCATGCTCATTAACCTGAATCCTTTCAAAAAATTCCCAAACATTACTAGTGAATCTAGATTTCTTAGAAGATGCTGAAATAGATGAAGCTCCAGTTTCAGTCACATTATCAGCATTAATAACATCCATTTCTAGCTGGAAATAAAACAAGGTATAGATATTACTTAAGAGTTTAGAATGAGCAAGCTAAAACTGCTACGAGGCACACTTATTCACAGGGATACTACTGTCCATTCCTTGGTTTGCTTTTCCTCATCCTGCAATATTAGAGATCACAATCAAAACAAGAAAAAAGAATAGTTTACAGAAACTAGATTGTTACTAAGAAAGCTGGGTTATTCATTTTGAAAAAGAACTCAAAACATACATCAAACAAAGAAATAAAACTCAAACTCGTCAGAAATCAAAAGAAAAAAACATGGAACAATAAATCAAAACACCAACTTCGAAAGGAAAAAAATGGAACAAAAAAGCCATAACCTTGATTCAACAGCCATCGTTCCAACTTGATTCAAACGGCATTATTTCAGTCCTTGTTCATCAGATTGCAGATATATGTACAAGTTCTGAAACATGAACAAACAAAGAAATATCAGTCAAACTCGTCAGATTTTCCAATCGCTCCATTTAAAATAGAAACTGAAAATGAACTAATCAAAACATGAAGACATGATGTACTGCTGAGAACAAACAAAAAAATTACTAGCTTGCAGGAGTTGCACAAGAATGTCTACAATCCTTGAGTTGCAGAAAAGGGGAAGCCTCCGAATATCTAGCACTCAAACCTGCACATTACAGCAATTATGAACACATATCTTCGGATTAAATACAAGAAAGCCACCATAGTAATCAATCTTCGGATTAAATACAAGAGAGGCTCCTATTAATCTCTGATGCTGCCACATCATATATATTCGGATTAAATACAAGAAAGTGCAAACAATTAAATTTTATCAAAGAGATCGAGCAATTAAAATGAAGCATAATCTCATAGGTATATACGCACCTCCTAATCTGTCTTCAAGTTATTCTCATGCAAATATGTTATTTCCAGTACTACAAAGACATCATCATCCACTTCACATGCAGAAAATTGAATCTGATTTGGAAGAAAGCCCCCTCATGTTAATCAAAGCTATTTCAAGACAAACAGAAAATTGAAGAAACGGGAGATGTGTCTGAGATTCGAACCTCGATCTGAGAAAAGAGGAAGCAGTAGCCGCCAAATTTGAAGTGATTGACGGCGTCCTTGGGATTGCCGCGGTAACCGCCGGAGGCGAGGTGGCGCCTGAGAGAGTGAGGGAGATCGAGGAGGGATGGAACTGGAGGGAAAATCGGGGAATGGCCTCTCAAATTCTCAATGGAGGCAGCGGCTGAGAGAGTGAGAGAGTGAGAGGACGGATGGAGCTGGAGGCCGCGGTAGCCGCCGGATTTGAGGTGATCGACGGAGTCGTTGGGATTGCAGCGATAACCGCCGGAGGCGAGGTAGTGCCTGAGAGAGTGAGAGAGATCGAGGAGGGATGGAGCTGGAGGGAGGCGGCTGAGAGAGTGAGAGAGATCGAGAGATCGAGGAGGCTGGAGGGAGGCTGCTGAGAGAGTGAGAGAGATAGAGGAGGGATGGAGCGGCTGAGAGAGTGAGAGAGATCGAGTTTAGGGCTTTTACCTGTGAGTCAGAGTGTAAGACACTGAGTATGTGAGAGACTCAGAGTGTGAGACCTAGTGGGCTGGACGGCTGGTGTGAGACAACTGGTCTCCACTTTCTAAATCCAACGGTAGGATTGGATTTTTAGTTTTTGAAATAACGGTAGAGATTGAGTTTCTTAAAAGTTGGATATATATATAAAATTTATGATCCATATTCCATAATATATATTTATTGGTGGGCTTATACGGGCCAGGCCTAGCGGGCTTTTGATGGGCCGGGCTGGGTTTTAAAACCCTAAACGAAGCCCGGCCCACTACCCACCGGGCCGGGCCTATAACGGGCTTTTTGGAGGGCCCGGCCGGGCTTTTGGCCCTACGGGCCTCCATCGGCCCATGAGGCCCACGGGCTAAATGATGACCCCTAGCTTGAGCAACCAACAAGTCTATTCCATGTTCCAAATTTGGAACTTTATTTAGTATTTTAGAACTCTAAAATGGAACTACTATGTTTTATTCTATCAATTGGGGATGAGTTTTGACCAAAAAATTTCTATAATTTAGTTTAGAACCATCCATTGGAGATGACCTAGAAAGCATTAGAAACTATTGACTCCATTTATTTGCTAAAAAGTAAATGTTTTCTGTTAAATTTTATGGGAAAGCTTATAAGATTCAAACAACACAGAAAATAACAAAGAGAAGTTATATATACATACCCCAATATTCTTAATACACATCACACTTTTCTCTCAACCTTTTTTTAACTTTTCATAAGGGAGCTTCTATTCATACCTCCAAATTTGGCATTTGGACCTCCCCACTTAATAGACATTCAACTTACTTTTACAAATAGCTAATTTACTAACTACACCTCTCTAGTTTTCCTATAATGCCCATTGTTCAATAAAATGAAGAAAAGCCTCTTTTTTTTTTTAGATTCTATTTATACTTTCAAAAATCAATAGTTAAACCTCCTTCAGTTTTTGAAGATTTTGAATTGCAGCAATTTTTTTTTTGTTTTTTTTTTTAGAAGTTCATCCTTTATGTACGAGTAACAGAGGAATAGGCGCGAGCAACTGAAGGATTACCAAAATTTTTATGGTCTTCAAGAGGAGCATCATATTAGGTTAGTGATCATTTCGTTAATTTGATATGGGTGATGAGGTATTTCGTATTATGTTGCTTCCAAATTTTGTATATGAGACCTATATGTAGAGTTATGTTTTGCGTCTTATGGCGTGGAATGAATCTGTAGCTATTTTTGGCCTAAATCATGGTATAATCTCTCATGAATCCTGGGGATTATGGGTGATGGACGACTTTTGGTGGAGCTACAGGTTCTTGGATAAAGCAATTTTTATTTTTTATTTTTTAAAGTTCATCCTTCATTTTAAGAGGAAAGTAAAATTCTGAAAATTTTGACTACAACGTTAAATAACGTTTGGCGATATATATTTTTGGGTTTACATTGGAGCAGAAAGTTTTCCCCAAGGCCTTGCAAAAACAGACTCTGCAGAATCCCTCATAATAATCTGTTTTCATTATTGTGCAAAGTCAAACCCTAAGAGAGTCCGTCGCCCCACTGCGCCACCGTGTGCTGCTATCATCTTCAAACATGCTTCAATGCAAAGTACTTGCATGGAATTGTCATGGAATTGTCAATCACGAAACACAACGAGCCCTGGTAAACATGGTGCAAGCAAAAAAGCCCAGCCTCATCTTCCTGGCGGAAACTCTTGCGCAACCAGATTTGATCACATCCCTCAAGACTCGTTTGGGTTTTGAAGGTAGTATATGTTACGAGGAAGCCGAAGGCTCACAAGGGTTGGCCTTACTGTGGAAAACAGACACCCCTGTCACTCTCTGAACCTATTATCCTCATCACATTGATGTGGAAGTAGTTAAGAGAGGAACAAACGATCTTTGGAGATTTACAGGCCTATATGGCTTTGCATCTCGATCTCAAAGACACCGAACTTGGAACTTGATTCAAACCCTAGCAGCAGAGTCGTGTACCTAGCCATGGCTTATGGCAGGAGATTTTAATGAGATATGGAGCAACTTTGACAAATCTAGAGGGCCACCCAGGGCTGCCAGACCAATGGAAGATTTTCGAAGAACTATGACTAGATGTGGATTGTATGATATGGGGTTCACTGGTTGCAAATATACTTGGTGCAATAGATATACAAAAGAAAGGCTTGATAGGGCTTTCTCTTCCTTGCAGTGGAAGGAATGCTTTCCTTTCTCTAGGGTTTTTACTCTCCCTCCATCTGAATTGGACCATTGTCCTATCCTCATAGATGCTTATTCTGAACGACCCAGATCCTGGAAAGCTCCATCAAGGTTTCGTTTTGAGGAATTTTGGCACCAACACCCAAAGTGTACTGACATTATTACAGTGTTGGACACACCCTCTGACAGGGAATGCGATGAAGCAATTGGAAACAAAGCTTAGTACCACTGGAACTCATTTGCTTGAATGGTATAAGAAGGATGTTTCCCAAAGCAAAGTTGAGATGAGGGTGCTGCAGGAGAAGATGAAAGACATCATGTCCCATCCGTACACCCCCAACAATATGATGAACAAAAGCAGCTTCATATTCGATATAGTGCGTTACTTGCACATGAAGAAACATATTGGAGACAGCGATCAAAGACATTCTGGATGAAAGATGGGGACAAAAATACAGCTTTCTTCCATCACAAGGCTTCTAACAGAAGAAGCGAAAATAGAATAAAAGGCTTAAATGATGAAGCAGGTATCTGGCACACTGAACCCGAAGCCATGCAGCACATTCTGATGAAATATTTCAAAGGTATCTATACTTCTTCCGGAACAAACTTAAATGCTATCTTTCATGTTCTAGAAGTTGTTGATGTCAAAATTAATGCAGATATGAATAGTGAGCTTACCAAACCCTATGTTGAAAAGGAAATAAAATGCCCTCTTCCAAAAGCATCCATTCAAAAGCCCTAGACCGGATGCCATGTCCCCATTCTTCTTTCAGAAATATTGGAACATTATATCTGCTGATGCTTGTTTGGGTGTGAAGACTTTTTTGGAGACAGGAGAACTGGAGTATTTAGCCAACTTCACCCATTTATGTCTTATTCCCAAAATTCTTGATGCAACAGAAGCAAATCAGTTTCAACCTATTGCACTATGCAATGTCCTATACAGAATCAGTTCCGAGGTTTTAGCCAATAGATTGAAACAGATTTTGTCTTCCTTCATTTCTCCATTGCAAAGCGCCTATGTACCTGGTAGGCTGATATCTGATAACACCCTAGTGGCCACTGAGGTTGCTCACTTTATGCACAAATTGCGCAGACAAGAAGATGGCTTTTTTTTTTCACTCAAGTTAGACATAAGCAAGGCTTATGATAGACTTGAATGGGACTTCCTGCCAGCAATGTTAACAAAATTGGGGTTTCATGAACAGTGGATCAACCTCGTTATGAAGTGTGTCGCATCTGTTCAATACTCGATTTTGATTAATGGCCAGCCTTCTGAAGCAATTATTCCTACTAGGGGAATTAGGCAAGGTGATCCTCTATCACCATACCTATTCTATGTACAGAAGGTTTATTTGCTCTCATCTCTAAGGCAGTTGAACAGTCACATCTGAGAGAGCTTACTATGTGTCCTAGAGCTCCTAATCTGCATCACTTATTTTTTGCAGACGATAGCTTGATTTTTGGGGCTGCAACTAAATTTGAATGCCTCGTGTTAAGACAGATTCTCAACATGTATGGATTGGCTTCGGGACAAAAGGTTAATTATCAAAAAAGCGGTGTGGTTTTTAGCAGGAATGTGCATCCTGACTTGCAAGATAAGTTAGCTGGATTATTGGAATTTACAAAAGTGGAGGAGCATGATCGTTATTTGGGGTTACCATTACGAGTAGCCAAATCGAAGACAACAATTTTTTCCTACATCAAAGAGAGACTGACAAAAAATTCTTAGTTCAGCTGGTAAGGAAATTCTAATAAAAGCCATTGCTTAAACAATGACATCCTATGCTATGAACTGCTATCTCCTTCCCAAGTCATTGTGTGATGATATTCATCAATTGTGTGCACAATTTTTTTGGGGTGACACTGATCAACAAAGGAAAATTCATTGGAGAAGTTGGAGTATGCTTTGCCTGACAAAACAAGAAGGAGGCCTTAGTTTCAAAATCTTTATGCATACAACTTAGCTATGCTAGCTAAGCAAGCATGGAGGTTAATCTCAAATCCTCAGTCATTGATTGCCAGAGTATATAAGGCCAGATATTATCCAAATCATTCTTTTTGGGATGCAGAGCTTGGAGATGCTCCTTCCTTTTTCATGGAGAAGCATATTAGAAAGTAGACCTGTCTTGGCGGCTGGTATTCAGTGGAAAGTGGGAACTGGAGAACAAGTGGATATATGGAAAGATAGTTGGATTCCTGACTGTCCCCGTTATTTTATTCATAAGCCACAACATACTTCCATCAGTAGGGTGGTAGATTTAATTAATGCAGAAACTCGGAGCTGGAATAATGAAGTTGTCCAAGCTACATTCCCACCTGAAGTAGCCAATAAAATACTCAATATCCCATTAAGTAGAAGTGTAGGGGCAGATCGATATATATGGAGGCCAGAAAAAAATGGTAAGTACACAGTCAAGTCTGCATACTGAATTGCCCGACAGCAGGTGATGGGAGAGTTCCTAACCTCAACCTCATCTGGAAGTCCATATGAAGTTCTATGGAAGAAAATATGGAACACTAGGGTTCCTGGGAAAGTGAATATCTGTTTATGGCGGGCTGCTAATAATATATTGCCTACTTAAGAAAGTTTGAGCTACGAAGGATATACAGGTCCCTTCAATTGTTTACTTTGTAATGAAGTGTTGGAAACTAATAGTCATGTGTTGTGTCACTGTCCTGTGGCACGAGCAACTATTGAAGCAGCAAATATCCCAATTATGAGTGGTCTGCCAGGCAGTTTTAAAGAATGCCTCTTGCAGCAGGGCCATCATCTAAATCGAGGAAATTGGGAGAAGTTACTTATGCTACTATGGGCGTAATGGAAAAACAGAAACAGTAGACTATGGAATGGCATTCTTAAAAGTGCACCAGAGATTGTCATAGCCACGCTCATGATCAATTCCTGCAAGTGCAGAAGCAACTGCCACAAGACAAAGCAGCCAAACCGACTAAACATTGGACTCCACCATCAGGTCTACAGCTCAAAATCAATGTTGATGGAGCTTTCCTACCTTCTCATGATTATGGAGGCATTGGTGGAGTAATCAGGAGAAGTGATGGCTCTTTGTTACTACCTTTTCAAAGCATATACTACATATTTCATCTCCAAAGCAGGTAGAGCTGCTAGCTATCCGAGAAGGTGTCGATTTTCTACGGCAATGTGGCCTTCATGAGGTCTGCCTTGAAAGTGATTGTCAGGTGGCAATTCAAGAGATAGGAGAAGAGGACTTCGACCTCAATGAAAATGGTGATCTGCTCTTGGATATACAACAGTGCAGTAAGCTTGTGCATAATCTGCGCTTCTCCTTTGCTCCTAGAACTGCTAATAATGTGGCCCATAGGTTAGCAGCTATTGCTTATGAATCCAATTGTGAAGACCCGAAATTTCAGTTAAATATTTCGTAATTCAATATTTCTCAAATTATATGAATTATGAGTTGTGAGTGTGATTCGAATGTCGTTATTTGAGAAATTTGGTTTCGAATGATTTTAGTATCGAAATTTAACGTCATTTAGGGTTATTAAAATTGACATATTTTTACGTAAGGAATTTGAGGAAACTTCTTTCATGAAAGTCGTAGAACTCGTCGATACGAGTTCGTGCATATGCGGAACATAAGAATCGGAGTTTGTAGGAAGAAGTTATGACATTTAGAAGTTTTCGATTTTGTATATATATAGGTTAACATTTTTGGAAAAATCTGAAAAAATCAGAAAACCTAGATTTTTTCTCTCTCTCTCCCGCACGGCACCGAACCGAAACCAAAAACAGAGCCAAACTTCTCCAGCCGAGTTCTTGCTCCTCCGGCCACCGTTTGACGCCAAACCACCTCCCACGGATTCGCCTTGACCTTGTGCAGCTGCCAGAGGCAGCCTTGTGCCGTGGCACGGCTTGTAATGGCGGCGGAAAGCTGGTTTTCCATTTTCGGCCGTTTTGAGTGCGAAGCGAATATCTCGAGTTCTAGACCACCAAATTACGAGTTCTTTATCTCGTTGAACTCGTATTGAGGAGTAGAACATGCAGTAAAAAGGACAGCACCTGAAGAGGAGGTTTTCACTCTCGTCGGAGCACATATCGGTTTCTGCAGTTTTTCCGGCCAAACCGAACTGTTTTTGGTAAGTTTCGGCCACTTCCACTCATTTTCTCACTTCGTGTTAGTTATGAAAGTTGCTCAAAATGATGAAACGAAGGGGATGAGCTTGGCCCCGACACAATTGGTGGCGGTCGGCGGTGGCTCTGCCCTAAACTCCGGCGGCCCTTTCCGGTCACCTCCGGGGGTATCATGTGCAGTTTCTGCTCATTTTTAGATTCTACATGTCGATACGATCATTTTGATATATAGCATGCGAATTTTAGATATCGTATGAATTAGTTATGAATTTTACGATTTCGATTGATTTCGATCACTCAATTTGTGATTTATGAAGTTTGGACAGTCCGATAGAATTCTAGTTTTGATATAATGATCGTAGGACTGTCCCGGTGACTTTGTGTGGTCACGGGTGAAGATCCGACCGTGGGATCTTCATATAAGTGTGTTTTTGAAATTATACGCTAAGTTAATTATCGTTTTGATTAGGTATTTGACGGATTTGTTAGCGGACGATTGTGAATCGTATTTTGGGCTGTAAGAAGACGCAGCGGGAGTTTAGAGGTGAGTAAATCTCACTTGGTTCATTTACGAACCGAATTTCCTTAATTGCTCAATTTATTGTTAAGTGTGAGAAAATGGTTTTTAAGAAATGTGTTTTAAAGTATAATAAAAATGAATTTCTTGATTTTGTATCATGTGAACTATAGTTGGTATTAGTGATCATTCCTGTGTGGATGGTTACGTATATATATATTTACGTGATTATATATTGAATGGTGTGACATTGAGGTGTGGAATTGTGATAATATGTTGTTGATAATGTTGATAATATGATTTTAGTTATGTTGTTAATATTTGATAAATGTTGGTGATAAGCATGTTGATTTTGTGAGTTGAATAGAAGGTAGAGAAACGTAGGATTCCGAGGATCAAATGGTCCAAGGATCTTTGGTTAATGATAACCGGAGTGTATGTGTTCTGAGGACAGGGAGGTCCAAAGTTCGACCGTTAAATAATAACGGGGATATATTGTTCTGAGGACATGAAATGGTCCAAAGTTCGTGGGTTACTGAGTAACCTGGAGGTGCCGTTACTTGACCCTGGGCCAAGGTGTCAGAAGTAACGAGGCAGTTAGAGCTCTAACGTGGGTGCCAAAGTGGCGATAGTTGTGATTAGGTGCCAAAGTGGCGAGAGTTGTGATTTGGTGATTGTGGAAATGTGTTCCATGTTGTCTCATGTGTGTTGGATTGATGTTGCTTGTGGTTGTTGAGATTGTTGGATGTTTACTTGAGATAAATGAGTTGTGGTCTAATAAATCAACCGTTCATTCTTATTTACTCACACAAGCTTTCAGAAAGCTTACCGGGTTTTGTGTTGTTGCAATCCCGGTACACTATTCAAATGGTGTAGCGGATAATCCTGCAGGTCAGGATAATCAGGGTGGTGAGCGAGCTGCATAGGACATCAGGGTTGAGACCAGCACTTGGTCTATTTTGGTGTGCTTTTGTAGACTCTTGTGAGCAGAACATTTTATTTATGTTAGTATTGTAATAATTGACTCGAGAGATAGTTTGCTACGAGGTTTGTGTTATAGTTTATGAGATATTGGTTTTGAGAAAAAAATTTAGGACGTGATTTGTTTAGTTGTATTCATGTTTCGGATTTGAATTTATTATTCGAAATTCGGGGCGTGACAGTTTGGTATCAGAGCGTAAGGTACATATTTAGTGATAAGTTAATACCTTCCGAGTGATGGCCCGTCTGCAGCGGATCCCCATCGGGTGCTCTTCGGTATTAACAATGTCATTGGGTATGTGGGGTTGTTGGGAGTTGTCTAGAATGTTAGGACGTAATAGGAGTGGAATTAACCTCTTTGTGTTAGTAGCTTGGTTAATATGGACTTGTATTTACTTATGCTTTGATTTAAGTGTATACATGTATTAACCAGGTATGCTATGCTCCTTAGGTAATGGATATTGTGGGAGGCAGAGGTAGGGGTCGAGGTAGACCCAGAGGTAGAGGTAGAGGCCGAGGTAGGGGTGAGATTCCACATGTGGGAGTACATGAGGAAGAGGTGGAGGCACCGTTTGTGGAGCAACCTGTTCCACCTGAGGTTGTGGTTAATGATCCCGCTCGTCTGTTAGTGTTGGCGAGGGACATTAATCGGTTGGGAGCAACTAAATTTGCGGGAGACACAGATTATATGGTGGCTGATCAATGGATCGAGGATTTACAGACCTATTTTGAGTTGATTGTCTGTGATGAGATCGAGAAGAGGAAGCTAGCCACTTTCATGCTCAAAGATGAGGCTAGGGTGTGGTGGAATTGCACTCAGAGGACTATTGATGTTTCTACCATGACTTGGGATGGATTTGGGAGGATCTTTAGGGAGAAATACTTCCCAGCATCGGTGAAGGAACAGCTGGAGAGACAATTTCTCTCGCTTACTCAAGGGAAGATGAATGTGAGAGAATATGAGGCAGAGTTCTCCAGGCTATATCGGTTTGTGAAACCATTAGATGCTGAAGACTTGGCTAAGAAGTTTCAGCGGGGGTTGAATGGCTCTATTGAGCGCGATGTGGCTATTATGGAGCTGAAGACAAATGAGCAGATTTTAGCTAAAGCCCTGATCATTGAGCAGCAGAATCTGATCCACAAGGAGAAGCAGACAGTTGAGAGAGATTCTCAGGGAAAAGGGAAGGCGGTTGCAGGGAGTAGTGGGTCCAGAGATTATAGAGGTGGGCTCTGGAAGAGACAGCGGCCTTATTTTCATCATCATGCTCCAGCCAGGATAGCAGCAGCACCTGTCCCTATTCAGGCACCACCTATCAGGCAAGCAGCACCAGCAGCCCCTATGAGGTGTTATAGCTGTAATGAGTTGGGTCATCTTGCTAGGACTTGCCCTAAACTCAGGCCTAGAGCATGTTTTCGATGCGGACAGACTGGACATATTGCCAGGGACTGTACTCAACCTCAGATTGTAGGACAGGGTAACCAGCAGAGAACCTTACCTCCAGCACCAGCCAGAGTATTTGCCATCGGCCAGAGAGGCACCGGGGTGGAAGGTACCTTATCCGTTTATAACTATCTTGCTAGAGTACTGTTTGATACGGGTGCTTCCCACTCGTTCATATCTAGTTCTGTGGTAGATGTTTTGGGTTTGACTGCTATACCGCTTACTAGACCTTTATGTGTTACATCGCCTCTTTGCGTATCTCTTGAGCTTAGCATGTTTTGTGATGATTGCCCTATTGCAATTAGTGGTAGAGAGTTCACTGCATCTTTGATTGTGATTCCGGATCACACGTATGACGTGATTTTAGGTTTGGATTGGTTGAGTCCGAACTATGCAGTGATTGATTGTTTTAGAATGATTGTGTCTTTTCATGCCCCTGGGCAACCAGTGTTTCATTATCGATGCCTGAGATCTGACGTTGCCATGAGGGCAGGGATCTTGGCACACATAGAATCAGTGAATAGCACTTCAGAAATTGCAGGGATTCCAGTAGTGGCAGAGTATGCTGATGTGTTCCAGGAGATACCAGGATTTCCTCCGAAAAGGGTAATGGATTTCTCCATTGATGTGATACCAGGTACTGCACCGGTGTCGAGAGCACCTTATCGGATGGCTCCAGCTGAACTTCAGGAGTTGAAGGTTCAAATTGAAGGATTACTTGCACAAGGGTTCATACAAGCAAGTGTATCTCCTTGGGGCGCACCAGTATTATTCGTGAAGAAGAAGGATAATTCACTTCGGTTATGTGTGGATTATCGACAGCTGAACAAGGTGACCATCAAGAATAGGTACCCCTTGCCTAGGATTGATGACTTGTTCGATCAGCTTAGGGAGGCTACGGTGTTCTCCAAAATTGATTTGAGATCTGGATATCACCAGTTGAGGGTGAGGGATGAAGATATTTCTAAGACGACATTTAGGACCAGGTATGGGCATTATGAATTTCTTGTAATGCCTTTTGGTCTAACTAATGCACCTGCAGCTTTCATGGACTTGATGAACCGCACATTCAGTCTTTACTTAGATAAGTGTGTGGTGGTGTTCGTTGATGACATCTTGATATATTCAAGGTCGTCTGACGAGCACGTGAAGCATTTGAGGATTGTGCTGCAAATTCTGAGAAGAGAAAAGTTATATGCAAAGTTTGAGAAGTGCGAGTTTTGGCAAAAGGAGATCAAGTTCCTTGGTCATGTAGTTTCGAAGGATGGAGTTTCTGTGGATCCTTCGAAGGTTGAAGCGGTGATGGGTTGGAGTCGCCCCACGACAGTTACAGAGATCCGTAGTTTCCTTGGTTTGGCAGGATACTACAGGCGATTCATTGAGGGGTTTTCTAGTATAGCTTCGGCTTTGACTAAGTTAACAAGGAAGGATACTCAGTTTGTGTGGACAGATGAATGTGAGAAGGCCTTTTGTGAGCTGAAGACTAGATTGACTACAGCTCCAGTGTTGACTGTCCCATCTAGTGGCGGTGGGTTAGTTATCTATAGTGATGCATCTCATCAGGGTTTGGGTTGTGTGTTGATGCAGAATGGGGGTGTAGTAGCATATGGTTCTAGACAGTTGAAGGTGCATGAGCGGAACTACCCCACTCATGATCTAGAGCTGGCTGCGGTGGTATTTGCCTTGAAGATTTGGAGGCATTATCTTTATGGTGAGAAGTTTGAACTCTTTTCTGATCATAAGAGTTTGAAGTATCTATTCTCCCAGAAGGAGTTGAACATGAGGCAGAGAAGATGGATGGAGCTCATCAAAGATTATGATTTCACCTTGGAGTATCATCCCGGAAAGGCCAATGTAGTGGCGGATGCTTTGAGCAGGAAACCCCGAGGGATCATAGCGTCACTTATGGTTCAGGAGTGGCGTATGTTGGAGACTGTATCTCAGTTTGACCTTATACCCACAGGAGAAGGACAGGGAATCTTTCTCGGTAGTATCACTTTACAGCCGACCTTGATTTCCAGGATCATTCAGAGTCAGACACATGATGAGTTCGCTCAAATGGTGATTTCGGAGATTATCCTTGATGCCAACGAGGAAGGTCCATCAGAGTGGACAGTTGGAACTGATGGTGGATTGAGATTTCGATTGAAATTGTATGTCCCGGGCGGTGATAACCTCAAGGAGGAGGTACTGCGGGAAGCACATCGATCTCGATATACGGTACACCCAGGGAGTACCAAGATGTATATGGACCTACTAAGACAGTTTTGGTGGATAGGGATGAAGAGGGATGTGGCTGAGTATGTATCTAGGTGCCTTACATGTCAGCAAGTGAAGGCAGAGCATCAGAGGCCTGCGGGAATGTTGAAACCTTTGCCGATTCCAGTATGGAAATGGGAAGAGATCTTCATGGACTTTGTGACTGGATTGCCTAGGTCCAGACAAAGTTATGATTCTATTTGGGTGATTGTTGATCGATTGACAAAGTCAGCACACTTTCTTCCTGTGGCAAAGACTTACTCAGGTGATGCTTTGTGTAAGTTGTATCTTAATGAGATTGTGAGGCTTCATGGAGTGCCTGTATCGATCGTCTCTGATCGGGATGCTCGTTTCACTTCGGAATTTTGGCGTAGATTCCATAAGGCTTTCGGCACATCTTTGGCTATGAGCACTGCATTTGATCCACAGACTGATGGGCAGACAGAGAGGGTGAACCAGGTGATGGAGGATATGCTTAGGGCATGTGTTTTGGACTTCAAGGGAAGTTGGGCGGATCATCTGCCATTGGTAGAGTTTGCCTACAACAACAGCTATCACTCTAGTATCGGCATGGCCCCATATGAGGCACTTTATGGTAGGCCATGTTGGACTCCTATCTGTTGGGCGGATGTTGGAGAGAAACAGCTCTTGGGTCCTGCTCTTGTTCAGGAGACTACAGAGAAGGTTACTACCATCCGAGACAGGATCCGTACTGCACAGAGTAGACAGAAGAGTTATGCCGATCTTAGAAGGAGACCGTTGGACTTTGAGGTGGGTGATTACGTATTCTTGAAAGTCTCACCTATGAAAGGTGTGGTGAGATTTGGCAGGAAGGGGAAATTGGCACCGAGATACATTGGACCCTTTGAGATTTTGGAAAGGGTCAGAGAATTGGCATATCGGCTTGCTTTACCTATTAGCATGGCCGGTGTACACAATGTTTTCCATGTGTACATGCTTAGGAGGTACATTCGAGATGAGTCTCATGTGATTGATCACAGTACGATCGAGGTGAGTCCGGATGTGACCTTCGTTGTTGAACCTGTTCGTATCTTGGATAGGTCCACGAAGAGGCTTCGTAGGAAGGAAGTTGAGTTGGTTAAGGTGTTGTGGAGTCATCATGATGAGGGTGATGCGTCATGGGAGCTAGAGTTTGACATAAGGGCTTAATACCCACTACTGTTTGTTGATGAGTTTGCTTGAATTTCGGGACGAAATTCCTTTAAGGAGGGTAGACTGTGAAGACCCGAAATTTCAGTTAAATATTTCGTAATTCAATATTTCTCAAATTATATGAATTATGAGTTGTGAGTGTGATTCGAATGTCGTTATTTGAGAAATTTGGTTTCGAATGATTTTAGTATCGAAATTTAACGTCATTTAGGGTTATTAAAATTGACATATTTTTACGTAAGGAATTTGAGGAAACTTCTTTCATGAAAGTCGTAGAGCTCGTCGATACGAGTTCGTGCATATGCGGAACATAAGAATCAGAGTTTGTAGGAAGAAGTTATGACATTTAGAAGTTTTCGATTTTGTATATATATAGGTTAACATTTTTGGAAAAATCTGAAAAAATCAGAAAACCTAGATTTTTTCTCTCTCTCTCTCTCCCGCACGGCACCGAACCGAAACCAAAAACAGAGCCAAACTTCTCCAGCCGAGTTCTTGCTCCTCCGGCCACCGTTTGACGCCAAACCACCTCCCACGGATTCGCCTTGACCTTGTGCAGCTGCCAGAGGCAGCCTTGTGCCGTGGCACGGCTTGTAACGGCGGCGGAAAGCTGGTTTTCCATTTTCGGCCGTTTTGAGTGCGAAGCGAATATCTCGAGTTCTAGACCACCAAATTACGAGTTCTTTATCTCGTTGAACTCGTATTGAGGAGTAGAACATGCAGTAAAAAGGACAGCACCTGAAGAGGAGGTTTTCACTCTCGTCGGAGCACATATCGGTTTCTGCAGTTTTTCCGGCCAAACCGAACTGTTTTTGGTAAGTTTCGGCCACTTCCACTCATTTTCTCACTTCGTGTTAGTTATGAAAGTTGCTCAAAATGATGAAACGAAGGGGATGAGCTTGGCCCCGACACAATTGGTGGCGGTCGGCGGTGGCTCTGCCCTAAACTCCGGCGGCCCTTTCCGGTCACCTCCGGGGGTATCATGTGCAGTTTCTGCTCATTTTTAGATTCTACATGTCGATACGATCATTTTGATATATAGCATGCGAATTTTAGATATCGTATGAATTAGTTATGAATTTTACGATTTCGATTGATTTCGATCACTCAATTTGTGATTTATGAAGTTTGGACCGTCCGATAGAATTCTAGTTTTGATATAATGATCGTAGGACTGTCCCGGTGACTTTGTGTGGTCACGGGTGAAGATCCGACCGTGGGATCTTCATATAAGTGTGTTTTTGAAATTATACGCTAAGTTAATTATCGTTTTGATTAGGTATTTGACGGATTTGTTAGCGGACGATTGTGAATCGTATTTTGGGCTGTAAGAAGACGCAGCGGGAGTTTAGAGGTGAGTAAATCTCACTTGGTTCATTTACGAATCGAATTTCCTTAATTGCTCAATTTATTGTTAAGTGTGAGAAAATGGTTTTTAAGAAATGTGTTTTAAAGTATATTAAAAATGAATTTCTTGATTTTGTATCATGTGAACTATAGTTGGTATTAGTGATCATTCCTGTGTGGATGGTTACGTATATATATATTTACGTGATTATATATTGAATGGTGTGACATTGAGGTGTGGAATTGTGATAATATGTTGTTGATAATGTTGATAATATGATTTTAGTTATGTTGTTAATATTTGATAAATGTTGGTGATAAGCATGTTGATTTTGTGAGTTGAATAGAAGGTAGAGAAACGTAGGATTCCGAGGATCAAATGGTCCAAGGATCTTTGGTTAATGATAACCGGAGTGTATGTGTTCTGAGGACAGGGAGGTCCAAAGTTCGACCGTTAAATAATAACGGGGATATATTGTTCTGAGGACATGAAATGGTCCAAAGTTCGTGGGTTACTGAGTAACCTGGAGGTGCCGTTACTTGACCCTGGGCCAAGGTGTCAGAAGTAACGAGGCAGTTAGAGCTCTAACGTGGGTGCCAAAGTGGCGATAGTTGTGATTAGGTGCCAAAGTGGCGAGAGTTGTGATTTGGTGATTGTGGAAATGTGTTCCATGTTGTCTCATGTGTGTTGGATTGATGTTGCTTGTGGTTGTTGAGATTGTTGGATGTTTACTTGAGATAAATGAGTTGTGGTCTAATAAATCAACCGTTCATTCTTATTTACTCACACAAGCTTTCAGAAAGCTTACCGGGTTTTGTGTTGTTGCAATCCCGGTACACTATTCAAATGGTGTAGCGGATAATCCTGCAGGTCAGGATAATCAGGGTGGTGAGCGAGCTGCATAGGACATCAGGGTTGAGACCAGCACTTGGTCTATTTTGGTGTGTTTTTGTAGACTCTTGTGAGCAGAACATTTTATTTATGTTAGTATTGTAATAATTGACTCGAGAGATAGTTTGCTACGAGGTTTGTGTTATAGTTTATGAGATATTGGTTTTGAGAAAAAAATTTAGGACGTGATTTGTTTAGTTGTATTCATGTTTCGGATTTGAATTTATTATTCAAAATTCGGGGCGTGACACCAATACTTCTCAAGTATGGATAGAACAACCTCCAGAAAGCATTCTGGACGTTTCAGTTTATGATTGTAATCGAGTTCCCTAATCAATAAAATTCCTTGTGATGTTTTACTAAAAAAAAAAAAAAAAAGTTTTCCCCAAATTGAAGACTATTACTATTCCTAGAGATAAAAAGAGATTTTTTTTTCCTTTATTAATATCTTTATTGGTAACTTGACATGAATTGACAAAGTCAACTATTACTTCGAAATAGAGAGAGATCCAAATACCAATTTTAGAGGTATGAATAGAATCTCCCTTTTCATAATCCTAAAATGTCCTTCTATCTTGTGAATTAAATAAAAAATAAAAATAAAACTGAAACAACTTAAATTTAGGAGAGCAATTTCCATGAATTTATCTTCTAATGAGAATTTTTTTTCCTTCTCTTTTCTATGAATTTGATGAACACTTATACATATATATGGATGATGGGACGATGAGGTTGAAGTGGGAGAGAGATGCTAAACCTCATAAGTCATAATCCAATAAGACTTGCATTCTTATTCTTCAGCCACCACCATCCTTGTTAATTTGTTTCATGAATTTTTTTTTTGTTGATACTTGAATAATTGCAAACAGTCTCATTCAGGGGTGGAACCAGGATTTAAATCTTTTGAAGGGGGGGGAGTGTCCGAAAAAAAAAAAAAAAAAACTACTCCACACCCCTAAATCTGAAATTTGCGCTAAATAACTAATGAATTCAATCGATCATTGATCAATGGAACAAAAGTACATACAAGAAACAATTTGATCATTGATTAAAAGAACAAAAGTACAAGGAAGAAAAAAAATTAAAAGTTATACTTGTAACAATAAAGTCGCAATGAAATATTTTAAATCATATCTTTTATTAATTTGTTGTAATTATCAATTGGCCGGGAGAGTAAAGAAAATTGGGTAAGAGGACCTTTATCAAATAGCAATGAGGTAGAGTAAAACCTAATACCTTAGAATATTTTACTGCATAAAAACACCATTAACTATCCTAAATTTTGTTAATTTATTAGTGTGTTTTTTCCTTTTTAATTGAATTTATTATGTTACTTATTGTTAACCAAACAAATCTTTTTTCTTTCTTGGAAAATACCAATCAATCTGTCTTGCCTATTGATTTTCCAATTTATTTAAAGTTTTGCTACTAATCTTTACTGATCACGTGGAGTGAAGAGAGAGGAAGGGGGGCTCCAGTATAAACTCTTTTATAAGTTTAATTTATTTTTTAACAGCATACATATTAAATTGTATATATGTAGAAAACTGTGGGGGGCCAGACCCCGTCTGGTCGAATGACAGTTCCCCCCTCGGTCTCATTCTTCCAAGCATCGATAGGAAACCAAAATAATTCCAAGCATCGATAGGAAACCAAAATAATTAATAAGCCTCGAAACTCTCCATGTACCAAGTTGTTAAGTGAAGAACGTTAAACGTAAGAGGCATAAAAGCTAATATTCATGAACTATTCGAATTTCTTAGAGAGGTTAATATGGGCAACAAGAAGAAGAGTTTGGAGGCATAGTTTAAGAGAAAATTACTACCCATAATTTTTTTTAATTTTTAATTAGTAAAGAGGGGTATTAGAGGAACCATAAGACAAAAATTGAACAAAAAAATTTAGGGAGTGTGTATTAAGTACATAGGGATGTGTATATAAAATTTCTCAACAACAAAACAACCAATAACCAAGTTCAAGCAAAAATAATCAACAATAACAACAATGCAATATAATAAACCGAAAATTGCATTAAACCCCAAAAAATGGAGATTTTTCGTAAACATGCTAAGCATCACACATGAGCAGAAGACATGGCATAACTTAATCACAAGACCAAATTAAATAAAACATGAATAAAACATGATATACGAGAGTCAATCACACCTATATGGCAGGAGAAGAGACTCAAGTATCTGAATGTGTTTTATTTAACCTGTGATATGCTATCCTTGTGTCTTGCGATTATGTAAAGAAAATACCTTCTATGGAAGCTACAGTCATATCCCTAAAACACAAGATATAAGTTTTGGTTTGTTTAAACTTGATGACTTATCAAGAATGCTAAAGAAGAAGTGCTAGGATACTATATAACCTTCCTAGTAAGTCACAAAAAAAATAGTTGATATCTTAAGGCTTTTCAATGAATTTGTTGAAAGCATCAACTGATTGCGTATTTATTGAAGGAAAATTCTACAAGATGTTAATGTATGACATGCATACAATTACCCTAAAAGTGGTAAAATGAGTACTCAAAATAATAATATTAGTCCTCAAAATGATAACATGAGTCCTTATAGTGGTAAATTTTCTTAATTACTACATGAGTCCTCAAAATAGTAATATTAGTTCTCAAAATGGTAACACGAGTCCTTAAAGTAGTAAAATGAGTCCACAAAGTGGTAAAAATAGTTGATGTATGAGAAATGTTAACATACTAAAGTCTTACCCTTTATTGTAAACAACAAAATTACTAGGAGAGCCTTTGTCACGCCCCAAATTTTCAACTCATAAATTCAAAATCTGAAACATGAGTTACTACAACTCAACAAATAATATCCTGAATTTCTTTTTCTTAACAAACACACCATACGAATTGAATTTCAAATCCCGAATTTAGCCTCAGTTAATTATTACAACTGAAACTCACAAATAAAATTGTAAAGCTCTAAATGAGCATAACAACCTCACAACGTAAATGAAATCAAATAAATGCTGCAACTCCTAAACAGCACGGTCGCCTCCCTGATTATCCTGACATGCAGGAATATCCGCTACACCATTTGAATAGTGTACCGGGATTGCAACAACACAAAATCAAGTAAGCTTTTTGAAAGCTCATATGAGTAAAAAGAAAGAGTGGTTGTTTAATTAAGTCATATTTATTTTCACCCAAGTCAACACCCAACAAATCCCACATCCACAAAAAAACAACAATCTCAACAATCAATCACCAAATCAACAATTCAACGCGAAATCTAAACTCACATCTTTCTTCTCAAAACCCCGAAATTGTATTTATAAAAATACGGTGTCTGACAGACTAGAGTTCTAACTGTATCGTAGCCCGTCACCCGACCTAGGTTATGGCATCCGAAAAAATTATCGTTATCGTATTTCATCAATATATATACCTATATACATATTTAGAACGTCCGATACTTGTACTCAAGCTAGCCTCATTACCCGACAAGGGTTGTGGCATTCAACTCACTCAACCAATCGTAACCCATCATCCACCTAGGATTAGAGCGTCTGATTCCCCCATTCCAGTCACTACATCGACCCTAAATACATCATCGAGCACAATAATATGTTTCACACTATGAAATCAACCAATGCAAGATACACAATATTATTATGAAATTAAGCATTCGAAATATAATACGAAATCATCATTCCAACTCAATCATATCATCACTCAACAACACACCAACCAATATATATATTCCACGTAAATATATATATACGTAATTATCCACTCAGGCATGACCACTAATATCATCTATAGTTTACACAAGAAAATCGTGAAATTCATTTTTATAATTAAAATTCATTTTACTTATCTATGGACTGTAGTTAATCAAGCCCATTGATTTTGAAAACAAATATTTAATCCATATTTTTCACACAATTACGATAAAATAAATTAATTAAAAGTACTCGGTTCGTAATATGAACCGCGTGAGTTTTACTCACCTCGAAACCCCCGCTGCGTCTTCAATTTAAACACAAATCACACCGAACCAGCTCACCCAATTAAAAACCGTCAATCACCTAATCAAATGTGACTTGAAGTTAGCAAATAATTCCAAAACATACTTAAACTACCATCCAACGGTCGGATTCTAAAATAAACGAAAATCCAACGGACGGATTCTCACGAATCGCCTCCCCAATCACTGTTTTGCAATTATACAAAGATCCAACGGTCGGATCTTTGCCCATGACCACACAAAGCCACTGGGACAGACATATGATCAACATATCAAAACTACATGTCTATCAGACGGTCATAACTTCACAAATCACAAATCTAACGATCAAAATCGATCGAAATCTAAAAATTCATAAATAAATCATACGATGTCCAAAAAAGCGTATAGTATGTCAAAATGATCGTATTGAAATGTAGAATATTAAAATGTATAGAAACTATATTTTTGACGCCCGGAGTTAATGACAGAGCCGCCGCTGACCACGATCAATAGTGGCGGGGTTGAGCTATTCTTCTTCATTTTAACATGCTGATCATTTTTCATAACTAGCTCAAGATCAGAAAATAACGGGAAGACGTCAAAAATTACCAAAACTGGTCACGGTGCCAGGAAAATTTCCAGAATCCAGCGAGCTTGAGTTCGACGTAAAAACTTTCCCCAATGACTTCGATCCCTTATGGAGATTTGTTCAGCAACTCAAGGCGAGCTCCCTAGTTCAAGAATCACCTGAAACGAAGCTCTATAGCTCGAGATATCGGGATCGATATGTCACGCCCCGAATTTTAGAATAACAATTCAAAATCCGAAACATGAAATATTACAAACTCAAAATAATCATCCTGAAAATTTTTCTTTTCTTAACATACTCACCACACGAAATAAAATCAAACCGAATTTAGTCTCGGTTAATTATTACAACTCAAATCCAAATGTAATGTAAAGCTCTAAATGAGCATACACACACCTCACCACTAATTAATAACAAAACTGCGGAAACACCTAAGCAGCTCGGTCACCTCCCTGGTTATCCTGACCTGCAGGAATATCCGCTACACCATTGAATAGTGTACCGGGATTGCAACAACACAAAACCCGGTAAGCTTATGAAAGCTTGTATGAGCAAAAGAATGAACTGTTACTTAATTTAATCTCATTTATTTCCACACACAGTAACACTCAATTATTTCCACATATGCAATTAATAAACAATCTCAATCAACACCAATTCAATATATCATGACAACCCCACTCACAACTTTTCCCACAACTCTCATCATCGTATTTATAAAAATACGGTACTTGACAGACTAGAGCTCTAACTGAATCGTAGCCCGTCACCTGGTCTAGGTTATGGCATCCGACATATTTATCAATTATTGTATTTCATCAATATGTATACCTATATACATATTTAGAACGTCCAATAATTCCACATACTCAACCAATCGTATCCCATCATCCACACTAGGATTAGAGCGTCCGATTACCCACACCAGTCATTACGTCGACCCTAAACCCATAAATGAACACAACATATAATATCACATACTGAAATCAACCCAACCAAGATACATCATATTATTATGGAATTACACAATTGTAATAAAATCAACTCATCAAATTCTACTCAATCATATCATCACACAACAATCCACTCATCAATATATATTTTCCACGTAAATATATATATACGTAATCATCCACTCAGGAATGACCACTAATACCATCTATAATTCACACAAGAAAATTATGAAATTCATTTGTATAGTTAAAATTCATTTTACTTACCTATGGACCGTGGTGATTCAAGTCCATGAAATTTTAAAACAAATATTTAATCCGCAAATATTTTTCACACAATTACCAAAATAAATAAATTAAAATGCTCGGTTCGTAATATGAACCACGTGAGTTTTACTCACCTTGAAACTCCCGCTGCGTCTTCAATATAATTATAATTTATAATTAACGCCGAATAGCCCACTCAAATAAAATCCGTCAATCACCTAATCAAATGTGATTCGAATTTAGCCAACAATTTCAACACATAATTTAACTACTAATTAACGGCCAGATTCTAATTCACATTAAAATCCGACGAGCGGTTTCTCACGAATCGCTCTCCTAATTACCGTTTTTCACATATACGAAGTTCCAACGGTCGGATCTTCGCCCATGACCACAAAAAGCCTCTGGGACAGTCATATGATCATCATAACAAATTTACAAGTTCATCCGACGGTCATAATTTCACAGATCAAAAATCTAACGACCGAAATCGATCGAAATCACAAAATTCATAACTAATTCATACGATATCCGAAAAATACGTATAATACGCTGAAATGATCGTATCGAAACATAGAATCATAAAATGGACAGAAACCAAATTTTAGACCTCCGGAGGTGGCCGGAAAAGGCCGCCGGAGTTAAGGACAGAGCCGCCACCGACCACCGCTAATGGTGTCGGGGCCGAGCTTGTCCCCTTCGTTTCATCATTCTGAGCAACTTTCATAACTAGCACAAGACCTAAAAATGACGGGAAGGCATCAAAATTACCGATTTACAGTCGGCGGCCGGAAAATATATTCAGAAACCGGTGAGCTTGAAAACCGACGTGAAAACTGCAACCTCAGGCCCCGATCCCTTATGGAAACTTGTTCAGAACTTCCTTGTGAACTGAACAAGCCAAGAATCACAAGAAACGATCGTGTATAGCTCGAGATATCTTGATCGAAAGTTTCGGTATCTCGATCCGTTCGGGTCGAGCTCCGACGAACGTGAAAACGTTCGACCCAGTTCCGATCCTTCTTGGTGCTTGTAGAGGAAGTTGAGGCGAGCTCAATGAGACAAGAATCAAGTGAAATGATGGAGTGTAGCTCGAGATATCGAGATCGAACCGAAAATGGCCGTTTTCGGTTCGGGCTGTGCCGCCGCCGCCACGGGCCGCGCCGCCTTGTGAAACTGCCTCCGGGAGCTAGAGCAGCTCGAGACGAACGCCTGGGACTTGGTTTGAGGTCGAGAGGTGGTCTGTGGAGGGAGAACAATTAAGGAGAAAATTTCCTCCCCTTTTCAGTCGAGAGCGACTGTGAGAGAGAGAAAAACCCAGTTTTTCCAGAAACAGGAAGAAGAAGAAGAAAGAAAGAAAAAAAAAAAAAAGAGGAACCGGTAGAAGAAAAAATTAGGGTTTCCAAAATTTTTTCTATATATACATGTTTCGGAAAACTTCGAAATTCGATAACTAATTCAGAAAAAATCCGATCTTCGTGTTCCACACGTGTACGGACTCGTATCGACGAGCTCTACAACTTTCATGAAGGAAGTTTCTCCAAATTCCGTACGTAGGAAGTTTCTCCAACTTTTCGTTAAAATAAACGTTTCGAAACTTTGATAATTGTAAAAATGAATGATTATCGAACATATATCGTAAAATCACATAATAATCATTCGATACAATCACTCGAATTTAAAATGGAAATTGCGGGTATTACACGATAGCTCAGTTTCAATCTAGATCGGGGCTGGCTTCCACCCACCGCCACGCGCAGCGCCGCTGTGCAGGGTCACTTTTGGGAGCTTCAGGAGGTTGAGGCGAGCACGTGGATGGAGTTTGGCGAGGAGTGGTGACCGGTAGCTTGAGATATCAAGCTTGGAACCAAAAGGAGCTCAAACCGGGCGGAGCTTCCCGCCGCAGTTTCCCGTCGTGCCGCAGCGCAAGGCTGCCTCCTGCGGCTGCGCAAGGTCGAGGCGGTGCCGTGGGACGTGATCCGGGGTCGAGAGGTGGCCGGTGGAGGGAGAGCTCGATCGGCGAAGCCTTGCTCTGTTTTGCTGGGTTCGGCCGCGAGAGAGAGAGAGAGGATGAACAGTTTTCAAAAAAAAGAAAGAGGATGAAAATGGAAACCTTCTAGAAAAAAATTAGGGTTTTTTCTTTATATATCCATTTTGGAAACTTCTTCTAAATGCGATAACTAATTCATAAAAATTCTGATCTTTGTGTTCCGCATATGCACGGTCTCGTATCGACGAGGTCTACGACTTTCATGAATGAGTTTTCCCAAATTTCGCACGTATAAAAAGTCGATTTCTTGAATCAAACATATCGAGCTTTTTGTTAAAACAAAATGTTTCGGAACTTTGATAATTCTAAAATGAAATATTTCAAGTAACATTCGTGCAAATTCATAATATTCGTTCCACACAATTACACGAAATTAAAATGAAAATTGCGGTTATTACAGCCTTGAGTTGTTTTTTTACTAGCATAAGCAACAATTAGTTTCTAAACCTGTATATAGACAATGTCCGTCATATATCATAAAACAAATTCTATGATTAATCTTAATTATTTAATCATTCAACTATATGCAGAATTAATACTGAAATTATAAATTCAATGTCAAGTTTGTGTGTACCTTAGCAAACTTTGATATTTTTTGCATGAAATGCTAGCGGAAGCAAACAAATAATATTCTCCCCCTTTCTAAGAACTGAAGTAATGAACTTTCTTCCCACTTTTAAGAACTAAAGAAAAGAGAACAAAATTCTTCCCCTCTTTTGGAACTAAAGAAAAGAGGATAAATTTTCTTTCCCCCTTTTAAGGACTAAAGAAAAGAGGAGAAATTCTAGCATATGTAAATGTTAAATACATTTCAACTACAATGCTCACTTTCACATTTTTAATAACCTGAAATCAAACATAACATTTTTCATGCTAGACTTGACATAACATTGAAAATATATTCATACCTCTTATCCAAATCAGATCTGCGTGTTCATTACTAGTTCCCATGACCATAAACTCCCGATATGGAGAACTTTCTTCCCTTTTGCAAGAACTGAAGAAAAGAGGACAAATTAATTTTTTTTTTTTGTTTAGGTTATGAAAACATTTTCAATTTGTACAAAAATTCTAGCATGCAAAAATTTCCAAAGTGGTTTATAAATGAGAAAGTGGCTCTGCTACCACATATGATCTAGTTCATAATGATCAACTATATTACATAATCACAAGTATATAAATACAAGAACCAAATGCAAGCTAGTTAGATTATATTAACATAAGACAAGGCACATACCTGATGTGGAGAAGGAGTTGAACGTCATTAGTACAAGTCTAAGTCTTCTGCAGGTCTCTAAGCTCAAGTAACCTCTCAATCGGGCAAGAAACTGTAGAACTCGTTGTCTAGAGAATGCAGGGACCTCGACTTATATAGAATATCAATTTCCCATAAAAGTAATCCTAATACTAAAGCAAGCACTCCTCTATATATCAATATATATTACTCAATATTCAAGTATATTAAGTTTCCCTAAATAATATAGGTACATATACAATATCCATATTGTAATAGAATTAGAATCTTTATACAATCTATGGAGTTCAATTCAAATTTTAAAAGATTTTGACAAAATCTTTATAATTCATGAAATTTTATAGATTCTGCTACATCCATGGATTATACGAATTCCATATGGACTCTAACCAAGTTTAATGGATTGATTTCTCAGTATTTGTTTGGATTTTAATAAGTCCATAATAATTTTCAAATGTATTTTATAAATAATTTATCTATTTATTATCTCTATTTTTTCTCTCTCATTTCTCTAATGGGTTTATTGGCTGAAGCATTTTCAACTTTCACATACATTCATAATTATGATTCAATCTAGCTGTTTGAATCGATGTAATTGTATGATAACACTTGCACAATCTTCATAATATTGTATTTATGCATAAAATAGTGAACCAATAAGTCAATTACTATACAATATGCTTATTACTCCAACATAATCTATATACAGGCTTCAAAGCAGTTTCCATGTACACAATCTACCATATGTCGTATGTAGCTATCCACTACTATAGTTACTACTGTTATCTCAATAAACCCCATCAATCTTCACAAAAGAGATAAAAAGAACTAGTGTTCACAGGACTGCAGCAAGATCCCAATAGCTTTCTTCCATGTACATCTTTGCAGCAACCAAATCATCATCATCACTCATGAACCAAAGCAACAACAACAAGAAAGGCTAGATATAGAGTAAATAACTAGATCTCAAGAACTATAATACCTATTTTATTTTCAGGACCAAGTGAAAGCTTATGATGTGCATGCACTGTTACCTTGATGCTATGAGAGAACTAACTTGCTTTTGTTCTTGAGGTAACTATTGAAGACATTGAAGACCAATAAGAACGAAAATAACACTAATGATCGATGACCCCGTCTAAATTGTATTCAAACCTTTTAACAACTAATTCCAATTCTTTGCTCTTCATACCAATCGCTAGGAAAGATAACTCCAATTCTTTGTTGTTACCTTGATGCTACGAAAGCGAACTAACTTGCTTTTTGTTCTTGAGGTAGCTATTGAAGACATTAAAGGCCAATAAGAATGAAAATAACATTGATGATCGATGACCTTGTTTAAATTGTATTCGAACCTTTTAATAACTAACTCCAATTATTTGCTGTTCATACCAATCACAGACCATAAAGAAAGTACAAGCATGATATTTGAATCTTTTTCATGCCCAAAGTATTGCTAAAAAAGATAAACAAGAATGTATGATAGCAGAATATGAGAAACAGAGAGTATAGGAATTAGCATCACATCTAGCTACTTCAATTTTTCAACATTCACAATAAAAAAAAACTGCCCATAAAGGTAGAAATTGAAGGATTTAATCGCTGGTCAAGAACCCTAAAACCCTAAGAGCATGTCCACTGATCTGCTATTGACCGGCCTCCAGTTCGGATTAATGATGTGGTGACCGGCCAAGGGGAAAAACAAGCCTCCACCGGCCTAAAATTGACTAGCCAAACTTTGGCTATTCCTGACCAAGTCCAAAAAACAGCCAAGCCTGTGACTTTTTTCTTGACCCAGGCTTGGCCGACTGCCAGCTCATCCCAAAACTATCATGGTTGTCGTCATGGGCTTCTGGGGATAGAGGGACGCTCTGCTGGGCCTGCATGCTGGCGAGTTCCATGTCTTGTAGCGCCGAAACCGATTTTGGCTAGTGCTGCAGTGACTTTTTGTCGTGTAGCGACAATTAAAATAGCAGGAGGGGTGCACGTGTTATACTACCATTGGCTGGTTTGGGATTTTGAACCCAATGGTCAAATGATATGGGACGTTGGACTGAATAGTGTTCTGCAAATTTGACGGCTAGGGAATTAATATCTATGTATATTTGAAACGTTAACAAATGGTAACTAAAAAAAATTAGAAAAAATTCTAAAAATTTCTTTATAAATACTTACCATTTATTTTACATCTCACACCCAAAAAATTATATTTCATAATTACACCTTCCTCCTCTTCATATAGCTCTCATCTTCCAAATTTGTTTATATCCAATATGGCCGAACAAGGGGGAAACACACGTCCAGTGGCCAGACAAGAGGGAGATCAAAGTGAAGATGATAATACCGAATCCGGGAGGAGATGGACGGATGAGGAAGATATTCAATTGTCCAAGTCTTGGAAAGTTGTAAGCCAAGATCCGGTTGTGGGCACAAATCAGAAAAGAAACAACCTATGGAGGCACGTGAAGCGACATTTTGTCGCAAATTGGAGAGGAAAGGGCTGATCATCTTCATTTTTGCAGGGAAGGTGGAAAATTTTGAAAATTGAACTCTTTGAGTGCCATTGTGCATTAAGGCAAGCTCGTAATTGGTACAAGAGCGGTTCGAATGCGGTTGATGAGGTATGTATTTGTTGATAAATCATTTAATTTGTTGATATATTATAGTTAAATATTATTTGATAAATAATGTAGTAATTATAATATCGTTCTAATTGTAGTAATTGTTTTTTGTTATAATTAAAATAATTTGTTGGTAAATAATGATGTAATTAAAACTATGTTTATATTTGTACTTATAGATTTTTATTGTAAAATGGTGAGATATGTTAGCCAAATAGTCACCCTCAAGTATAAGGGTCAAGTTATAGTGTAGGGGATTATGAGTAAGGGATATAGTACCTAAGGGATTGGAAAACCCACTCTAGCTAAGGAAAACCTAAAGGATGCTAGATGAATATGCAAATGTACAAGTCATAAACAAGGGCTCATAAGTAAATCAAAGTTCATGGTGAATATATGCAAGATAGTATAGTGGTTTGATTTTTTGGCTTTGGAAATGGTTTCGAAACAAATTAACACACAATAAAAACTTGAAATGTAAACTAGGCTATGCTAAATTAGATGTGATAAATTGAATGGAAGTTAGAGTTTTAGGTTGTTTACCATAGCCTCCCTTGCATGCATTGATGTTCAAACTATAAGCGATGCAATCCCAAGTATCCAATTACCCTCTTAGCATCCGGATAAGACTACTAAGGCCTAAACTCCTTTGATTTTATCAATTTCCACTAGATAAGTGTGAAACTAACTACTCAGAAACAAGTTATATTACCGGATAAGTATCAATTCGTTGCTCCTAGATGCATAAAGATTTGAGTTTAGATAACCAAGCAAGCAAACCAATCCTAGATCTAGGTGATTTTAACTCACTATCCTCACATACACACCTAGTGTGCTTTCAATGGCCAAAGCTAGCTATTCTCTAAACATTGTTCATATAATGACAAATGCAAAGTATTCAAATTAGCTAGATTCAAATACAAGCATTCACTTCTTGAATCAGCATGTGAAGATGATCATGGAAAATGCATCAAATAAGACTCAAGCATCAATTTGTTACAACCCTAGTCCCAACAAACTAACTACTCACTCATAATCAAATACATAAGCTTCAACATGTTTATGAACATCAAACTAAAAAGTAGGGATAGATGAGGGACTAGTGATAATCAAGTTGAGGATGGTGTAAATGAACTCATGAAGGCATTGCCATGGTGAAAATAATGATGGTGATGATGATTCCTCAAGTGATGCTAGACTTCTTTTCTTCTTCTTCAAAGGTTGATGATGGAATATGAGATGTAGAGATGATCAAGTGGTGAAATGGTGGAGTGGTGAAGCTTTTTGTCTATGAAATGAAATTGGTAGATAGAAAAGATGATGAAGGTTATGGTGGTGGTAGTGGAGGATATGAATTGATGGTGGTGGTGATGGAGGTTTTGTGGAGGAGATGATAGTGGATTGTGTAAAGAATATAGAGAGAAAAAAAAGATGTTATGGAGTGGTATGGGTGATGCCTTAAGAGTGTAATGAAGGGATGCTTATATAGAGAAGAGAGAGAGAGAGAAGTAAAATGATGAATGAAAGCAAAGGGAGCAGCTCAAGCAACAAAGAAGCATGGAGGTAAGTAGTAATAGATCATAAAAACAAGGAAAATTGGTGTGGAAGAGATGAAGTAAAAAGAGGGAAGTAATAATGAGCTATTAAAGAGAGTAGAGTAGAAAAACATGCCCTAGGAAAAGAGAGAAGCAGCTGCTCTCTTTATTGTACATGGAAAAACATGAAAATGAAGAGTGTTGGTGTGGTTTTGGCTCACCAAAGTCAAGGTGACAAGCATGGAAGAGAAAGTGTGCAAGGAATTCCTATTATCCAAAAGATAATATGATGTATTCATCTTATCATAATCATGTTGGATTATTCTAGAGCTCTCCTTGATAATTTTAGCATCATAGATCTTCCAAAAATGCACAAGAAATCCGGCCAAAGAAGGTTCTAGGCCAAATTGCCATGTTTCGACTTTGTTTTCTGCTTCTGAAGTTTCATTCAATTGAATCTCCACCGAGACTTCGAAATTTGCCTTCGACTTCTTCATATCAAATGTTCCTTGATAAGTGTAAATTATCCTGATAAAATTTCAGAATTTATGGCTCCATGGTTTTGCCATAATTGCTGCAGGAATCCTCACAGGTCTACCTTTGCAGTTTTTTTTTCTTTTAGGTAGAAACTTGGACTGATCATTTGATGGCCTTACACTCCAAATTAGCTCTTGCACTCTTCATACGAAATGATCCATAAGATGTCTAGAATGGGTCTGGAAAGTTTCAACTCATCTGGAGTTCGTTTGGTCAGGCTGCCGCCTCTCCTTCCTTGTCTAGCTCGCTTTCTCCTACCCAAAGTATGAAAATGTGCTAAGGTTGACTTTTTAGTGCATTTCCATCTCCATCATTTCCCAGCATGATAAGGAAAACATAATAAATATATATATAAATAAACACAAACATTAAGCAAAAGTACAAGATTAGGAAAATAATGGAATTGGATTAGTCAACATTAAATTGGACTTTAGAACAAGTAATTTCCATGTTTTAGGGTACAAATATGTATATGAATTATAATCCAACAAGATAATTTTTTATTACAATTATGACATTTATAATAGATGATCCTTCATAATGGTGTTTATATTTGTACTAATTGTATTTTGTATTCTTTTTTTTAGTTACCTAGCTTGATGAAGCACAAAAATTGTGGCATGCCAGGATGAAGAGAAAAAGGACCAAAAGACACAATTTTTAGAGTTTTGATTGTTACGCTGTTGTGGAGGGTTTTGCACAATTTCAAGACGTCCTAAGCCATACATCCGGAGGAACATCAAATGAAGAAAGTCAACAGATGCACACACAACCAATTGCTGGAAATTCTCCCATCAACTTGGACATGGATGTAGATGAGGTAATTGCCGATGAAACTGCATATCCTAATGTGAGGCCTCAAGGAAGGAAGGTTGTGAAAGAAGCAATTCGGAAAGGAAAGAAGGCAGCGAAGGATCAAAATCCTTTGTCAACCGATGTTGAGAGTATAACGAGCAACCAAAAAGAGGCAACCGCTGGCAAGAAAAAACTCGATGAGGAATTTTCTCTAAGTCTCCAAGAGGAAAATCAACGAGTTTATATCCGATTGCAAATGGATATGCGAAAAGAGGCATTGCGAGTACAAGAGATGGAAGAGCGAATTAAGGAGAGGGAAGAGTGAATTATGGAGATAGATACAGTCAGATGCCGCCAGATAAAAAGCGTTATTGGTCAAGAAGGCAAAAGAATATAGTGGAGAGAGAAGTTCTTGGCGAGCAGACGCCACCTTCTATAGGTGGATACTATCCGCAACCCAATTTTGGTGGTGCATTCCCACAACCAAATTTTGGTGGTGGATTCCCACAACCTCCTTAGCTTGGTGCATTCCCACAGCCACCTTATCCCGATGGATTCCCACAACCTCCCTTCACTGGTGGATTCATACAACCTCCCTTCACCGGTGGATTTCCACAACCCCCTTATCCCAGTAGATTCCCACAACCCCCTTATCTCGATGGATACTATCCGCAACTACCTTACCTCGGTGGATATCCTACACAACCACACTTTTCACATTTCTCTAGGGGTGATTGCACCAACCCTCACCCTAATTATGACCATTCAAACACAAATTGGATTTGTAGAGAGGATGAGGATCACGATAAGAATAATTAGGTGATTATGCATGTTGTGTAATAGTATTGTACTTCTTCCTAGTTTTTCATTCATGTATGCATAAATTTTATGAAATAAAAGTAGTATTTGAAAATTGCTCTTATTAAAGCACACACCTTATATTAGGATTCATAGCATGTAAAAAAACATAATACAAGCTAAATTAAAATCACACCAACATAAAAAACATAGACATTAGCTAATTATTCCTAAAAACCTATACCAGATCTAGATCTCCATGTTGCCTTGAATGTTCAGGAAATGCTTTATCAGATCTTCTTGAAGGTTTGAGTGATTGTTTGCACATTTAATGGCATCGTATCGATCCATGAATCCGTTGAAATAATAACCATCTCTACCAATAGGATTAAAGTCAGCACTGGTCGGTCCTTCCCAAATAGTAGCCAACCTAGGTCTCATATTGTTTTCCTCTTCTTCATCGGACTCCAAATCCTCATCGCTATCATCTGATCTTTCATCCTCGATTATTATGTTGTGTAATATAATACAAGTCAGCATGATGTATGTCACGCCCCGAATTTTGAATATAGAAATTCAAATCCGAAACGCGAAAACAAACACAAGAAAACACATAGAAAATTTTTCATTTAAATTAAGCAACTAAACAACTAAGCTTACGATGTCAATACCAACTCATTCTTTAGAGTCACATATTACATTACAAGAATTTACAAATTAAACTGAATATCAATTCAACATGTAACCACACTCACCAACTCACTACACAGGGGAAGACTACAAGTATAAGTGCCCTTCTACACCCACGTGACGAAAAGTCCACCTCAGCTTCGATAACGATCACTCGATTTTCTAACCTGCACAATAAACCCTACATCATAGAATAGTGCATCGGGATTGCAAACAACAAACCCAGTAAGCTTTTCAAGCCCGTATGAGTAAACTCAATTAAAGTGACTCACGTCACGCATGCTTATAATTTCTCAACTCGTGAGACAAATTAAAGCAACAATATTTAATTCCACATAATACATGCTTTCACCATCTTAGTCTAACAAAGTCAATATGCATTTATCACAACAAAACGTTGAGTTCATATTAATCAATATCATGCTCAATAACTTCAACCCAACTAAAACCCACATGCTCTGTCTCTCAATTAATTTTATCTCTTTTCCCATAAACTCCAATTACACAATTAACTCCAAGTATGTTAAACATTTTATGTCCCCATGATTTATCAGATCACCATTCCTTTGCCTCGACGGCACAACCACGAAATCATACTCATTGTCTCACAATATAAACCAACTGCCAACCTTAGGGCATCACAACTCAGTTCACACCACTATAAATCCCACAACACAATTGCACTCGCAACAATAATCAAGTAAAAACAGTAATCCTTGCATAGAACTTAGTTCAGGAGATCACATTCAAACAATCAACAAAATCATAGTAATCCCTGCATAGGAACTTAGTTTAGGAGATTACATTAAAACAAACAAAAGAGATCATAGTAATCCCTGTATATAGTTTAGTTCAGGAGATTATATTAAAATCAAACAAAAGAAGGCATAGTAACCTCTGCATATAGTTTAGTTCAGGAAATTACATTAAAATCAAACAAAAGAAGGCATAGTAATCCCTACATATAGTTTAGTTCAGGAGATTACATTAAAATCAAACAAAAGAAGGCACAGTTGTGATACCCGCAATTTTCATTTAAATTTGAGTAATTGTATTGAACGATTATTGTGCGATTTCGTGAATGTTGTTTGATAATATTTCACTTTTTGAATTATCGAAGGTTCGAAAAGATTATTTTTAACGAAAAGCTCGAAATGCTCAGTTTGAGAAATCAACTTTTTCTACGTGCAAAATATGGAGAAACTTCCTTCATGAAAGTTGTAGAGCTCGTCGATACGAGTCCGTACACATGCGAAACACAAAGATCAGATTTTTTCTGAATTAGTTATTGAATTTAGAAGATTTTCTGAAACTTGTATATATAGAAAAAACCCTAGAAATTTTTGGAAACCCTATTTTTTTTTTCCACCGGCCTCCCTTCTCCTTTTTTGGAAACACTGTTCATTCTCTCTCTCTCTCGCGTTTTCTCTCTCGGCCTAAAGCCAAAAACAGAGCACAGCTTCACCGTGCTCCTATTCTCTCCTCCAGCCACCTCTCGAGCTGCAACCACCTCCAGGAGCTTCACCTCGGCCTTGCGCAGCTGTCAGAGGCAGCCTTGCACCGCGACATGGCCGGCAGCGGCGGTGGCACGGCCTAACCGAAAAGGCTTGTTTTCGGTTCGATTTCAATATCTCGAGCTATAGATCACCATTTCACTTGATTCTTGGCTCATTGAACTCGCCTCAACTTCCTCTACAAGCACCAAGAAGGACCGGAACTGGGTCAAACGTTTTTACGCTCGTCGGAGCTCGACCCCGTGTGGATCGAAAAACCAACTTTCGATCCAAATATCTCGAGCTATACACGATCGTTTCTTGTGATTCTTGGCTTGTTGAGTTCGCAAGGAAGTTCTGAACAAGTTTCCAGAATGGATCGAGGGGTGAGGTTGCAGCTTTTACGTCGGTTTCAAGCTCGCCGGTTTCTGGAAAATTTCCGACCGCCGACTGTAATTGGTACTTTTCGATCCATTCCCATCATTTTTTTAGTCTTATGCTAGTTATGAAAGTTGCTCAAAATGATGAAACGAAGGGGAAAAGCTCAGCCCCGACACCATTGGTGGTGGTTGGCGGCTGCTCTGTCCCTAACCTCCGGCGGCCCTTTCCGGCTACCTCCGGAGATCTAAAATTTGGTTTCTGTCCATTTTATGATTCTATGTTTCAATACGATCATTTCAGCATATTATACGCATTTTTCGGATATCGTATGAATTAGTTATGAATTTTGTGATTTCGATCGATTTCGATCGATAGATTTATGATCTGTGAAATTAGGACCGTCCGATGAACTTGTAATTTTGATATGATGATCATATGACTGTCCCAGAGGCTTTGTGTGGTCATGGGCGAAGATCCGACCGTTAGATCTTCGTATATGTGCAAAACAGTAATTAGGGGAGCGATTCGTGAGAATCCGCTCATCGGATTTTGTTATAAATTAGAATCCGGCCGTTAAATGGTAGTTCAATTATGTTTTGGAATTATTGGCTGAATTCGAATCACATTTGATTAGGTGATTGACGGATTGTATTTGAGTGGGTTATTTCGGCGTTATTTATATTTGTATTGAAGACGCAGCGAGAGTATTGAGGTGAGTAAAACTCACGTGGTTCATATTACGAACCGAGCGTTTTAAATTTATTTATTTTTGGTAATTGTGTGAAAAATATTGCTGATTAAATATTTGTTTTAAAATTACATGGACTTGAATCACCACGGTCCATAGGTAAGTAAAATGAATTTTAATTATACAAATGAATTTCACGATTTTCTTGTGTGAACTATAGATGGTATTAGTAGTCATTCCTCAGTGGATGATTACGTATATATATATTTATGTGGAAAATATATATTGATGAGTAGATTGTTGAGTGATGATATGATTGAATTGAATTGTTGAATTGATTATATTTCAATTGTGTAAATTCATAATAATATTAGGTATCTTGGTTGGGTTGATTTCAGTATGTGTTATTACATGTTGTGCTCATTTATGGGTTTAGGTCAACATAGTGACTGGTGTAGGGTAATTGGACGCTCTAATCCTGGGTGGATGGTGAGATACGATTGGTTGAGTACGTGAAATTATCGGACATTCTAAATATGTATATAAGTATACATATTGATGAAATACGATAATGATAATTATGTCGGATGCCATTACCTAGGCCAGGTGACGAGCTACGATTCAGTTAGAGCTCTAGTCTGTCAAGTACCGTATTTTTATAAATTCGATGTTGAGGTGTTGTGAAGAAAGATGTGTGTTTGGGTCTGTCTTGATATATTGATTTGGTGTTTGATTGAGATTTTAGTACTTTGTGAATGTGGAAATTGTTGAGTGTTGATTTGTGTGGGAATGATTATGATTAAATTAAATAATAGTTCTTCCTTTTACTCATACGAGCTTTCATAAACTTACCGGGTTTTGTGTTGTTGCAAACCCGGTACACTAGGGAGGTGACCGTACTTGTGAAGACCCAGATTTTCATACAATAAATTTATGTAATTTAATAATTGTTATATTAATTGAATTGTGATATTTGAGATTATTTGGATTGTCGTGGGTTGAGAAAATTGGTTCCGAATGATTTTATTTTCGAAAACGAACGTTATTTAGGGGGTCGTGAAAATCGACTTTTTATACGTTCAAAATTTGGGAAAACTTCCTTCATGAAAGTTGTAGAGCTCGTCGATATGAGTCCGTGCATATATGGAACATATTATTCGGAGTTCGTATGAATAAGTTATGAATATTTGAAAATCGAAATTTTTCTATAAATAGTGGAAAAATCTGAGTTTGTTGTGAAGGACGAAAAAATTCTATATTTGCACATCAGCCCCCGTCTCTCTCTCGGCCTGGTCACTGTGCTTGCAGACCCGCCGACCCGACCCGACTGGAAGTCGGCCTTCCCGGCCGCGCCGCCGCCGGACCCAGCCCCCGTCCTCTTCGCCGCCTCACGCCCGGTCGATCCCCGCCGTCGCCACACCCAGCCGCCGCTCCTAGGCTTGGATCGAAGCCTCTATCCGAAGCCCAAACCCGACCCGGCCGGACAACCATTTTTCCGGCGGTGCACGGGCCGATCCTCCCCATTTTCGTGACGTGCTCTTCCTTCTGATCATCCCCATATATGGCTTGCATCACGATTTTGAGTGTAGAGTGGTAGATCAAGAGTTGAAGATTTCGACGTCCCTGATTCGATCTGGAGACTGATAAGAGGGCCGAGATTAATCCAACTTCAAAGCCCGATCTAGGACGATCCAGACCTCATCTCCGAAAAAGTCAGGTATTAAAGTTGTTCAAAATTTCATTTTGAAGAAGTTTGTAGTTGACGACTTTTGCATCGGAAGTGGTTGACCGGCGTTGACCACCGTCTGACCGCCGCGTGTGGCGGCTCGTCGGACCGTATTTTCAGTTTTTATTATCTGAACGATGATCTATGCATCCATACGAGCGTTTTGAGATATAACTTGGTCATGTTAGAAAAAGTTGATAAATAGTCAATTTCTGTTTTGACGTTACTATTTACGGTTTTACAATTTACCTTCGGTTTGAGATTTACAAAGATCAGACCATCGGTTTTACTTCAAATTTTAATATGATGTTCATATGACTGTCCCGATGACCTTGTGTGGTCACGGGCGAAGATCCGACCGTTGGATCTTCGTATAATTGTAAAATAGTGATTCGGGAGGCAATTAGTGAAGATCCGTTCATCGGATTTTCGTATAATTTTGATAGGATGTTTCCAAGGGCAATCCGTGAGGATCTAACCGTTGGATTATCATTTAAATTCAATCCGCCAGTCCGATTGTCTTTATTTTAGAATCCGACCGTTGGATTGTCGTTATTTTGAAATCCGACCGTTGGATCATCATTTAGGTTATTTCATGCTTTGTTGCTAAGTAAAGACCGTACTTGATTAGGTACTTGACGGCTTGAGTTGACGAGCATTTGGATTATTGTGAGTTATAATTATATTGAAGACGCAGCGGGAGTTTCGAGGTGAGTAAAACTCACGTGGTTCATATTACGAACCGAGCATTTTAATTTATTTATTTTTGGTAATTGTGTGAAAAATATTTGCGGATTAAATATTTGTTTTAAAATTTCATGGAGTTGAATCACCACGGTCCATAGGTAAGTAAAATGAATTTTAACTATACAAATGAATTTCATAATTTTCTTGTGTGAACTATAGATGGTATTAGTGGTCATTCCTGAGTGGATGATTACGTATATATATTTATGTGGAAAATATATATTGATGAGTGGATTGTTGTGTGATGATATGATTGAGTTGAGTTGATAAGTTGATTTTATTACAATTGTGTAATTCCATAATAATATGATGTATTTTGGTTGGATTGATTTCAGCATGTGATATTATATGTTGTGTTCATTTATGGGTTTAGGGTCTACGTAATGACCGGAGTGGGTAATCGGACGCTCTAATCCTAGTGTGGATGATGGGATACGATTGGTTGAGTATGTGGAATTATTGGACGTTCTAAATATGTATATATGTATACATATTGATGAAATACAATAATTGATAAATATGTCGGATGCCATAACCTAGGCCAGGTGACGGGTTACGATTCAATTAGAGGTCTAGTCTGTCAAGTACCGTATTTTTATAAATACGATGATGAGAGTTGTGGAGAAAGTTGTGAGTTGGGTTGTCTTGATATATTGAGTTGGTGTTGATTGAGATTGTTATTATTTGCATATGTGGAAATTATTGAGTGTTGCTGTGTGTGGGAATAAATGATATTAAATTAAGTAACAGTTCATTCTTTTACTCATACGAGCTTTCATAAGCTTACCGGGTTTTGTGTTGTTGCAATCCCGGTACACTATTCAATGGTGTAGCGGATATTCCTGCAGGTCAGGATCACCAGGGAGGTGACCGAGCTGCTTAGGTGTTACAGCAGTTTTGTTATTTATTTAGTTCTGAGGTGTGTATGCTCATTTAGATCTTTACATTACATTTGGTTTTGAGTTGTAATAATTAACCGGGACTAAATTCGGTTTGATTTTATTTCGTGTGGTGAGTATGTTAAGAAAAGAAATTTTCAGGTTGATTATTTTGAGTTGTAGTATTTTCATGTCCCGGATTTGGAATTGTTATTCTAAAATTCGGGGCGTGACAGTGCTGCTTAGGTGTTACAGCAATTTTTGTTATTTCATTTAGTTGTGAGGTGTGTACGCTCATTTAGAGCTTTACAGTTCATTTTGGATTTGAGTTGTAATAATCAACCGAGACTAAATTCGGTTTTGATTTTATTTCGGGTGGTGAAGTTGTTAAGAAAAGAAATTTTCAGGATGATTATTTTGAGTTGTGGTAAATTTCATGTTTTGGATTTTGAATGTTTATTCTAAAATTCGGGGCGTGACAATAGTAATCCCTGCATATAGTTTAGTTCAGGAGATTACATTAAAATCAAACAAATAAAATGAAAAAGAAAATAGATAAAGAAATATAACAATAGAAATGAAAAATGAAATTAATTAACTAACCAACAACTCACACAAAACATACTTTTACAAACATGTACTCAAGAGCACGATAACACAAAGTTATCCCCCAAGCAGTACAACGTACTCAAGAGCACGATAATGCGAAGTTATCCCCCAAGCATTACAATGGCAGACAGACTAGAGCTCTGACTGTATCGTAACCTATTACCTCGGCCGAGGTTCAGCCTTATGACAATACTTGCCTCAATAACATGTACCCAAGAGTACGATGACACAAAGTTATCCCCCAAGCTATACAATGTACTTAAGATCATCACACGGATCATCACACATGCCACCACACAGGCACTCACACAGATCATCACACATGTACTCACACAGATCACTATACATGTACTTACACAGATCGTCACATAATATTGTTTCTTCATCTCCCACAACCTCAACAATAGCAAAATCAATTCCAAATAATATGTTCTCATCTCTAAGCCATCATTAAAATTTAATCCCACATGCTTAATAATTTCCTAAATCAAATCATGAATCAATCAAGTCATATAAATCGACACCACAACCAATAATGATTCAAGTCCATCATGGATAATAAATGAAAGGATCACACTTTACTGAATTACTCTTTATCAAAATCAATTCAACAATATATGATAATTTATATCTTCGAAGAGTAATGCTCGAAATGATAAATCAATCAATCAAATCAATACCTCATCCAACGCCATACCATCCAATATATATTTCACGTACACACACACACACACACACGTAGTCACCCATGCAGGAGTGACCACTAATACCAACTATAGTTCACATGTAGTAAAAACTGAAAAATTCATTTTTATATACTTAAAAACTCATTTTCGTAAAATCATTTTTCAAACATAACAATTAAATCTAAATAACCAAATTCAGTTAGTAAATTGTAATACCCGCAATTTCTATTTTAAATTCGAGTAATTGTGTTGAGTGATTATTATACGATTTAACGATTATTGTTCGATAATAATTCACTTTTACATTAATCGAAGTTTCGAAACAATTATTTTTAACGAAAAGCTCGAAATGCTCGATTTGAGAAATCGACTTTTTATACGTACAAAATTTGGAGAAACTTTCTTCATGAAAGTTGTAGAGCTCGTCGATACGAGTCCGTATACGTGCGGAACACAAAGATCGGATTTTTTCTGATTTAGTTATAGAATTTAGAAGTTTTCTGAAACTCGTATATATAAAAAAATTTTGGGAAACCCTAATTTTCCACCGGCCTCCCTCTCTTTCTCTCTTTCTTTCTTTTTTTCGAAAGCACAGTGCTTTCTCTCTCTCAGCTCTCGCATCCCTCTCTCTCGACCGAAATAGAGAGCAAAGTTCTCCTTAATTGTTCTCCCTCCACAGACCACCTCTCGACCTCAAACCAAGTCCCAGGCGTTCGTCTTGAGCTGTTCTAGCTCCCAGAGGCAGTGTTACAAGGCGGCGCGGCCTGTGGCGGGGGCGGTACCGCCCGAACCAAAAAGGGTCGATTTCGGTTCGAGCTTGATATCTCGAGCTACACACCACCATTTCACTTGATTCTTGGCTCATTGAGCTCGCCTCAACTTCCTCTACAAGCACCAAGAAGGACCAGAACTGGATCGAACGTTTTCACGTTCGTCGGAGCTCGACCCAAACGGATCGAAACATCGAAACTTTCGATCAAAATATCTCGAGCTATACATGATCGTTTCTTGTGATTCTTGGCTTGTTGAGTTCACAAGGAAGTTCTAAACAAGTTTCCAGAAGGGATCGGGGCCTGAGGTTGCAGGTTTTCACGTCGGTTTTCAAGCTCGCCGGTTTCTGGAATTTTTCCGGCCGCCGACTGTAAATAGGTATTTTCGATCCCTTCCAGTCATTTTTAGGTCTTGTGCTAGTTATGAAAGTTGCTCAGAATGATGAAACAAAGGGGACAAGCTCGGCCCCGACACCATTGGCGGTGGTCGGTGGCGGCTCTATCCCTAACTCCGGCGGCCCTTTCCGGCCACCTCCGGAGGTCTAAAATTTGGTTTCTATCCATTTTATGATTCTATGTTTCGATACGATCATTTCGGCGTATTATACGCATTTTTCGGATATCGTATGAATTAGTTATGAATTTTGTGATTTCGATCGATTTCGATCGTTAGATTTTTGATCTGTGAAATTATGACCGTCGGATGAACTTGTAAATTTGTTATGATGATCATATGACTGTCCCAGAGGCTTTGTGTGGTCATGGGCGAAGATCCGACCGTTGGATCTTCGTATATGTGCAAAACGGTAATTAGGGGAGCGATTTTAATGTAAATTAGAATCCGGCCGTTAAATGGTAGTTAATTTATGTGTTGAAATTGTTGGCTAAATTGGAATCATATTTTATTAGGTGATTGACGGATTTTATTTGAGTGGGCTATTTCGGCGTTAATTATAATTATAATTATATTGAAGACGCAGCGGGAATTTCGAGGTGAGTAAAACTCACGTGGTTCATATTACGAACCGAATGTTTTAAATTTATTTATTTATGGTAATTGTGTGAAAAATATTTGCGGATTAAATATTTGTTTTAAAATTTCATGGACTTGAATCACCACGGTCCATAGGTAAGTAAAATGAATTTTAACTATACAAATGAATTTTTATGATTTTCTTGTGTGAACTATAGATGGTATTAGTGGTCATTCCTGAGTGGATGATTACGTATATATATATTTACGTGGAAAATATATATTGATGAGTGGATTGTTGTGTGATGATATGATTGAGTAGAATTGATGAATTGATTGTATTTCAATTGTGTAATTCCATAATAATATGGTGTATCTTGGTTGGGTTGATTTCAGTATGTGATATTATATGTTGTGCTCATTTATGGGTTTAGGGTCGACGTAATGACCGGTGTGGGGTAATCGGACGCTCTAATCCTGGGTGGATGATGGGATACGATTGGTTGAGTATGTGGAATTATTGGACGTTCTAAATATGTATATAGGTATACATATTGATGAAATACAATGATTGATAAATATGTCGGATGCCATAACCTAGGTCAGGTGACGGGCTACGATTCAGTTAGAGCTCTAGTCTGTCAAGTACCGTATTTTTATAAATACGATGATGAGAGTTGTGAAGAAAGTTGTGAGTTGGATTGTCTTGATATATTGAATTGGTGTTGATTGAGATTGTTAGTACTTGTGGATGTGGAAATTGTTTTAGTGTTGTTGTGTGTGGGAATAATTATGAATTGAATTAAGCAATAGTTCTTTCCTTTTACTCATACGAGCTTTCATAAGCTTACCGGGTTTTGTGTTGTTGCAATCTCGGTATACTATTCAAATGGTGTAGCGGATATTCCTGCAGGTCAGGATAATCAGGGAGGTGACCGAGCTGCTTAGGTGTTACAGCAGTTTTTGTTATTTCATTTAGTTGTGAGGTGTGTATGCTCATTTAGAGCTTTACAGTTCATTTTGGATTTGAGTTGTAATATTTAACCGAGACTAAATTCGGTTTGATTTTATTTCGTGTGGAGAGGATGTTATGAAAAGAAATTTTCAGGATGATTATTTTGGTTTGTAGTATTTTCATGTTTCGGATTTTGAATTGTTATTCTAAAATTCGGGGCGTGACATAAATGAACCATGTGAGATTTACTCATCTCTAATCCCATTGCGTCTCCTCAACAATTGAAAAACAACAATTCACAAATCGTTCGCCCATCAAATTCGTCAATCACCTAATCAAAAACGGTCTCAACTTAGCACACAATTCATAAAAAGCACTTACGCGAAGATCCAGCGGTCGAATCTTCACCTGTGACCACACAAAGTCATTGGGACAGTCTTACGATCAATATATCAAAACTACAAGTCTATCGGATGGTCCGATCTTCACAGAGCACAAATCGAACGATCAAAATCGATTGAAATCGTAAAATTCATAAATTAATCATACGATCTCCAAAAATTATATGTTGTATATCGAAATGATCTTATCAACATGTAGAACATTAAAATGGGCAGAAACTGCTCTTGGGGTGGCCGAAAGTGGCTGGAAATGGCCGCCGGAATTAGAGGTAGAGCCACCGCCGACCACAGCTTATGGCATCGGGGCCAGGCTGCTCCTCTTCGTTTCATCGAGTTGAACAACTTTCCTAACTAGCATGAAGTCTGGAAATGACGGGAAGATATCGAAAATTACCTTAGAAGCTTCAGTTTGGCCGGAATTTTTCTAGAAAACAGCGAAGCTCTGACGAACGTGAAAACCTCCACTTCAGGTGCTGTCCTTCTTGATGCTTGTTCAGCAACTCAAGGCGAGTCTAAGGAGCCAAGTATCTCGAGTTTTGGTTGCTGGAATCACGAGATATTGGCGTTGGTTCGTATTTGAACTAGGGTCGGGTTAGAGCTCCATCGCCGCATGTAGGCCGTGAGGCAGCGCGGGGCTGCCACTGACAAGTGCTGGAGGCGAGGCTGATAGAGGTGGTCCCTCGTCTAGAGGCAGCTAGAGGAGAGAGTGCTTGGCCGGCAAAGGCAAACCCTGTTATGGGCTCGGGAGAGAGGAGAGAGAAGAGAGAGATAGGTCGGCTTACCAAATAAGGCAACTTGATATTTTTGGAAATTTCCAAAAATAGTTAAGTATTTATACTTGAAATGGAAAATTTTCAAAATTCGATAACTTCTTCATACGAACTTCTATTCTTACGTTCCGCATATGCATGAATTCGTATCGACGAGCTTTACGACTTTCGTGAATGAAGTTTTCCCAAATTCTGTACGTATAAAAAGTTGATTTTCACGACCCCCTAAAACATTCATTTTTCAAAATAACATCATTCGAACTAACTCCACCACTTCTCCAAGCTTCGTACTCGCACCCATGATCATTTCTAAAAGTCAACGAAAAAATAATTTGGATTTTTCAGGGTATTACAATGTATTGAAGGTCTTCTCTATCCCACCTACGAGTCGCTCCTCGAACAACACTAAAGCGTGACTATAAAATACTGAAACATCTTTCCACATCCATCCTGTACCCCTCTTAAGTCTGGGAAAACTTCAGATCCTTGGGTCATGTAGACCTTGGAATTGATTTCACGAAAGTCGCGCATCTAGGATTGATACCATCAGCGAGATAGTAGCATAAATTGTGAATTCTGTTATTCACTTGAAATTGGATCTAAATGGCTTGACCAGCAATGAGCTCGTCAAACAATGGGCACTTAGCAAGCACGTTGAGGTCGTTACATGATCCAGGCATTCCAAATAAGGCATGCCATATCCATGTGTCGTAAGATGCGACTGCTTCGAGGATGATAGTGGGGATACGTTTTTGACCTCTGTATTCTCCAGCCCAACCTGTCGGGTAATTCTTCCATCACCAGTGTATGTAGTCAATGCTTCCAATCATCCCAGGAAAACCTCTTCTCTCCGCTTTGGCAAGCAGTCTTCTAAGGTCGGCTGAAGTAGGAGCCCGGAGGTATTCTGCCGAGTATAGATTAACGATTGCTCTTGTAAATCTTTTAAGAGCTTCGATGGAGGTAGAATTCGCCATCCGACAATACTCAACGCATTGATCTGCCCAAGCACCATAAGCAAGCATTCTTAAGGAACATGTCAGCTTCTGCTTGGGAAGTAGTCCGACTTTCTTAGCAGCAACTGATTTCTGGACAAAGGTCATTGGATATGCGATTGAAAATATTATGACTCATCCTGTAGCATGTCAGGAATTCCTCATCACTGAAAACCAGATGCTCCACAAAGTAATCTTCCATCATGTTTTTCCCTCTTGATTCCCTAAATCGCTCCTCATTCGGTGCACGCCCAGGTCGAGAACCCCCTCGTCGTGTTTGAGAGGAAGATTCAACTTCAGCGACTGATGCGATCACAATGGCATTAGTCGTATACATCTCTTCATGATCTTCATCTTGAGACTGTTGATACTTAGCCCACAATCTCTTCATTGAAATGAGGGAAGGAGAGGAATTGTTTTGGATCTGGAGTTAAGAAAAAGAATGAGATTTGCCAATACCAAATTGGGTGTGAATGGAGTGCTACCTCATTCTCTATTTATTTACAATTTTCACATCAAACGTGATCAAATGATAAGGACACTTGTCCACTCCTGGTTCTACATAAGCTGATCCAAAATCTTAGATAATATTACATTGACAATAACCGTTAGATTGAATAGTATACAAATGATCTAGTCCATTCAAAGATGTCGGTGGTTGTTTCAAGCGTTTCAAAAAAATTGTCGGTGGTAGCTTCACTCATTTCAAGAAAAATTATCGGTAACTGTAGGTAACTCATAATTTGTCCACCGAAAATATTAGAAAAATAGTAAATTGCATAACTATGACATTAATTATCCATAAATCTCCATTATTATCATCTATTTACATCAAATATATTTCAATTTTACAATAAAAAAAAAATTCAACGACCCGTGAAAATGAACAGTGAAAATGAACAGTACTGACTGGTCATGAAACAGAACGTGTGGAAACTCATGTCCAGTGGCAGTGAACAGTTTCTTCACTGGTTGGCCTAGTGACTTTTCGACCTTGACATTTACCCCCAACCGGTGGACTTGCTCTAATTCTATAGAAGGAGTTTGAGTTACAGTAACAAAGCTCATGTGTTTGAATGAACAACAACAACATGAATAGCAAAAAAATTAACAAAGATAGATGATAAACTACCTTGGGTTGGTCAAATAATAGACCCAGGTTTGTTCATCGGTCTATGGAGGTTTTCTGAGAGCATTAGTGTGGCAAAATCTTTTGAAGAGATAAGTGGATTTCTTATGAGTTTTGGTATTTATATTAGGGTATCTAAAATCCTACACAATCGGTCATTTAATGAAATCCTCGAAAATCAATCAACTTTTGAATACACTAGATTTGGATAGACATTTTAAAATCTTAATTGAATACCACTATTTGGATAGACAAGATTTTTAAGGTTTTATTAAAGAGCTTTTTACCAATAACTACAAAATAACTCTATTATTTACCAATAGCAGAAAACTAATATCCCATGCGGCCAACAATTGCAATGCCCTGTTAGCTCATCTTAAAGAAAAACACTCAAATATTACAAAAATTACCAAACATGCCACTCTCCCCAAATCAGAAAGATTCCAAAATTGAAACAGTCCCAAAATCCAGATCCCCAAACCAGAATGGTTCCAAAATCGAAACCGTCCCAAAATCCAGATCCTCCCTAAATTGTAGCAGCTGGCGAAGCGAGGGCGCGAGCCAGCAGTGAACCAAGCGCACGACCCCGGTGGCGAACTAAGCGCGCGACCTTGACGGCTAACCAAGCGCGAGACCCAGGTTGAGAAGTGAAGCCTTTGACTGCCGAGGAATTGGAGCAGTACGAGTCCGTTTCAGAGTCCTCCGACTCTGACTCCGATGAAGCCTCGAAGACGAGGAAGAGGACGATGACCAAGATGACGACGCGGATGACAACGACGATGAGGATGATGAGGATGAAGATGACGACGACGATGTCCAAGAGGTTGTACAGCCCTCCGATTCAGTCAATAGACGATGAGGACGACGAAGAAGACGAGGAAGACGCTGAAGGAGGCGATGATGACGACGGCGAGGGCAAGGATGAGGTAATTAGCCAAATATTTTCCTTTATTTTCCTTATTTGTTAAAGTAGCTTTCAGTACTTCCGATTGAAAATTTTCAGATCTGGTACTATTTGTTGTTTTGTTTTCTATTTTATTTTCCATAGAACTATTTGATTTGATTTCACTGGTTTTTGATCTGAAAGTATGACCAAATAATTGGTGCTAAATAAAATTGAATTTCAATTTTTTTTCCCTGTATTTGGTGGATTCTCAGTTTTGTATTGAGGGTCAGTAGCTTTAGTTTTGTGTTTATGGTACTTTCTTATTGGATTAGGATGGAGCTAATGAAAGCAATACTGAAGTGAGCAAACGCGAGAAGGCCAGACTAGTATACTACTGGGGGCCAGTACACTACTGCGGATCAATACACTACTGAGGGTCAGTACACTATTGGAGCTAGTATACTGCTGGGGGTGACATACTACTAATCCTCAGTACACTACTGCTTGTATGCGGAAGCAACAAAGCCAGAGATAAATGATAGTGTCAAAGTTTCATATTGTAATATGTACAAATAGTTTTTGGAATTATTAAATAAATGAATTGCTTCTAAGAAAAACAAAGATGGAATGTAGAGATATTCTTTTTTCATAATGCTACTGACATTCAGCAGTGTTAATTCACATTATCCAAATCACAAGGACAGTTTCATAATTTACTTGTCAGTAGAAATAATTAAAAAATAGAAGGAATCTGACTGCAAGGGATAATACTTTGCACATGGGCCTTGCACACTAACACATGGGAATTAAATAAAAAAGGGTTTGCTGATGGTAATTTATGGGCTAAAAATGTAGGTAATTATAATTTGCTATTTATTAAAATCCTAATTGAATACTCATGGAAAACAATCTTATACACTCTCAATCGAATATACCCCCTTAAATCACTTCATTCTTAAAGTCATTAACTTGTTATTGTAATTACTTTATATAAATAATGATTAGTCCGTTCAATAATTCTTACAATATACTGCTGCCCTCACAACTTGTCTTGCTCCCTAACGCCTCACTTCAGCAACTTTACCACTTCCCCGGAAGTACATGTGTCCTTACTGTACATGTAAAGAGAGGTAAAAAAGAAACCAAGAATCTAGTACTGCAACAGAACGAGATATTGCATGTCCTTTTATAACAAATTGACCAGGAGAACAAGACTTAAATAACCCAGATGCTAAGAACTTATTTAAGATAGAAAATGCCAAATTCAATGAAGTACAAGATTTATAAATAGAGTAAAAGGCATTTTAGATCGTAATACTGTAACAAGAAGATTAAAACTTCAAAATTATATGCCTATTGGTTATAGGTTTTGTACACTGTAAGCTAAGTAGAATTCTGTAGTCTCATATATCCAGTAAAAAAAAGAAAAAAAGCATATGAAACGAGTGAAGTTGAGTGAAGGGGATACACATGGACAGTCATATAACAAGCGAAATTCTATAGTGTTACCCCAACCAAATTATGATCGCTTAGAACATCAATTGCAGCCAAAATGCTACTTTTCCAAAAGCACACAACAAGTACAGTCAATAGGAAAATAAAATTTTAAAATAAAAAACAATGTTCAAGCATATTCACAATTTTAATTCTTTAGGAGCATCCACTAGATATACCATTTTATCTGTGAATATAACAAAGTGTATAACTAAAACCAGAAATATAGATAAAATTGAGAAAACCTATACTAGTTGAAATAGTACTACAAAACATTCAGTTAGCCTGGGAACACGTGAATTTCAATATGAAGAATTTATATAGGCATTTCATCAAACACCTTGTGTGCAACACAAACACATTTCGTCGAACACTGTGTGTGCAGCACAAACAGCAAAACACAAAGAAAGAACACCAACCTGAACGAAAAACCGAAACATTGTAAGTGGGCCAAAAAAGCTTTTTTTTCTACTAGAGTGTGTTAGCGTGAGTCATAGTTTAACGTTAGGAGTAGAATATATTGTAATTATTTCGTAGTTAGTACTTACCTGTTATATTCCTATAAACTTCTTTATATACCTCCGCTGTGAGATGAATAAATCATTAGAAAATTCATTCTCAATCTTGTTATATTTGACTTGGTATCAGAGCAAAGATCTGAGAGGACTTTGTCTCTTATTCATTCTCAATTCGAGCAATTGATACAAAACCAAACCCCTTTGTTAGGGTTGTTTTTTGTCGTTCTCTACCCTTAATTCAAGACTGGTCTTCATCTCTTTTTAGAGATCGACCTTTGTCAAGTCAATCCTCCAGGCTGCATCAATCCAGGCCGCATCGGACTGAAGGAGTTCTCTCGCTCACCCAGGCCGAGTCGCCGCCGTCCTCCAGACTGCATCACCCTCTCGCTCATCCAGGTTTCATCACCCAGACCGCCCTCGCCGCCTTCGCGTCCGGAGACGCCATTGCTGCCCAGATCGTCATCGGCCCGTCGTCCTCCAGGCTGCATCACCCTCTCGCTCATCCAGGTTTCATCATCCAGACCACCCTCACCGCCTTCGCGTCCAGAGACGCCATCGCTGCCCAGATCGTCGTCAACGCTAATACCCAGTCCGACGCGTGTCCGAGAACGACCCAGTCCGGCGTCGTTCCTTCAGTACCCAGTCAGGCGTCGTCGACGCTTGCTTCAGTGTTGTCGGCGCTTCCTTCAGTCAGTCCGAGAACCCCTTCACACCAGACAGGAGTCGTCCCATACCAGTCAACCCGTGCAACAGGTCAACCTGCAACAGGTTGAAAAAAAAAAAAAAAATCTGCACGTTATACTGTTTTTGGTTCTGTCTCTTTCATTCCGCTGCATATTCTGTGATTGTGTAATTTTACTGCTGTATTGTTGCAATGGGTGGTGATGATAGTGAAGGACAGAGTTCTAAGATCAATGAGGTCCAAAAGATTGAGGTTTCTGTTCGAAGTTCAGATGGTGGTTCTTTTGGTGGTCCGAAGCTCAATGGTACCAATTTTTGAACATGGAAGAAGATTATGTCTGTCCATCTTCGTGGCATACACAAGATGGGGCATGTGAATGGAACAACCAAAGCTCCTAGTGAAGCAAATGTGGATGCCTTTGCTAAGTGGGAGGATGATGATGGATCTGTGATGGCTCTCCTCTTCAAAGCCATGACTGAAGATGTTTTACAGTTGGTGGAAGAGTGTGATACTGCTGAAACAATATGGAAGACATTGGGGGATCTGTATACCAATGAGTCTGATTTTATACAGGTTCATGAATTGATGTGTAAGGCTGCTAGTATGCAACAGAACGGGCAACCAGTAGCTGTGTATTTCACCAAGCTGAAGAATGTATGGGCTGAAATCGATCAGAAGCGTCCTTGCAAGATCAAGAATCAGGAAGATCTTGTATGGTACCAGAAGGAGAAGGAACTAGAAAGGGTTCATGTATTCCTGAGAGGGCTTGATGAGAAGCATAGCAGTGCGAAGGGAGAATTGCTTAGAATGACAGACCCTCCTAGTTTGAACACAGCTTTTACATACATCCGCAAAGATGAGTCTCAGCAGGAAAGTGTCAAACATGCACAGGTTGAAGTATCTAGCCTCGCCGTTCAGGCCAAGTCACGGGCACCTTTCCTTCAGCAGCAGAGTTCAGCCCCACTTCATCAGTAAGGTTTCCCACAAGGCTCTACTAACCGCCCTCGTCCTCAATGTTCTTATTGCACTGATCTTGGGCATGTTCGGGAGACTTGTTGGAAGTTGCATCCACACCTTAAACCTAAAAATCAAGGTTTTTGTCCCAAAGGGAAAACAGCTGCGGTTCAATTGGTCCAAGAACCAGATTTCTATGGAGTGACTGGCCAAGATCATCATACGGCTGGTGGAGCTACTCCTACAGCCTCTATAGCTGGTCGAGGTAAAATTGGTATGGCTTTAAAGGTTTCTAACTTTGTTGGTTCTGATACATGGATTATTGATTATGGTGCCTCCGATCATATGACTTATGACAAATCATATTTTACTGAATTGTCTTCCCCATCCGTGTCCTATGTAACCAATGCCAATGGTGAGGCCTTTCCTGTGTTAGGGTCAGGGTCAGTTCGTATTACTCCCACCTTAGAACTTCATAATGTGTTATATGTGCCTGACTTGTCTCACCATTTGATATCTGTTCCCCAGCTGAATACTGAGTCTAAATGCTCCGTAACCTTTTATCCTATGTATGTGATTTTTCAGGATCTTCTCACCAGGGAGATAATCGGTCGGGAGTATCTGAGGGGCAGGTTGTTCCATCTGGATCAGACATACGCAGGAGAGAAACCAGGAGCACAGTCTCGCACCGCTTTGACTTCGAGTTCTGATAAGCTAAGTGAAATTTGGTTGTGGCATCGCCGTTTAGGGCATCCCTCTTTTAGTCTTATGAGAAAAACCATGCCTACTTTGTTTATTGGTGTGGATGAGTCTATTTTACATTGTGAAACATGTGTTTTGGCAAAGAGTCATCGTGCTACTTATTCTCCTAGTATTTCTAATAAAAGTGTTACTCCTTTTGAGTTGATTCATTCTGATGTTTGGGGACCTTCTAGAGAACCCACGGTCTTGGGTATGAGATACTTTGTGTTGTTTATTGATGATTGTACGAGATTGTCATGGGTTGCTCTTCTTAAAACCAAAGATGAAGTATTTCCAGCTTTTCAAACCTTTCGCACTCTTGTTCAAACACAATATCATAGCACCATTAAAGTCCTTCGTTCTGACAATGGGGGAGAATATGTTAATCATGTTTTCCACGAGTTTTTCAAAACCCATGGGATTGTTCACCAAACTACATGTCCACAAACACCAGAACAAAATGGTGTGTCTGAAAGGAAAAACCGTCATTTACTTGATATGGCTCGTGCCCTTCTCCTTAGTGCTCATATGCCTAAGTATCTTTAGGGCGATGCCGTACATGCTTCTTCTCATCTTATCAATCGTCTTCCATCCAGTGTCCTTCAGGGGAAAATTCCATTTGAGGTTCTTGCATCTCATGTCTCCTTACCTTCATTTCATAATCTTCCAGCTCGTGTCTTTAGTTGTGTTGCTTTTGTCCATGTCCCTAAAAACCAAAGGTCTAAGTTGGATGCCCGGGCACTTAAGTGTGTGTTTGTTGGTTACGGAGGCTATCAGAAAGGGTACAAATGTTATCATCCACCTACCAGAAGGTACTATATCACTATGGATGTTACTTTCTTTGAGGACATGAGTTATTTTTCCTCTTCGGATACAGCTCTTCAGGGGGAGAATTTATATTTTGAAGAGCTGTATTATGGAAAGGGGGAGGAATCAGAAGGAGGAGTGGAAGTCACACAAGTAGGAGGTATTTTGACGGATCCAGTTGAAAGCATCATCTCCAGAAGCAGAAGCTCCAGACATCCAGACACCTGCAGTTGAAGACACAACTGCCCCTCCTACCATCACTTCTACCCCTGACCCACAACTTCCTGGTACTGAAGATCACTCATTTGAGGTATGTCCATCCACTGGTACTAGTAATAGTGAGTCTAATGTTGAGCAATATGTGTTACCAAATAGGACCACTCGTGGTCAATCAGCCAAAAGATATGAACCTACTCTTACAGCCAAATCAAAATACCCCGTAGCCAATTATATGTCCACTAGGAGGTTGTCTAAGTCATATGAATCATTTGTGAATCAAATATCTGCTATATCAGTACCTAACAGAGTGCAGGATGCGTTGGGGGATCCAAAGTGGAGGAAGGCAATGGAGGAAGAGATGGAGGCGTTGCAGAAGAACAGTACTTGGCAACTCGTGTCTCCACCACAAGGCAAGAAGGCTGTAGGTTGTCGTTGGGTGTTTACTGTGAAACATAATGCAGATGGATCAGTGAATCGGTACAAAGCACGCCTTGTAGCAAAGGGGTTTACTCAGACATATGGTATAGACTACGATGAAACATTTGCTCATGTGGCCAAGATGAACACTATTCGGGTTCTGCTCTCATTTGCCGCTAGTTTAAACTGGCCACTCCGACAGTTTGATGTCAAGAATGCATTTCTTCATGGAGAGTTAGCCGAGGAAGTGTACATGAGCCTTCCACCTGGGTATGTCGTTGCTTCTCCTGGTGATTTTGTATGCAAATTGAGAAAGTCACTGTATGGTCTCAAACAGTCGCCTCGTGCTTGGTTTGGAAGATTTTCACAATTCATGCGGAATGTTGGTTACAAACAGAGCAACTCAGATCATACCTTATTTCTCAAGCACCAACAAGGGAAGGTAGCAGCTCTAATTATTTATGTGGATGATATGGTAATCACTGGCAATGATACTGTTGAGATGGATAGACTGCAGAGACAGCTAGCCTCTGAGTTTGAGATGAAGGACTTGGGTGAACTTAAGTACTTCTTAGGAATTGAGGTAGCCAGGGGGAGAGAAAGGATCTACCTGTGCCAGAGGAAGTACGTTCTTGACTTGCTGACAGAGACAGGTTTGTTGGATTGCAGACCTATTGATACTCCTATTGAGCAGAATCATTGTTTAGCTGAGTATCCAGATCAGGTACCTACTGATCGAGCTCGCTATCAGAGGTTAGTTGGGCGCTTAATTTATCTAGCTCATACTAGACCAGATATTGCATATGCAGTAAGTGTGGTGAGTCAGTTCATGCATAACCTGAGTGAGAGTCACATGAATGCTGTTATGAGAATTTTAAAGTACCTGAAGTCAGCTCCAGGAAGGGGAGTGTTGTTTTCTAAACACAACAATATCCTTGAGGTTTGTGGCTTTACAGATGCAGATTGGGCTGGAAATATTACAGACAGGAAGTCAACATCAGGTTACTTTACATTTGTGGGAGGTAATTTGGTTACATGGAAGAGTAAGAAACAGAAAGTTGTGGCACGATCTAGTGCTGAGGCTGAGTATAGAGGTATGGCTCACGGAGTATGTGAATTGTTGTGGCTGAGAAATCTGTTACATGATCTGGGTTTCAAACTCAAAAGTACTATGCAGTTGTATTGTGACAACAAGGCAGCCATTGACATATCACAGAATTCAATACAACATGATCGTACTAAGCATGTGGAGGTTGATCGTCACTTTATAAAGGAGAAGATAGATGCCAAAATTATTAGCTTTCCTTTTGTTCCATCTGAAGAGTAACTTGCATATATACTTACTAAAGGAGTTTCCAGGAAGGTATTTTATGACTCACTAAGCAAGTTGGACATGATTGATGTGTATGCGCCAACTTGAGGGGGAGTGTTAGCGTGAGTCATAGTTTAACGTTATAAGTAGAATATATTGTAATATATTGTAATTATTTCGTAGTTAGTACTTACCTGTTATATTCTTGTAAACTTCTTTATATACCTCCGCTGTGAGATGAATAAATCATTAGAAAATTCATTCTTAATCTTGTTATATTTGACTGAGTGGGCCAAAAAAGTTGAGAGGAGTGAGATGTGTATTAAGAATATTGGAGTGTGTATATGTAATATCTACGAGGAAAAAAATAAAATAAAATAAAATAAATTAAAGAAAAAAAAGAAAAAGAAAAAAAAAACTGGTTAAGCCCTGAACCCTCAGTCCTCAGTCTCACTAAAACCCAGAGCATTTGAAGGTTTCCCGGAGAGAGAAATGGGCCCAGGAGGATTGAAGGAAGTGGTGAAGAAGTTGGCAGAGATGGAGTTCATCAGCGGCGGCGGAGCCATCAACTGGTTCCCAGGCCACATGGCTGCTGCCACCACCGCCATCCGCGAGCGCCTGAAGCTCGCCGACCTCGTCATTGAGGTCCGCGACGCTCGCATCCCCTTGTCCTCTGCCAATCAGGACCTTCAGCCCCAACTCCGCTCCAAACGCTCCCTTGTTGCCCTCAACAAGAAGGACCTCGCCAACCCCAATATCATGCATGTAATATATATTCCTCATCTCTGATCTTCTTCTTAGTTCTTGTTATTGTTATTGTCATTCTTGATGAATTCGATACTTAGTGCTTCAATTTCTGCAGAGGTGGACTCGGTTTTTTGAATCGTCCGGGAAAGACTGCCTTGCCATAAGTGCACATAGCAAGAGTTCTGTTTCCAAGGTAAGGGGTTCTTAGTTTGCAATTTGTATTTTTGATTTGGTTTTCAAATCCTGACTTGTGTTCTGGGTTAATCAAAGCTTCTTGAGCTGGTGGAGTATAAACTGAAGGAGGTGATTTCAAGGGAACCCACCCTGCTTGTTATGGTCGTTGGCGTTCCTAATGTTGGCAAATCAGCTCTGATTAATTCTATTCATCAGATTGCGTCGTCTCGCTTTCCTGGTGAGTTCATAATCTCAATGTCAGTGGCTGATCTTCCATGTTTGTTATTTTTCTGGAAAATAGAAATGTGTATAGTAGCACCGCACATTGAAGAATGACAATTTTTCGAATTTCTCTGTTAGTGCAGGGGAAGATGAAGCGAGCTACGGTCGGTCCATTGCCTGGTGTTACTCAAGACATTGCTGGATACAAGGTCAATCACCACTTTTGTTCTTGAGTTTTTCCTCTTCTCTATATCTATATTTCATCGTTGCTCTAACCTTGTTCAATTTGTTTATCTACAGATTGCTCATCAGCCTAGCATATATGTTCTTGACACTCCTGGTGTATTGGTTCCAAGTATCCCGGACATCGAGACAGGGTTAAAGCTAGCTCTTGCAGGTCTGTCCTTTTTCTTTTTTCAGTTGAACTCAAAGGAATTTCTCATAGCAATTTGCTCCAGTAGTTATTAGTGTGGCTTTGGCATTGGGAATGTATTGGACCTTCTTAGGCTTACATGGTATATAGAGAGAAATGATTTAGGAAGTTGTGGTACAATTGCACTCGATATGTCATCAATTATTTCCTTTGATCTTTTGGTTCTTTCTCCTCAATTTCTTTCTTTTATTCTTTTGCCTTTCTGAAAGTTTATATTTTATCCTCGACAGGCTTGGATGTACGCTTATCGACAATTACATAAACTATTTCATTGAATCATTGTGAATTATGTGTGTGTGTGTGTGTGTACATGTTCAATATTTCACTTTCCTAAAATAAATGGATACTGCAGCTTGCTAGCAAGTGGTAAATTGTGATTTAGGTTCCATGTCAATTTCTCTTGAAATGTAATGATGTTTTGAAAATGTATGGTACGATTAAATAAATGGTAACCTGTAGAGACCTGTGAAAACATATACCAAATATTGAAGCCTTAAGTGAGGTGTTAGAGAAAATAAGGGTATTTTAACATGTATTATGTCTTGTGGCATTAAACATATAAATGGAATTATTACTCAGATAATTTACTTCTGATGTAGAACAAAGGAAGGCTGGTTCTGAGTGCTTATGGTGGACTTAGAAGGTCAGAAGATGAATAGTTTTTAGCAGAAAGAGAAGACTTAAGGCTGCTGTAGTTTCAGAGTACTTAGTGAAATAGAGAATGAAGGGAGCTGAAGACATAGACCAAGGTAACTGAGGACTCTCAGACATATTGCATAACAAGACGCCCTTTGAAAACTCAGATGCATTGGACTCACTCTAAGACTCAAACAGACTCTCAATAGCGCTAGACTCGTATACGTATCTTAAACTTGGCCTTAACTCTTAGGATGGGGTGCCTTGGGAATTTGCAGTGCAGATTTCTGCTCTGATTGCTTTAATGGTCCTGGTTTTGGAAAAGGGAAGAAAGCCAAAATGTTGTGGGGGTGCGATGTCCCTTTGGGTGTTATAGATGGAAAGAAATAGAAGAAGTTTTGAAGTCTATGAAGGGGTGGGGCTTGAGGACTTTTGGGAGGAGTTAGATTTTTGGCCATCTTTTGGGCTTCGGTTTCTGAGGCTTTTAAAAATGATAGTTTATCTTGTAATTTAAGGGATTGGAGAGCAGCAGTAGTCTAGGAGTATTTTCTGTTTCTCTTTTGGTAGTTTTATTAGGGGTTTTCAGATTATGGTACTTCTCTCTTGAGCTTTTTCTGCATCTATGTTTTGTGGACTTTTGTCCACTTTGTCTGTATTCGTCTTCTTTTCAATAAAATCTGTTTCTTTTCAAAGGGAAAAAAAAAAGTCTGAGGATGGCTCCTCCTCTATTTACATGTTATCTCTTACTCATGAAACTCTTAAACTACTGCGGTTGAGACTAATGGACAAAAAAGGCCTTAGCTCTGGTGCTGGGGTAATGAACTTAATCTTGGGCTTCCACAGAGGTATTCCTTTTCCAGCCAGCTGCATTCACTGGATTAACATGCTTTTCATTGCTGGCTTATATGGAAAGATGCTCAATCCTTGTGAAATCTTACGGTTATCGTCAAACTTCCTATCTTTAAAGTGTGTAATCCATGTGAGTGTGAGTGTTGATAAGCTAAATACATACTTTGAAGTACTTCCAAATTCCGTGTGTATAAAGAAGACCGAAAATATCATGTACATGATTAAATCTTGAAATATTGATGAAATTCACTGAAGCCTCTCTTAGAAAGCTGAACCCTTTGTTCTTCATATCCAGCTAAGCTATAGGTTGGCATGTGAGAGTTTGTCCTTGGCATTTACTTTTGGTGTGGGTGGATGTATGTTTGTTTGGTCAGCATACGAAACCACTGGATCTAATATGTTTATCAAATGAACCTGCAGGATCTGTTAAAGATTCAGTGGTGGGGGAGGATCGTATTGCTCAATACTTACTTGCAGTTCTAAATACTAGAAGGACTCCTCTTCACTGGCGGAACGCACATAATAGCAGAACGGAAGGCATTCAATATGAAGCTGAGGAAAAAGTTGACTATAGTCTTAAAAATCTTCGACCAAGGAGGAAGGTGCCAAATAAGTCTGATGTACTGTACATTGAGGTAATTGATGTTCTTGTATTCTTCTTTTTATGCACAATGGTACCCCAGCCTTCGGTGCAATGTGGGATTGATTCAAACTTCTGAGGTATACAAGATGCCTAATACCCCAAGCTTCGAACTTTAAACTTATAGCGTACATTAAATATAGTTTTCATCCTATACTTGTAGAAGTTTTTTTCATTACCAGATATTATATTTTACTATCTAACTTGCTCAAGTTTCTTGGGGAATTAGCCATGCAGTTGGTTTTTCTGTTCATGTTATCTACTTGTATAATTTGTATATAGGAATTAATGTCTTCAAATAAGTTTGTAAGGGAATTGTGGGGTGGTATGGAGAAAGAAGTGAAGGGATTCTTTTAGATTATAGGCTGGAATTTGTGGCATAGATTTGGGACATCAGTATGGCTTTCAGTTTAAGTTGGTTTTATGGGGAACAGCCGAACAGGTTATGTTGCTTTAGTTGTTGTTTGGTTTAGGATGCTGCTGTATGTTGAATATTTTGAAGTTATAGGGTGGAATCTTTTGTATAGAGAGATTTTGGACATCAGTACGGGTTTCATTTTCATTTTTTTTTTCAGATCAGTTTATGGATAGGCTATGTTGCTATAGTTCTTGTTTGGTTTAGGAGCTGTATGTCACCGATAATCTTTGTGTTTTGAGAGAATCCTTTTTCCAATAGAAAGAAAGATGATTCTGTTTGGGCCCTTCATGCAATATCCATGGTAGCCTGAAATAAAGAAAAAGAAGGAAATGGAATTCAATATTAGGTTTGGTGTTTGATCAAAACACCGAGTGTTTGTGAACTAAATAAATAGCCTCTTGGACTCAATATTGTTAGTCTTTTACTTAACGGTCTCTGAACACGGGGTACATAAGGGTTATGTTTAACAACGAATGAAGAAGAAAGTCTGTCAGGGTTGTCAATAATATGTTTGGTTTCTTAAGACTGAATGAGTAGAGTTACAATGAGCAATATTGACTGTACAGCCATTTAACTTCATTGTCTTGCTCATTGTAAGAAGAAAATATAAAATAGTAAATAAATTATTACATGAGTGCAAGGATGGAGGAACTTTGAGAGAGAAAGTTCTGGTGAGTTTTTGGGCATCTGTTTTATTGGTTTCTAATATTACATGCTTTCTTATATACTGCCCTGCTTTGGACAGCAGCTGTGATCTAGTTTTTTGGTCACTGAATCTTAGTTGCTAGTGTTGTATCTCATGAGTTATCTTTTGTTTTTCTCTATTGTGGTCATCTTCTCCAGTCTCCACTATATTTGTTTCAAGATTTTTTTTTTTTTTTTTTTTTTTGGGATAGAGTTATTTTATCATGTTTTTGACCTATAGAAGTTGATTTTTATTAAAAAAGAAAAATCAATTTTCTGTTAAATGTCAACTTTTAACTCATGCTCAATCGGACCCAAAAAAAAAAAAAAAAAAAAACAAAAAACAAAATAGTGATGCTCTCAATCCATTTTTCCATTGCTATCCATATTTGTCCGTCACTTTGCAGTTGACATTTGGGTTCCTTTACGCTGTTTGCACACGATTATAGTGTTTTTGGCAAACCGTTACGTGAGACATGGTTTAAAATATTTCTAATAGGAGAAAATTCAAATTCTTTTACCTTTTGTTTTTATCAAATTATCTTTTACTGATTTACTTCTAAATTTTATTAAAGGTAAACCTGTCAATTGAGAAAAAAGAATTATTCGATGCAGTGAGTAGTAAGTAACTAATTTAATTCGAAAACTGAAAATATATTAATAATAATTTTGTGAGTGCAAAGATGTAATTTAAGTTGAGGATTAGGGAGAGTAAGATGTTCGATTCTACATCGATGTTGCTGATATTTCTTCGCTTTTCAGGATCTTGTAACGAAAGTTCAGTGTGCACTCTATTCGACTCTCTCAGAATTTGATGGCAGTGTAGATGATGAAGCTGACTTGGAGATGCTTATAGATCAGCAGTTTGAAGCACTGCAGAAGGCACTGAAGATAGCTAACAAGGGGCCAGAAGCTCGGTTGATGGTATCAAAAAAATTTCTTACCTTATTTAGAACGGGGAAGTTAGGTCCTTTCATCCTTGATGATGTCCCGGATTCTAATTTACCTTAATGAGATCTATCATTTTGAACTTTTTCATGAAAGTCTCTTGGCTGCAATCTAAATGTTGTATTAGTGGTCTCTCAATTTTTCTTTTCTGTTGTATTAGTTGTTATTTGGTAGTCAGTTGTTCATGTTTGCAAACACTCTGAAGCAGGCTCCAATACTGAATATAAACTAGGTAAATGTTGGTAGGATCATGTTTTCTTATTAAATCTTAGCGTTCGTGTGACTAGCACATCTTAAAGTTATTGCGAAAGCTATAGACGAGTTGTCTTCCTGTTGGTTCAAAGCAGAACAAACCGTAAGAACAAGAAGTTATGTTACCTGCACACTGAATAGAGCAGACAACTCGAGGCTTTTGTATTTCAGTGTTTCCAGGAACAAAAATGAGTGGTTATGCAGACTGATCTAGCATGTTAAAAGGAGCTCTACTTATCATCAAAAGGAGTAATAACAGTTTGGCTACCAGAGGACACTTTCTGGTGTTTGAGATTAGTTGCTGCAAGTTTAGTTTGAATGAGTAACAACAGTTTGGCTACAGAAGGTGACTCTTTAGTGTCCCAGATAAGTTGCTGCAATTTTAGGTTGAATTACAAGCTAAAATAGGGGCGGAACTTATAGTTTTTAATTGATTTAGTCCATCTCCCTTAAGCAGGGAAATATTTCAAACTCCAGAGTAGGCTCCAGGATTGAACTCGGTACTCAGACACGAATTTTGGCAAATGTAGATACTTTCTCAGAAAATTTAAGTGGACAACTGATCTTACCAAATCCTAAAAGCACTAGGAAACCTACAAAAGTTCACAGGGAAAAGAAAAAAAGGAAGAGAGAGAGAGAGAGAGAGAGAGAGAGAGAGAGTCATCCTCCTGCTCAGGCCATGTAGGAACGTCATCATCAAAAAGTGAGAGTTCTATCCAAATTCAACCGGCAAATCAAAAGGAACTACATTCTCGATCATCATAATAGTAAGGGTTAACTACTGTTTAGTCCTTGAGCTTTTGACCATAAAACACTTCAGTCCCTGACCTTCTAATTTCACACGTTTAGTTCCTGTACTTCAAAATTTCAGACCAATAGGTCCTTGCCATCTAAAAGTCGCGGTAAAATGTCTATCATGCCCTCAGTTTTTTTTTTTTATAATAAATTTATTCCTTTCTCTTTTTTTTTTTAAATTCTTTTTTCTTTATTTTATTTATTATTTTTTTTTTCAAACAGAAAGAAAGAAAGAAAAACAGAAAAAAAAAATAAAAAAAAAAACAGAAAGAAAGAAAGGGAAAAAAAATAAGTAATTAATTAAAAAAAGAAATGAGGGCATAATAGACATTTTACCGTGACTTTTAGACTGCAAGGACCTATTGGTCTGAAATTTTGAAGAACAAGGACTAAACGTGTGAAATTAAAAGGTTAGGGACTGAAGTGTTTTTCGACCAAAGTACAAGGAATAAAAAGTATTTAACCCTAATAGTAATAACACTGCGGTAGTGGAGGAAGGCAGCCATTGTCCAAACTTAGCCGAGATTGATGACGTCCAATTCCATGAGGGGACTGATGTGCTTGGATTCCATTTATTGGAGCTCTATTTGTCCCAAATTGAGCTCCAAAACCACAAGGAGCCTGTTGGAAATCAGGAAACACGGGACTGCTGGCAAGACTGGCAATAGCAGACCCAACGCTGTTAATAACAGAGGGCCTCGAAGAGTTTTGAAGTGATGGATGGTCTTGCTGATGATCTGCATGCAAGTTTTTATGCAAATTTATCACCTTTTCAGATCCATTTGAACCATCATATGGTGTAGTGATCGTTCCATTGTTGTTGTGTCCTCCAGCAAGGCTGGAAATAGCAGAGATAACACTGTTAATAACTGGCAGCTGCGAAAAGCTTGGAAGCAATGACAGGTTTTGTTGATGATGAGCAAGCGACCTTGCACCTAAATTTGTCACCTCTTGAGACACATAACCAGTAGTGGGGCCATATGGTACTGTCATGATTCCATTGTATAATGCTTGCACACTTTCATTGCTCACGTTCAGTTGTTCACCTAGGTTTGGAGTCGCAGAGCTTTCGAGCACTGGAAGATCCTGCTCTAATGGCTCTGAATCTGTCATCTGTGTTCTCTCTTCATCCCCAATATTTGGTTTAGACAACTTAGGCAACTTAGGTTTAGACATCTTACTTAGATAAACCTTGCACAGAACCCAATCATCCAACTGCACCAAAAAACAAACGGCTATCAACGTATGCACATGAATAAATCCATGACGTATAATGAATTAATGATACTGAAATTAGTTAATGGTGCAATATATTGTATACATACCCTGTTGTCCCCAGGAGCTCTAGTAGTGCCTGTGGATGGTGAAATGTTTTCCTCGATTTTGTATTCATGCATAATCCAATTGGTCTTTTTTGCTTCATGTTTTGATTTCAGATCATAAAAGACCAGGGTTTTCCTGGTTCCAATTACCTTCCACATTTGACTGAAAATTTCCAGGTCTGTACCAGTTGCCTTCCATAATCCATCACCTTCACCAGTTATACGGCTCGGAAGCTTACCATTTGGATACTTCCGATCCCTTGGGCTGAAGAAGTACATTGTCTCCTCTTCCCGAAATTTGTGTATCTCTGTCGGCAACAAAATAACAAGTGAACATATTAATCTCGCCCAAGAACAAAAAATTTACAATACAGTGCTTACGTAAAAGGTGATATATAGAAATTTCTTTTTCTTTGGTTCTGATATAGAAACTATGAACTGATGAATGAAACAAAATTTTGAATTCTAAATGCGTTAATGTCATTTTTGTTGTTGTTGTTGTTGTTGTTGTTACTTGTGAATGACTTGGGCCCTAAGCGTGCCTGCAGGTTTTTATTCATCTATACATAATAAAACATAGCTAAAACTAGTCCAGGATATAAAATTGTATAATGGGTTATGTGCCAAATAACAAATATAATTTAAGAGAGAAAAAGAATTGAGAAAGAGATGGAGACAGATATGTGAAAAATATAGATACTTGAGCTGATTAGTAATTCATATAATTGTCTCTCTCTTTCTCTTTAACAACAATAGAAATCATATACCGACTAGTCGTCCGTGACTAATGATCCCTAATTATGTATTACAACGATAATTTTCTTGAACCTAAAATTACTTTCTTAGTTAATTATATTATTACTTGTTTATTATGGAGAAAGAACGAAGTTATGGAACAACTGAGAGGGTAGATAGTACCACTTAAAAGTCAAGAATTTGCATCTAAACCTTGTTACTCCGATTGATGGTATCTTCTTTAAATGAGACTTAGATCAAAATAAAATGACTAAAATAATGAAGTTATAATAATCTAAGTATTTAATACATAATTAATCGTTGAGCGACCACAAAGTATCGAAAAGGAAGACAGGGCTCTATATCTCTTTTACCTAATTACCTTAAATCCTCTATGCGCAAATTTTTTATTCATAGTAAGCCCTAGGATTCTAAAACGACTGACTACACATATGGGTCTTCTGTATTTCTTCATACCGAACGCGCGTACTCATTCATATGCAGTTAAAAGAAAAGAAAAAAGAGTACGTTTGGAGAAACAACAAAGCAATATGTGTATATAATCATGTGTGTATGAGAGAGAGAGAGAGAGAGAGAGAGAGAGAGAGAGAGAGAGAGAGAGAGAGAGAGAGAGAGAGAGAGAGACAGACAGACAGACAGACAGACAGACAGACCGACCTGCTAGTTGCATGCGACTGAACTTATATAGATTGAGGTCAAGGATTTTGTTGGTGGGCAGAGGTTTATTCAAGAGTTTGTTCATCAAGTACTGAAGAATCAACTCTTCATCACTAGGTTGAAACTTAAAGCCCCATGGAAACCTGTTGTAAAAGAACGCATATGGCTTCATCATCTCGATGTCATCATACGGAGCTGAATTGTGAGGTTTTGGGTTCCTACTAGTACCAGCCATATCGATATTTAAAAATTGGAGTACTTGATTCTGATCTTAAGAGCGACTCTTTCTCAATTTAACTCTTACTCTTCTATGGTTCACAAATAGGAACTTAACTAGAAAACCTTCTCCCTGTTAAACACTATTTTAAAGTACACCCAAATCTGTACCCAAAACGAAAAGCATACCCAAATTAAGTACAACCAAATCAGGTTTGATACTACCAGGTGGTCAGAGGGTTGACTTTCTTCTAATTTGTACTAATTTTGTAGTGCACTCCCTTTCGCAATTATATCCTAGAACTAGAACCCGAAAACTAATAATTTTCTAATATTTGTGTGCATGCAAAATTAAGAACATTATTTATCAATGTCCTTTTCAACAATCTGCACAATGTCCGGCCGGGACGCTCGCATTCCCTTGTCCTCTGCCAGTCAGGACCTTCAGCCCCAACTCCGCTCCAAACGCTCCCTTATTGCCCTCAACAAAAATTAAGGACCTCGCCAACCCCAACCCCAATATCATGCACGTAATATTCCTCATCTGTGTTCTTTGTTGTAGTTGTTATCATATTCTTGATGAATTCGATGCCTGGTGCTTCAATTTCTGCAGCGATCGATGGACTCGGTTTTTCGAATCGTCCGGGAAAGGTTGCCTACCCATAAGTGCACGTAGCAAGAGTTCTGTTTCCAAGGTAGTGTATTCTTAGTTTGCAATTTGTATTTTTGATTTGGTTGTCAGACCCTTCACAATTTAATTGTGTTTTGGGTTAATCAAAGCTTCTTGTGCTGGTGGAGTATAAATTGAAGAGACAAACTATGGTACTGTGATGTTTATTGTACACTCAGTTTACATTTATTTGAACAAAAATTACAATTATTTGAATTGAAATTACAACATTGAGAACAAAGTTACCATATTCATTTACACTATTTATATATAATTAAACAAAAGTTACAACATTGACAACAAATTTGTTCAAAAACTTGTAACAAGGTCGTAAGTGGTGTAATTATTATTATTAAAACTAAGATTACACAAAATAGGCCTCAATATTACTACTCTAACAATAAATTTGTTGTTACATTTATAAATATGTATATGAGATACAGGTATGTATTATAGAATATTTTTCCTAAACAGAAATGGAGCTTTTTGATTTCATCACTGCTCTGACTTCCAGGAGGTTATTTCAAGGAAAACCACCCTGCTTGTGTTATGGTCGTTGGCGTTCTTTTTTCTGTTCATCAGATTGCGTCGTCTCGCTTTCCGGGGTGAGTTCATAATCTTAATGTTAGTGGCTGCTTTCTCATGAATTTATTATGCCGGAAAGAAAGAAGTGTATATAGTGTGGCTGGAAGTCAGCAATATTGCACATTGAAGAATGACAATTTTCGAGTTTCTTTCTTAGTGGGGGGGAAGATGAAGCGAGCTACGGTCGGTCCACTGCCTGGTGTTACTCAAGGCATTGCCGGATACAAGGTCAATCACCAATTTTGTTCTTGAATTTTTCCTCTTCTCTTTATTTCATCATTAGTTGCTCTAACTTTGTTAAATTTTATATCAGTTCATAGTCCTTCAGATATAGGTTTGGATCTATGGTTATCATAGACAAACACATAAACTACTTCATGGAATCATTGTGAATTAATATATTTATACATATGTATTTATTTAATATTTCACTTTCCTAAAATAAATTGATACTGCAGCTCCCTTGCAAGTAGTAAATTGTGATTTAGGTTCCCTGTCAATTTGCCTTCACATGTGATCTTGTTTTGAAAATGTATGATAAGATTAAATAAATTGTAAACCATAGAGACCTGTAAAAACATATACCAATGGTTCAGCCTAAAAGTGTTAGAGAAAATGAGGGAGCATTTTAACAGGTCTGATGTCTCGTGGCATCAAACATATAAAAGCCTCAACTCTTAGGATGGGTGCCTTGGGATTTCTGCTCTGTTTGCTATTAATCGTCCTGGTTTTGGAAAAGCAAAGAAAACCAAAATGTAGCGGGAGTGTGGTGTCCTTTTGGTGTTGTGGATGGAAAGAAATAGAAGGTTTTGAAATCTATGAAGGGGTAGGGCTTGAAGATCTTTAGGAGAGTTGGATCTTGGGCAGTTCTTTGGGCTTCAGTTTCTGAGACTTTTTAAAATTATAGTTTCTCTTGTATTATAGGAAAAAGTCACAAACAGTACTCCAACTTAAAAGTCATTCTATACCTTGATACCTCATCTTTTAAATATATCACTTTGGTACCTCAATTTATTATATATGCGCGTATAAGTTTCATACACGCCGTTAAGTCAAGTGTCATAGATTTCTGTCATGGATATTTTCATTAATTTGTATTTTTCCACCAAAAATCTCACGGTATTTGCCACTTAACAAGAACTCACTCTGTTAATTCATAATTATTTTTGTTAAAAAAATAAAAACATAACAAAAACACTTGTTGCATCCTTCTTCATTGCCGATGAAACCAACCAAGCATTGATCTATATTTATAGAGTAATCAAATAACTACAACAACCATAGACCCTAAAAATTTCTAGCAATTTCTACAACTCAGCTGGACATGCAATCTGCTATGATTGGTCATTGGTATTGAAATTGATATACATAATGAATTGAACAAGCATTTTTCCTTTTTGGTCTGAAGAGTTCTTCAATTAAAAGGGGAAGGCTCAAACTAGAACTTGAAAGAAAATCAGTATCTACCCAACAAATTACACTTGAAGAGCTAAGAGAGGTCGAATTGATTCAGACCCGAATTGATCAGATTTCACGGGAAACCAGAGATTTTGTCTCTTCTCCGCTGAGGATGAGACGAGAAGAGATGGTGGTCTGGGATTCATCAATCTGTGTCCTCCCCCTCCTCCTCTGTTGAAGACGAAGCCATCGGCCACGACATGGTGCTCGTGATCGGAAAGAGGGGGAGAGAGAGAGAGAGAAATATGAGAGTAGTACAGTGTAATTGTTTAATTAGTCCGAGGGCAAAATTGTTATTTTTCTTTAAATTGAGTTAGTTGGAATAAAAATCTCTTGGCGCTTTAGCCTATTCTAGTGCTATGGGTCAAAAATCCTTTTCAATTATTCAGTTTCCTGGGATCATAGCAATAAGTCAAAATTTCCAGTACAATAACTTAAATTGATCTTTCATAAACTCAAATATTATAATATTTTCTTTGATGACAGATTTTATTTTTAGCAAAAAGAAAGGAACTTTAGATCCTCTCTAATGAAATTTTTGGTGGAAAAATATAAATTGACGAAAATACACATAGCAAAAAGCTACGTGACACTTGAGTTGACGGTGTTATTAACGGAGTGTACAAATGTTATGCATAAATAATAAGTTGAGGTACCAAAGTAACATATTTAGAAGATAAGGTAGCAAAGTGTAGAATGACTTCAAATTGGGATATTGTTTGTGACTTTTCTAGGGATTGAAGAACAACAATAGTTTAGGAGTACTTTCTATTCTTTTGGAAGTTTCGTTAGGTGTTTTTAGATTATATTACTTCTCTCTTGAACTTTTGCTGCATCTCTATTTTTTATGACTTTTTGTCCACTTTGTCTGTATTTATCTTCTTTTTAATAAGGAAAAAAGAAGCCTTTAGGATGGCTCTTCTGATATTATCTCTTAATGACTTAAACTCTTAAACTACCATGTTGAGACTAATGGACAAAAAAGGCCTTAGCTCTGGTGCTGGGGTAAAGAACTTAATCTTGGGCTTCCACAAAGAGTTTCATTTTCCAGCTAGCTTTATTCACTGCATTGACATGCTTTTCATTGCTGGCTTATATGTAAAGATGCTTCAATCCTTTGGAAATCTTGAGGCTACTGTCGAACTTCGTATCTTTAAAGTGTATGATTCCTATGAGTGTGAGTGTGATTGTGTGTGTGTGTGTGTAAGAGAGAGAGAGAGAGAGAGAGAGAGAGAGAGAGAGAGAGAGAGAGAGAGAGAGAGAGAGAGAGAGAGAGAGTGTGTGTGTGTGTTGATTAGCTAAATACATACTTTGAAGTACTTCCAAATTCCATGTGTGAAAAGAAGACTGAAAATATCATGTACATGATTAAATCTTGAAATATTGATGAAATTTACTGAAGCTTCTGTTAAAAACCTGAATCCTTTGTTCTTCTTATCCAGCTAAGCTATAGGTTGGCATCTGAGAGTTTTTCCTTGGCATTTACTTTAGGTGGGGGTGGATGTATGTTTGTTTGGTCAGCATGCAAAATCACTGAATCTAATATGTTTTATCAAATGACCCTACAAGATCTGTTAAAGATTCAGTGGTGGGGGAAGATTGTATTGCTCAATACTTAGTTGCAGTTCTAAATACTAAAAGGACTCCTCTTTTACAGGCAGAACTCACATAATAGCATGACATTCAATATAAACTGAGGAAAAAGTTTACTATATTCTTGAAAATCTTTGACCAAGAAAGAAGGTTCCAAATAAGTTTGATGTACTATCATTGAGGTACCACTAGTATACCAACTATAGCAGTTCACAATTTACCCAACCCCAAAATCATTTTATCACAAAGCTTCCGTTTTTGGTTCAGAATAAAGATTTCAAGAGAGAAATGGGTGTGTCTTTCATTGCTAATAGGAGCCTTATATATATAGATTACAAGTACATAATCTTGGAGTACAAGGATTCCTATTTAAATCGAACAAGGAATCTAGAACATTCTGTCCTATTACAACTATAGTTAGTAGTCCTAGTTTGACAAAGGCACAATAAAGCCAATATTCTTCAACACTCCCTCTTGTGCCGCTCAAACTTAGTGTCAATGATAACGTCATGACACTTCATATGCTGTCTCGTTAAAAACCCTGCTCGAGTAATAAAAACCTTGTAGGACAAAAACAACCTCGAGGAGAAGAAATAGAGTACAACACGTCCTTCACTCTTCAAGATCAAACATGTAGACATCATACCTTCTCTAATGTTGACATTTTCCCCTAATTGCTACAATCATGGGAGTTAGGATAATTTCCTCATTCTGATACTCTTCACGTGCTTCTCTAAGGTGTATTTAGGTAATCACTTAGTAAATAAGTTCAATGCATAATCCTCTGATCGAATTTGATTTACTTTAATATTTAAAAGTGCTTGTTGTTGCTGTTTATAAAAGAACTTAGGCGATATATGTTTAGTATTGTCACCCTTAATGAAACCTAGCTTCATTTGTCAATGCAAGCTAAATTATCCTCATAAATGCATGTAGGTTAATCTGTGTTAGACTCCAAACCACATGTTCCTCAAATATGTCTAATTATAGACCTTAGTCATACATTCACACACTGCTTCATGTAGAGCAATAATCTCCGCATGATTCGAAGAAGTGGCGACAATAGTCTGTTTTGTAGACCTCTAAGATACTGCAATATTTCCTATAGTAAAGACATAAACAGTTTAGGAGCGACCTTTGTGAGATTTAGAGAGGTACCCTCTGTCAGCAAAACCTATCAAAACATCACCACTGCTTTGATGTAAGGGAGGAGGGTGAAGCCAGCCACCCATGGTGGCGTCGCAACGCCTATGGTGTGGACGATGGCTTTTGGGCCAATAGAGTCTAAATCTATTCCTTTGTCCTTTCCTTTCTCTCTGTAGGGATAAAACTAGCTCATATATTGCACCTTTTAACTAAAGATAGTCTTTAGACCAGTCCAATGGTGGCAGGTTGGCGTTGAGATATGCCTGGACAAGTTCACAACGAATGAGATATCTAGTCTTATGCATTGTGTTAAGTGCAATAATGCGTCTAGCACATAGGCGCGTTGGCCCAGTAAAAATGGAAGAGTTTCCATTTTTGTAAACGAAAATTCAGGAAAGCTCTGGAGGTTTTCTCTCTCACCCAGTCGACTCGCTAGTTAAGGCACGACCCAAGCTAATTAAAAATCGCTCCTCTTGTGTCCTCTGGTGGTGCCACCAACTCTTGGCTTCATCTTTACCTCCTCTTCCTATCCATGGTGCTCACCTCCATTGATTTCCACCGTGCAAGGCAAATTGGAGCCTCTAATGCCGCATCAGATGGTCGGTGTCGTTCAAGCCGATTCCTACGAATATAGGGCCTGAAACCGGTTAGGTTTTGTCCTCATGCTGATTTCATCTATCACAACCTTGAAGATCGATTCAATTGGTGGACCTCTGAATCATGGCTTGAACTTTAACATGGTGAAACCTAACTTTCGGTGCCTATCTAGGCCAATCCAGGCCAAATTAGCCTTGGTGCCAAGTATGAAAGTTACTTTACTGTGATCTACATTCTGGACAGTTCGATTCTGCTTGTAGTTGTGAGTGGCGACTCATTTGGCCATGGTTGGAGCTGTTTCTTGCTCCATTATTATCTAATCATTGATACGAGCATTTTGATATATGGGTTGTTGTATATTTTGATCGTTTGAAACAAGCCAGGTTTTTCGTAGTTTCGATTCATTTGATTTTCGATCTGTGAGGATCCAATCGTTAGATCGAGTTATTTTGACATATTTATCATAGAAGTGTTCTGGAGACCTTGGGTGGTCTCGGATGAGGCTTCGTCTCGATTGGCGAAATCCTCAATTTTTGTCAAAGTTCATGTTTCGGATTTGCACGCTTTCATACTTCGTGTTGTGACGAGTTGTGAGTTGTGGCCTTATTGTGATTAGGTACTTGACGAAGTCATTTTGAGGGGAGTTGATGATTATGAGTTTTATCTTGTGTATCGTGTGAAGACGCAACGGGATTTACATGTGAGTAAATCTCACGAAGTTCATTTATAAATGGAATTTCCTAAATGTCGGATTTATTGTGTGGTGGGAAACAATATTAGTGATTGTGCTCGTTTTATTGTTTTGTGACTCAAATTTTCAGAAATGCAATATATATTTGGAAAAGGTGTTTTATATTGTTTCGAAAAAGTGTTTCGAGTTGTGTATAACATATTTCAGTCTTATGCGATCTATTAAATGTTTTTGTCTTTGAAGGTCGAGGGTCATTGTTGTGATCAATAGTGTGGAATCTTTTATTGAGATTTGTGTAACATTTTGGGTCTTGTGTGATCTATTTAAATGTTTTGGTCTATGGAGATCGAGGGTAGCAGGTTGCGACCGAGGTTAGAAATCGGGATATCAAGCCTTTGGCCGGGTGATTGGTGACAAAAGCTTTAGTCTGGTTGTCATTATTTCTCATGGGGGTAACAATTGAGGTTGCTCGTAACTCATGAATACATGCTTTAAAAGAGAGTCTCGAGAGTATTCTTTCTTTTGTGGTCCATGAGGAACTTGGCTTCATATTTATTTTATTTGAGTGAACAAATCGTATGATTTTGTCACTGTGGTGACGTGAATTGTCGTTGTGAGAAAAGGATGTTGAGTTTTGAAAAGAAACAAGATGTGGGTTATTTTCCTTTATTGAGTTTTGAAAGGAAACAATATGTGAGTTGTTTTCCTTTGTTGATTTTTGAAAAGAATCAAGGTTTGAGTTGTTTTCCTTGGTTGAATTTTCAAAGAAAACAAGGTGTGAGTTGTTTTCTTTGAGTTGAAAAGGTGATTTCTTTGCTTTAGTGTGACTACGTGAGTTGTTTGGTTGTCTTATTTGATTTCTTGTTTTATTTGAATTGTTTGATTTTAATGTAATCTCCTTAACTAAACTATATGCACTAAACTATATGCAGGATACTATGTTCTAAATTGTGTGACTTTAGGTGGTCTCCTGAACTAAATTCTTTGTAAGGATCACTGTTTTTACCTTGGTGAAATTGTGAGTACAGTTGTGGTTTGAGATTTATACTTCTTTGCAAGACTCATAATGAGTTGAGAAATGTTTTATAATGTCATAGTGATGATAAATGCTTCTTGTCGAGAGAAAAGAAGCTTGATTTCTTGGAATTTTTGTTGAGACTCCAAATGATTTGATTTGTCACAGTGGTGACTTATGTTTTCCTTAAAAAGAGAAGGATTTTGATTTTGGAAATAATCATTGTGTTGACTTGTTTCCAATGAGTCGAAAAGGTGATTTGTGGTTGTTTGAGTTTACTCACACAAGCTTAAAAAGCTTACTGGGTTCGTTGTTGCAACCCGATGCACTATTCCATGGTATAGGATTATTGTGCATGTCAGAGTAATCGTTGAAGCTGAGGCTTTGTTGCTATTATAGCATGGACATAGAAGTGTACTTGTGGTTTTAGTCTTCCGCTGTGTAGTGAGTGTGGTGGGTATGTTTACTTATTTAATTGTTGTTCAGTTTAATTTGTAAGCTCTTTCTAATGTAATATGTGACTCTAAAAAATGAGTCTGTATTGACATTTGGGTTCAAGGCATCTTTGAATTCTTGTTTTAAAAAGAAAAAAATTTATAGGTATTGAGTGTCGATATTGAACCATCACGCGTGGAGTATTTGTGATTGTTTAAATTGTTTTATTGATTGTGATAAAAAAAATCAAGATGTGACAGTGAAAACCCCAATATCTCATATACATACTGGCAAATACGTTCAAATCAAGTAAGACCAAACTATACATTTCCGTACCATTACTCTGTCTTATCTCATATCGATTTTGACTTAGGCATTGGACGGTTATAGGCCAACAATCTCGGTCTACCCTTAACCTATTTCTCTATCTTAGCAAGTTCTGGGACAGAAGGTGCTCAACCCGTGATTCTGTAAGTAGAGACTTCCCGATACCGACAGAAACAATAGTCGATTTGAAATTCAAATGAACCCTAGTGTATGGCGACTTGATTGACTTAGGGTTCGTGGGATCTTTAACACTAAACCTAAAATCGAAGTTATTGATTATAGATCCGAATTCAAACTTACTGTAGCACCTTCATCAACCCTATAGTCCTATAGATAGAGTCATCCTTTTCTACATAGAATACAAGCTGAATATACATACTCAATTATCGTTTCAACCAATATAGATATCCGATTTAGAATTGGTCGTAATGAGTGAAGCGAGTAGACCATTACAGCATCACAGTATGGTCAATAATACCACGTCTAAATTAGTTATAGCTAGCTATAGCGTGATTTTTATTTTAGTTCGATCACTTTACTCCTCTATATAAACATAAACTTTAATGTAAGTATTGTATAACATGATGCTAGAATTATAAATCCGAATAAAAAAGGTTCGCTATCCTCCCCCAACTTGTTATTTCTATCATATGATAACCACCGACTTGGATGTATTTATGCGTTTCTCAAAGCGTTGGATGTGAATGGTGACTATATTATCATCGTCTTTCTGTATCATTCCTCTCCTCCAGCGCCTTCAGTATCAGTCAATAACCATTACCATTAATGCCATCTTCCCCATCACTACTACAACAAAAGACAAATTTACTAGCCCTGATCCCTTCCCCTCTCTGCCATGCAGTTCTTACTACTCTAAATGCTGTTACCTAAAATCCGGGTTTCTTGATATGCGCATGATCTATATGTGTTTAACTACAATACCCCTTCTGCATGCAACAGTACTTTGACTGATAACTTACTGCAATATAAATGGAGGCAGTAGGCAAACTCTATTTACAGCATTCATATATAGGTGATAGGTCAACTGCAATCTGTGCTATTCCTTGGCTCTAACTTATCTATATCTCCGCCCACAAAGAAATTAAATGGCTATACTACTAAACGACAAAAAGAAAAGGGACGCCCATACTTCTTGTGGCTAGCATATTTATATCTATGAGAAGTCTAGCATATTTATATCTATGAGAAGTCTGTAGTCTCTGACTCTCTGTAGCCATCTTCAGGCATTCAATTTAATTGATAAGATCTATATGAGTCCTCCACTCCTTAAGTTAGATTCAGACATATGCTGTACTTATATAATATACATTTTCTCGCCTATAAATAAGAAGGATAAGTACGACAGACTTTGAGAGTAAATTAAACTGGAATTGCGGGCATGCTAGGATACAGGCAGCTAGAAACGTGAGGGTATATTGAAGGAGATGGATGCAACTGGATCATCAGCTGGGAAGTACTTAGTTTGGCAAGACTTGATGGTGGTTGCGCCAGCAGCAGCAACAAGTAGTGTAAGCAGATCAAAGTTGCTGTTAAATGGGGTTACTGGTTATGCACAACCCAATCGGATTATGGCCCTCATGGGTCCTTCCGGCTCTGGAAAATCCACCTTACTTGATGCCTTGGCTGGTTACTCTCTCTCTCTCTCTCTCTCTCTCTCTCTATCTCTCTATCTGGTTTTATTCTTCTTACTATGTGATTCATTTACGTAATTAAAAACGTATTTAAAAAAAGAACAGTTGGTCTCACTTGGATTGTTTACATATATTGTTTTTTGCATGGGACATACATCTGAAATCTGAGCTTGTTACCGAATCTCTGCATGGAACGTGCATGCTGAATCTAGTTACGTACCCTACTTTGACTTGCAAGTTGCGATGCCAGCTCTATGATATCACCTTGTTGGGAAAAATCATTCTGTGCCCAATGGACCTAGGATTATATATTCTCGAACTTCTGACTTATTATAGTCCTAATTCACTTCTGCACCTCCTCTCGTAAAGGTATTGAGATGGTGATATATGGGATTTATTAGGTTAACGAACTCGATATGTTGCAATTAACAAATTTTGACATTAAAATGTTATAATTTGATATGTTCAATTTATAAATTTCTTTATAGATCGAAAATCATTTAATCATTCATTGCATGAAAAGTTTTGGCAACAATTCGGATCATCAGAAGGAACCATCCATTTATTTTAAAATCTCCAATATTTTATTAATCTTAAAAAGTGAAATTTGTGTCATGTTTTAAAGCGCCAACGGTTTGAATTGTAAAGTGAATACGTACCTTTTTTATTTTATATTTTATATATATATATAAGAAAAGTCAATATGTACATTAATCACGACATGCTGATAGTAAGAATTGTCCTCCCTTTTAGTGTTATTAGTTATCATTTCACGTACTTAAGATTTCATCATTTGTTGAGCCGTGGCCTAATGGTTAGCTAGCCTAACTAACATCTTAGAGGTCACGGATTCAAATCTCACCGACATCAGGAGTGAGATGAGGATTTACATTGTCGTCCAGAATAAAAATAAATAAATAAAAATTAAAAAAAAAAGATTTCATTATTTGTAAATAATAATAATAATTGTTAAAAGAGTCATTGCTGAATTTGATAAGTGGATAGTGTATTAAGTAAAAATTCATCTAGAAAAGAAAAGTTAAGATTTTTTTTATTTTTTATTTTTAACCTTATATCTAGATCAGTTGGTGATCAAATGGTGTTTAATAAAGAAAAAAAATTTGTCAATACTAACCAGGTGAACACGGGTAATAACAAGTCTTTCTGAATTTTCTTTTCTTTCTTATGTTTTATTCTGAACTTTACTGCTAGTAGTATATTTTTGCAGTTTCAGTCAATGCTGGATAGGAAAAGGGAGCAGAGACAGTTGGGGAACTCTAAATTTAATGCTATATTTATTCCGACTGCCATCTAGTAAATAGTTATTGTAACTAGCTAGTAAATGGTTTGATTTATGAAGGAACCATATCCTGCCCTAGATATATTGCAGTTATGATCCAATCTCCTCACTCATTACCCATCCCAGTATATGCTCTTCCGCGGATCTATTCTGTATTAATAGGATCGAATATATAGTACGTGATCGATCTTAGATGTCTGTTTAGTTATCTTTCCCGCCATTTTTATCTTACTAATGGCTTTAATTTCTCTCTGTGATATGTCCATATGTGTTTAGAGTTCTATCCTTATATATCAATTGCAACAGGGAGGCTGCCTGCAAATGTTACAATGTGTGGGGATGTTATACTCAATGGGAACAAAAGAAGCATAAACAGCACCGATATTGTAAGTGCAATAGACATTATTTGCAAAAATATTTGTTATGAAATTAATGACTTGCACAGTTACAAATATTAAGTTCTTTCTTTTTCCTATGTATTTCAGTCTTACGTGACTCAAGAAGACATATTTCTGGGATCACTCACTGTAAGAGAAACTCTTACATATTCAGCTCATTTGAGGCTTCCTTCCAAAATGACAAAACAAGAGAAAAATGAGGTTGTGGAAGAGAACCTCACCAAAATGGGTCTTCAAGATTGTGCGGAGACTCATATTGGGAACTGGCATTTGAGAGGTATAAGTAATGGAGAAAAGAGGAGACTTAGCATTTGTATTGAAATATTAACACAGCCTCATGTGTTGTTGCTTGATGAACCCACTAGCGGTCTAGATAGTGCTTCATCTTTCTTTGTGATATGGGCATTGAGAAACATTGCTCGGGATGGAAGGATAGTCATTTGCTCTATTCACCAACCAAGTAGTGATGTCTTCAATCTCTTCAATGATCTGATCCTCATAGCAGGGGGTGAAACTGTTTATTTTGGAGAGGCACTTAAGGCTGTAAAGGTAAAACTACTTTTCATATATACCAAATTTTACATAAGATTAATTTGATCGTCTACGTGTGCTAGCTCATGTTGTTCTTACATTCTTATGATTCAGTTCTTCTCTGATGCCGGATTTCCTTGTTCAACAAGGAAAAATCCTCCCGAACACTACATTCGATGTATTAGTTCAGACTTTGACAAAGTTATTACAGCTCTTATCTTATCTCAAAGAATGAATTATGTAAGTTTACCTTCATAACATTTCATGTGATAAGTTTGTTTTTGCATGCTTCGTTAATTGTTCGATCGTTCCTTGCATTGATTTTGCTTTTGGAATTTTCTTGCAGGGATCATCACCACCGTCGTCAAATACCCATACGACCTTGACAACAGATGAGATCAAAGGAAAACTAATTAACAAATACAAGGCCTCCCCATTTTCAATAGATGCAAAAAAAAGGATTCAAGAAATCTTGCTCACTGTATGTGGTTAATTCAAATTAGAGAATAACCAACATGCTAATTAATTTAAATTGTTACAATATTATAACCTAGATGGTTAGATCATAATCAGGTGAAATTAATCTTGTTGAAATGTGAAGTTTAAATTGACAACCTCTCGATTTCCATTTTCCAACATATAATTACGTACTGAATATGTTTGAATGTAATTAGTACATCTCCTTATCCTTGATTGTAACTCATCAAATTGCAGGAAAACCTTTCCACGAAATCAAACATGGGCAATGGTATTAGCTGGTGGAAGCAGCTGTGGACATTGACCTGCCGAACTTCGCTCAACATGTCTAGAGATATTGGGTACTATTGGTTAAGGACTGTGTTTTACATTCTAATAGCAGCGAGTGCTGGTTCCTTCTTTTATCATATTGGGACAAGTAGTCAAGCAATTATTTCAAGAGGAAAATGTGATGGTTTCATTTATGGCCTCATGATTTGCTTGTCCATTGGAGGCATACCCTTTGTTATTGAAGAATTAAAGGTACGTACACATTACTAGATTCATATATTAAACTAAAGGAACTGTACGTTATGTGTGCTGAATGTTTATGCCCTTAATTTGTTATTCCCACTCCATAAACGTAGGTGTTTAGGCGTGAAAGACTTGGTGGCCACTATGGGGAAGCTTTGTTTGTGCTCTCCAACTTCATTTCAGCACTGCCTTTCGTGGTTCTCATGGCTTTCTCTGCTGGAACAATACTCTACTACCTGGTGAAATTTCATACCGGGTTCTCTCATTACTTGTATTTTTGTATGAATCTCTTGTGCTGCATTGTGGTCACAGAAGGCACCGCCTTGATTGTTGCAGCTCTGGTTCCAAACCTCTTGATGGGCATAGGATGTGCTGCTGCTCTCACCGTAAGTGGTTTATATATCTTAAATCGAAAAATCTATCAAATTAGCTAACCACATTAGGTAGTAGAGTGATATACGTTTTATTAACTACATATGTGACAATTGATTGAACTAAGCTCTTGCATAATGTGTTCAGCTAATGTGATTAAGAATTCAAACATGTCCGCGCCGATGTCTAATCCAATTTGGTAACTGTGCATATAGGTATTCATGATGATGCCTTCACTTCTTTTTCGGAGGGTCTTTGAGCTTCCAAAAATCTTTTGGCAATATCCAATGTCATACCTTAGTTATGCTGGATGGGCAATAGAGGTAAAATACTAAATCTTTCGTAAATTCGAGTACTAATCTCCACTAATCACCAATTTTGTAGCAAATAATTACCAATAGCTGATGATGTATCACAGGGTCAGTTGAAGAATGACATGATTGGGATTGAATTTGATTCCCCAGTCCAAGGAGAACCCAAGTTGAAGGGTGAGATCATCCTCCGAGAAATGTTTGGGATAAATCCCGAAAGTTCCAAGTGGTGGAATTTGGCTGCTCTTGCCTGCCTCTTAGTTGGTCTGAGACTCATCTTTTATGTGGCACTTAAATACAAGGAGAGATCATCATTTTTTTTCCAGAAACTCTATGCCAAGAGAACCACCTTCCAAAACCATGTCAAGGTAGCTTCATTCAGGAAGGATCAATTTATCTCCTCCTCGAAGAGACACCGGACTCTTACTCCGTTATCTTCTCAAGAGGGTCTCGGATCACCACTTCCATAGTGTGAAAAGTCCCTAAAGAAAGGAGGGATTGGAAATATCACTGGTACATTGACGTGGTTATAATAATCTCATAACTTTGCTTTAGCCTTGATGTTTCTATTTGATCAGTTTGTATCCTAATGTATGTCACGTACTTTCCAAGCTAGGTTTTACTAGTTTATCAATATGTAATCAAGAAGCAAGCTTAAATTGAAAGATGGGTTTTTCATTGAGTTTATACCAACACAATTGAAGCTACGTCCATTACATATAAGGTCAATATTGGTCGTTGTTTCTTTTAAGCCACTCATATGTATATTTTTTTATTTTCAATAAAGGCGAGCAAAATATTGTAAGTTTAAATCTATACTATTATTAAGAGAAGGGACTTTGTTAATCAAAACTGAAAATTTTGACAGATTTAACCTTGAAATATTAAAAAAACTTTGACAATAAATTAAATCACAATTGTAAATAGGATAATTATAAAATATATTTTATTAAGAAAATTAAAAAGAAATGATCCCACAGCCCCCACTTTTCTCTCCCATTATTCTCTCTGCAATAACTACCCACTGACTCTATATTCTTTTGCATATAACTTTTTTTTTAACAATTAAATTTTTTTTTTTTACATATGCAGAGTATGTGATTGCAAATTAGTATTTATAAAAAGCAAAAACATTTTGGTTGCATTTTTAATTTGCATTATTTATAAAAATGTCACTGCATTTGAGATTACTTTTATTCTACAAAAAAAACTACTGTCCTTTACAAGAAAAGTTACTATCATTTTCTAAAAAGCTACTAACTCAAACCAAAACGCTACTATCGGCAAAGCGAAGAGCTATTGCCTAGACCAGAACAATTCTTTTTTGGACGGCGACAGGTGCATGTGTGTTCCATGCTCATATACATCCATCCGATGACAGCGGTATAAGCCTCAACTCATGATTTTCAGACTAAGACTTCAGCTATCTCAACAAATATGGAAATTCTTGTTATGGTTTACATCTTCTATAGCGTAGAATCGTAGATTTCATCTTTAATTCATCTCTCGTCCAGAAATGGTCTTCCAATGAAAAAGAAGATATACGTGGAGGCTTAGAAAAATAAGGTCACCAAAGGTGACCTTTACCTACACCAAAAAGTGACCTTTACCTATAATTTGTTATTTTTAGAAATTAACGGCATAACAAGAGGCAAGAGGGGACAACAAATAAGTGAAATAACGATGCAATGGCAACTCTGCATGTATATTGATAATCTACATTGTTGGTTGATCAATACAATTACAACAGGTAATGAGAATACGATTACCACATATAATGTGGAAAATGGAGGTATTATTAAACTAGCCTTTTTGGGAGGAACAAAATTGAATTACGAAATAACATCAGGCATCCACATATCTTGAATCTTCTCATTTATTTGCTTCAATGAATTCTCTATACTCGCTCTTCATCTTGACCCCGGATACAGTCCTACAAACAAGAATGTAACGATTAGCCAGATCAAGATCCAGTACCATGTACGTGCAAGTTATATGTGGTGTGGTGCACAGAAACTAGAAATTCCCCAAAACTTTGTGTAAAGTTGCAGGGTGAATCTCTAGAACTGAAATATAGTATATAGATTTAGTGGGAGTACTTTATAAACCAAAGGAGCAATGAAAACGTGAGAAATAGAGGCATACAATTCCCTGAATGCAAAAGAGACAAAAAACAGAAAGCAAAAAAAAAAAAAAAAAAAAAATATATATATATATATATATAACCTACCTGATCATCTCCTTGTTTTTGAAAAACTGAACACATGGTGTACCCATAATTCCTGCAGCCTCAGCTATTTCTTGATCTTCCTCGATATCAATTTCAACGAAATGTACATTTTTGTCAAATTCATCTATCACCTGCCATCAGTGTAAGTCGAGGTAAAGATCACTACATACACTACCAGTTGTTTGACACATTCACTGAAAGATGCCATAAAGCATGCTGTACTGTCACTAAAATTTGAGCTGTGCCCGCCAGCCTTTAGCTCAGTTGTCATGAGTATGATGGAATAAATGGCACATCCAAGGTTCGATTCCCTTGTAACCGATAAATAAACATCTTTTAGTGTCAGCTAGTATTAAAAGCCTATTAAGACTATCAAGTAGATTTTTAAGACATCTAAACAGTTTGCAATCTATATTTATACTCCGAAACATGATAGCACATTATGATCTCCCACAATCAGGTTTGGGTATCCAGTTATGATAAGCTGCAACCACCGCACAACTGCGGAAATCCAAAAAGCTCTTCCCCTTACTTCTACTTTGTAATCTAAGTAAATTACAAAAAGGGGGCTCTTCCTATACACCGAAGATTTGATGCCCGTAAAGTTTAAGAAGCAAATGCTATCCTACAGGATGTCAAACTCATCAACCCTGACCTTCTAATAGATTCTTTTATTCCTCTATATCCAGATGAACCAAAACACCACCGCCAATGAAGATTATGCAAACCACATGTGATGACAAAAATGAACTCACTTACGTGTCATACCTAGTGTATAAATTCACATCGTGTATGAAAGATCAACATTATTATAACAAGCGAAACTAGCACAGAAAGTGAGTATTATGTGGTACTACAGTAGTCAACTTGCATACCTTACTAAGAATTGGTTTCAACGTCCTGCACGGACCACATGTTGGTGCTGTATATAGTACACATATAAGCCTTGGACTTTCATGGTACAATTTTCGTAGGGCATACTGAAAAAAGAAGACAGAAGCGCAACAATATTACAAAATTTGAACAAAGAAAAGAGCTTGCAGAAGTTATCTATACCAAAAAGAAAACAAAATAATCATTAGCTTGCTACATATGGAAACAGAAAAATCATCAGATCATGCTTCCATATATGCAAAAGAACACATGCCTGGCCCTTATGCTTTGTAATTGTAATGTCAAAATGTTCTTGAATATCCCTGTCTGTGAGTTCCTTCTTAGCCTCTTCAGTTTGGGGCTGTCAAAACAGAAATAAATGAGATTGGTTGAAGAACAATGGAATGGCATAGTATTAAATGGAACTACTGATCAAGTGAAATTCGGCAAATTCTTTTACCAGGAAATTGTGAAGTCAAGAGATTAATTCCTCAATATTTAACCCCAAAATAGTATTTTTCTTGAAACAATTCAGTCTTTTTTTCTTAACAGCATAGTTAATATTTACTAAATCAATGGCGGAAGAAACTGAGTTGGCAAAAAAATTGTGCAGTATAAAAAAGTTGAAATAAATGAAGATGAAGTACTTGCATTTATGAGTATAGTTTGCTTTTGAAAAACAAAACCATCTATATCAAAATTTTCTTTTACACCCAGAGCCATATTGAACAATGATAGGTCCTACAGTCTGGGTTTAATAGATATAAACCTCTAAACAAGGTAGAACCGTCTAACAGAAGGAATATAATACATTTCTAGGGACATGTAGAAAAGGAAAAGTTAAAGACATCGTAAGAAGTTCAATACCTGGTGAAACTCAATAATGAGGTTTTTGCCCACAAGATATCTCTCAACTGATAATGCAGCAATGCATCCAGAACCTGCAGCAGTTACAGCTTGCCTCCATTCATGATCCTGTCAAGGTATGTGCCAATCAGTACACGGATCAAAATTTGCATAACAATATGACTTAATATGCTGCTAAGCATGCCCAAGAAGACTAAAACAATCTCACCAGCTCCTAAACGATTTTAGAAGCTGAAGCAGATACATATATGTTAAGTTTTTGTGGGATTACCTGTACATCTCCAGCAGCAAATACACCTTCAACTGAAGTCTTTGAAGTACCCTCCTCTACTAAGACATAGCCAGAACTGTCAAGCTCAACCTGACCTTCCAACAATTGGCTATTTGGTGAATGGCCTATACCATAAAATAACCCCTTTGCTTCAATCACAGATTCCTCCTTGGTATCAAGGTTCCGAATTAATACTCCAGACATCTGGCCCTTTGTATTGCTAACAATGTCCACAGCCTCTGTGTTGAAGTGCACGGTAATATTTGGGTTGTTGTACACTCTGAAACATTCGCGATAATCAACCTGTTAAACAAACATTCAGGGAGTTGAAAACTCACACATACAAGGTGTTCATTAGTAATTTAGTATAAATCACCATCAAGGCAGCCAATCAGAATTTATAAAGGAGAAAGCAAGTTTCCTGAGATGAACTTGTATCTACAGCTAAGCAACTGAGCAACAACGACAAAGGCTAACAAAAATTTGATTCTCAAATCAGATGGTCACCACACGTTCTCTTTCTGCCAAGCAATGAAACATTGGCCTTATGTAGACATTACAGTTCTAATAGACCCTTTCGACCTGAAACTGTTCAAATGATTTTGGGGGGGAAATAATGGAAGGACCACTGAGATCACCTAATAAGCCAAGAAAAGCTTTTTTGATAGGAAGGAACAAAAAACTTAATGATTATACCCACACTTATTGACATCATTACTCTGATCTGCAGTGTCTATGTCTGCAAGAGAACAACAATTCAATAATAACTAAGAGTTTGTTTCAAATGATTCATAAACTATAAATAATATACAACTTCCAACACATTTATGAGAAGGTACTTAAACTAGGAATACCGGAAAAGAACGCAGTCAAGAAGGATGTGACCCCAGATGCACCATTGAACAAATTGCCCACTTTCTGTTTTAAAATGTCAACTTTAATCATCCAAACATATTTCTGCGCCTGCCTCCCTTTACAATAGGAAGGAAATTGCACGTATGACTTCAATAAAGAAGATATGATGACAATTTTCCTTCCATGTTTTCATTTTCAATATACCCAAATCCCCCACTGTAATTCATCACACACCAAGAGTAACCATCCCAGTTCAGCTTTTTGTTCTCCCAATATGTGGACCCATGTTGAATGTATGCTGAAAGTATTGCTGTAAATATTTTCACAGTGCCTATTTTCTTTTATAACACAGTAATCACTCATAGTCAAATTTAATGTTTACCCATAAAAAGGGACGCAACTTTCAACCAAATGCTACAATCCAGTGTGTTTTGAGTGTATGCATATATTGGAAGTCCTTGTGTGAATGTGAGTGAGGAGGTGGAGAGAAGGGGGTATTGGATAGCTGTTTTTCCTATCTTCAAGACAATACTCGTGTTAATAAGAAACTCTGTTTCAATTATCTATTTCAAGGAGAAAGAAAGCAATTCTGACAACAAAACTTACAACAAGCTCTGTGGAAACAGGAAACTTCTCCTTTTTTTTTTTTTTTGCAAATAACAAAGTACTTCAAACAAGATACCAAGAATAAATGAAGAAACACGATTCCAATTTAGTTTAAAGTAGTTTAATACTTCAGATTTTTTTTTTGTTTTTTTTTTTTACCAGAACGACTCTTAACTAGTTCAACAGATCAGGTGTCTGACAGGCATTTTCATATCACATATTGGCATTTCAGCTGGTAAAAAGAAGTATCTTGATTTATAGTCTAATTTTTCTTGGTGAAAAGCATCAAAGTACAAATATATTGTAGCATACACTAAGGAAACAAACATAGTGGCCACATAAAATAAGAAAACATAAGGAAAGGGGCGAGAGAGAGAGAGAGAGAGAGAGAGAGAGAGGGAGAGAGAGAGAGGGAGGGGAAAAAAAAAAGGAAATCTTCAGAACATGTATCCTTGTGACATGACTCATGAGACACCAAGAAAAATATGCGACTCGGTAAAGTAATCAAATGCATCAAACACATGTTTCACTTAATATATAATGTAATGAGGTTTCAGATAAAGCAAAGACATCTAGCTAATTTATCGATGACCAACATACAAGTAAAATGTAAAAGCTCTGCCACTACAGTATCAGAAGATTGATAAAATAAAGGAACTTTTTATCAGTACTTACCTATCTTGCATGGCTCTAGAAGCCCTCAGTTGATCTCTACGTACAAGTAAGTGAACATGTCGACCATATTTAGTAAGGTACACAGCTTCCTCTGTGGCTGTATCACCCCCTCCTACAACAGCAAGCACTTGACCTTTAAACAGTGGTGACGCTCCATCACATATTGCACAAGCACTAATTCCCCTACTCCAAAATTCATCTTCACGGGGTATCCTGAGACGTCTTGCAGTAGCCCCTGTGGCAAAAATTAGACTGTTGCACTTAACCTGAAATATAAATGCAAAAAATGAGAACTAGATATGAAGTATTAACGAAACAAGTATGTAACATGTGGGCTATTATTAACACTGATAGATGCAGAACTTATGCATCCACTATCAACAAGTGGCAAGAAAAAGGAAAAAAGAATAACAAGAACCAAAATGGACAAGAATATGTTGATTACACAAACAAAACAGGGACCAAAATGCACAAGAATGGAAACACCCTGTAGACAAAATAGGGTCGGTTACTTTAGGGTGTAGAATTAAAGCAAAGCGTTTAGGGTGTTGCACCCTAAATCAGCAGTTTACACATCATGTTGCACTGACGGTCCCCTTTTTGATACGAATGACTCTCATAACTTGTATTGCAGGAAAGTTTCACTTAAAAATCTGACTACAAAGTAAAGTATTGGTTTCACATTCACATTCGTCTGCCAAACGCTTAAGAAGAGGAAAAACAAGGTGGGTGGAAATGAGATATATATCACCTTACGGTCACTGCTTTGGACAGTAAAGGGCCTAGTTCTGACGTCAATAGACTCAACATCTTCCTGATACAACTCTGCTCCCCACCGCTCCGCCTGCCGCCGCATCCTACACAAAAACCACAATGTTGACCTCCTTATTCACCATATTCCTAGTTCCTACATGCACAAATCCGAAATTCGCAACAAGTGAAAGAAAGAAAGAAAGAGACCTGTCCATCAAATCAGGACCAGTGATTCCTTCAGGAAATCCGGGGAAGTTCTCCACTTCAGTAGTCGTCATCAACTGTCCACCTGGACCCGCCTGGTATCCTTCAAAAACCAGAGGCTTCAAATTCGCTCGAGCTGCGTATATTGCCGCTGTGAATCCCGCCGGCCCTGACCCGATAATCACCACATTCTCCACCTCTCGCCCTGCAAAACTCATCAAAGTCATCAACATTTTACAACTCTAATTTCGATTCTCAAGTTATAGAGAGAGAGAGAGAGAGAGAGATGAGGTTACCTGAAGAAGTAGTTGGAGGAGAGTCGGAGGAGGTGGAGGAAGCTCTAAGGGGGAGAGAGTGGGAGCGAGTGGAGCGGAGGGCGCGTGGGCGGGAGGGGAGAGTACGGAGGAAGAAGGGAGCGTGAGGGAGAGGGAGGAGAGCGGACATGGTGACTCGGTGAGTCGGAACGGTGCCGTTGCCGATGCCGGTTCCTATCTTGACGCCAGCAGCCATTTGTTTCAGACCATACAAAACCCGTTACCGAAATGAATGCCTGCTTCAAATGGCGATGATGATTTTTGGTTTTTTGGGAGCTGTGGACGGGCGGGTGAGGGTTATCCTTACTCGCTCGCCTCCGCTTGTATTTCACGCGCCAGTTATTTTTTACAATGGAGGAGAGCGAGTAAGGATAACCCTCACCTGGCGAGTGGAGGTGTCCGGAAGTGAGGAAAACTAGTCACACTGGCGGCACATGTCTTACTGTAACAAACTTTACTATACTCGTATCCGTAGGTCCAAACGACACTGACCTCGATAATTCCGTAGAAGTGTCCGTCACCTTGGTCAATGCTCAGTCTTGTACCTCATCAATGCTAATGTAATTCCCACAAAATGAAAATAATAATAATAAATCATCTTATAATTCCATTAAAAAATTATTATTATTATTATTATTATCAGTTAAATGCTTAGCTAATCATGTCTTGAACCAGAACTTCCAATCACAACTTTTGAATCTCCTTTCACATGTATCTAACTTTAATCTTCTCCTTTCACCTGTATCTAACCTTAACCTTTGACCAAAGCTTGTGTGAGTCTCTCCCTCAAAATTGAAGCGTCAAATACTAAAACATAGAGATTTCCAATACTATTAGAAGAAGCTAGTAGGGGACTTCCATTTGAATCTTGGATGAAAAAGCATCTTTAAAAATGTTATTAATCTAATGACATCACTTCTAATCTTTCTTCGATTGATAATGTAACGATTTAAACTCCAAGTACTAAGTTGCCAACTTACCATAGAAGCATAGCAGACTGAACTTAACTTGCAAAGGTGATGTGATCTTCCCCTGAAAAAAAAAGTTCATTTCTTGCAAATCAAATATTTGATTATCACATTTTTCACACTCTATCTTAAGAAAAATACTATTATGAAATTATTTTTGGTGAAGTTGGTTGGGCAATTAAATCAGCTTTTAGTAGTGAAATGTTTTGGTTTTTGTTTGTGTAACTCATGGTGGTTTTATATGATTTTATTTCTTGTAACCTATGGCTTTGATTTACTATCGGATGCAACATGTTTCTCGAAAGTGGATTTAGGCAGTGACTTAATAAACAAGTCTGCCATATTGTTCTTAGATCGAACCTGGTTCACTTTGATCTTGAGAAGCTTATGTTGTTGCTGATTATGCTTGGTGTTGTCACCTCTGATGTAGCCTTACTTCATTCGTTCAATGCAAGCAACACTATCCTCAAAAATGCTCGTAGGCTCATTTGTGGTAGACTTCAAACCACGGTTGCTTCGAACATGTGTAATTATGGACCTAATCCATATACATTCACGAACCGTTTCATGAAGAACAATAATCTCTGCATGGTTCGAAGATGTAGCGACAATGGTCTGTTTTGTAAACCTCCAAGATATCTCGGTCTTACCTATGGTGAACACATAACCAGTTTAAGAACAAGCTTTGTGTGGGTTAAAGAGGTACCCTGCATCAGCAAAACCTTCCCTAACACTAATATCGTTTTGGGATGGGGATAGAGGATGCAGGCCAATGTTGGCGTCATTCCTAGTCCAAATCCATCATCTCTCTGTAAGGATAGAACAAGCCCATATCAATCGTACATCTCAAGTATTGAAAGATATCTTTTACACCAGTCGAATGGCATCACGTCGGTACAGAGCTATGTCTAGCTAACAAGTTCACAGCAAATGAGATGTCTTGTCTTGTGCATTGAGCTAAGTACAATGATGCGGTTATTGTACTTAAGTATGGCACTTCTGCCTCTAGCACATCTTCATTATCATTCTTCGGATGAAGATGATCCTTTTATGATCAAGACTATAGACGATCATCGGCGTGCTTGAACGCTTGACATTGTTGATACACCTAAGCATTCATCAACACGGTCTTAAGTTCCAAACCGAGGTAAAATCGTATTCTCCCAAGATCCTTCATCTCAAACTCGGATTTCAAGTATTCAGCAGTTTCGTTCAACTCTTTACGGGCTTCCAATGAAGATCATGTCACCAACATGAACTGCGATAAAATCTGAAAATTGTCATAGGAATGCGCGGGCATAGTTCATCATTGACATATCTCTTCCTAATCAAGTAGTCGCTTGGTGAGCATTTCAACCTTATTGTAAATGAGCTCCGCGGTCTAGAACTTGACTTGGGTGAATGAAGTCCACCAGGAACCTTCACATATATTTCGTATTTAGATCTCTTATAGAGATACGTAGTGACCACATTCGTAAGCTACATGTTCAGTTATTCGGAAACTACCAAACTAGTGGAGTTCAATGACATCTACTACGAGAGAATGTGTCTCCTCATAGTCGATTCCAACGCATTTTGTAAGAAGCATTGCGCTATAAGGCAAGATTATCATCTCTTTTTCTTATCACGCTTTCTAACGAAGACCCATTAAACAATAGGTTTTATGTTAAGTAGAGATTGGTTTGCATTCTGGCAACCGCCTCTGGTCTCCACCCTAAGTAGAGGTTGGTTCTCCACACTCTGCGGTTTTATTCCGGCAAGCACTCACCATGCCAACTCCTTGATGATGGGAACTTGGTGAAAATGCTACTGATCGCTGGGAGGATCTTATCAAGATTTGAAATAGGCAGACTTGGAGTCCTAGTATGCGAAACAAACCAAGAAGAGGGTGAATCAAGCATCATGGCGATCACAACGTTATCTCAAAGTCTCAGTGGTCCGAGCATGAAGGTCTAGCCAGAATTGTGTGGGCTGATTAGAAGGCCGAGCCGACAATGCTTGGAATGCAAGTGGTAATCAACCTAGTTTGGTGGCTAACGACAACGGTCCAATCTGCTGGCGAGGCGGCGCTGAAGAATCGATCATGTTAAAAGAGGGATTCCTAGGCACAAAGCGAAGCGGATCTGCTAATTTGATTTGTAAGGATCAGGTTCCAACCTGAAGGCAGGGTAGCGACCTTGAGGCTAGTCACAGGTGACGCGGAGGCAGGACAAGTGCTCCAGCCTGAGATCTCAATGGTAGTAGTGACGGTCCTGGAGGCAACAAAGATCATGGTGGTCGAGGATGAGAGGCTGCCCTCTCTTAGATGGGGTCCAAATCATTTTTATGGCCATACATAAGATGGAGGCCCAAACCAGTCTGGGTGCCCAAATCAATTTGGTACCCTAGTTGGTTTTGGATGGTTCTGGGCCTGGGCCCTAGTGGGCTGACTAGGACAGCAGAAATTGGAATTTTGGAGTTTGACCTGCCGTTCAGGGTAGGCACTCTCTGGGTTGGTTTCCGTTATTGCAATGTGGACTGTTATGAGGCCCACACACTTTAGGTTTCGCATTTGGGATCCAGGCGATTTTGGTCTTTTGTATTTGGCCTATTTACTATATCGTAGGGTTATCATGGTTTATAGACTTATGTTTTCCTTAGTAAGCACTGAATGTTTAATGAGTGGTCTATCTCTGTGTACTATCATGATACCACCAAAACTTCTTATCTGTCGATAAATGACAGCAGAAAAGTATGTAAGCCATCTCCAATGGGGAGCTAAGGGGTTGATATAGCCCAAAAAATAGGGGAAACCATCTCCAATTGAGGGCTATGCTATTACAAAAATGAGTTTAGAGGGACTAAAAGGGCTATGGGCTGGGGTATATATGGCCCCTTATTTAGCTCTTGGGCTTGTGCTGTGTGGGGACCACGTTGTACACATAAAACCTAATCTGATGTATTTGCATGGCTGAGATTTGCATGGCTGATGTCAGCTAAGTCTAAACGTTGGTTTTTTTGTTTTTTTTTTTTTTGTCGGCTAAAAAGTAGCCGTTTGGAATATTTGTTTTTTTTTTTGTTAGTTTTAAACTAGCCGTTGGGCAATGTTTTTTTTTTTTCCTACTTGAATGCAACGGCTAATTTGAAGAAAAAATAATAAAAAATTTATCAAATATTCCTATAAATACCTCCTCACTCCCATTTTCATTTCTCACCTTCACTCATATTTTTTTCTACCTCCTCACTCCAATACTACTTGTTTCTCATTGTGCAATTTCTCTCATATCTTCTTTATTCAAAAATGACATCCACCACAAAAAAATTAGGAAATTGGATGCCAAAAGAAGATGAAGCTCTTACTATTGCTTATATCAAAGTCTCGGAATATATGGAGAAGGGTACCAACCAATCAAAGGAAGGGCTTTGGGCACGAATCCAACAAACATACTTGGAGTATTATGAAGGCACCAAACTTCCGAAGGCAAGATCGGAAGAGAGTTGTAATTCTCGATGGAAAAAACATATATTTCCAAGCATGAACAAATTGCACCAATGTCTCAAGCGTTCCGAAAGGAGGGATCAAAGCGGAGCTAATCTCCAAGATATAGTGAGTTTTTATTTTTGTTAATTTATTGTTTTATTTATTAGGGAGAAAAATTGTAAACATTTTTTTTTTTTTTAGTGTTTGTTGTGTAATTTAATTTTGTGACAATTTTTGTTATTGATTGAATTTGATAGCAACGGCAAGCCGAGAGTTTCTATAGGGACCACTCCGGAGGACAACCATTTAAGTTTGGTAATTGTTATAATTTGTGCAAAGATTGGGTGGCGTTTCAAGATCCACCTCAATAACAATTTGGTCCAACACTGGTTCAACGAAACACCTCAATTTCTTTGGAGGAGGATGAGGATCCATTGAGGATTCTCCTACTTCATCTCAAACGCAAATTCCTAGGTCTATGGGAAGAAATGCCGCAAGAAAAACAAGGTAAAAGGGCAAAGAGGTGGAAGTCAAAGCCATTGGAGAATAAATGGTTGCCGGAATGACAGAAATGGCGGCACAAATGAAAAGGCGGAAGAGGAAAGGAAGAGAAGAGAGAAGAAAAGGGAGGATCGAAGAGAGGTTGCTAGGTTAAAGGCTATTTTAATGATGCAAACCATTGATTTTACTCCAAGGAGTAAAGAGTATTTTGATGGGAAGAAAAGAGAAGCTCTCCACAAACTCCAAAGACGTGAATTGTTTCCAAATTCAGGCGAGACATCCGATGTCTATCGTCCACAAATGACATCCGATGAAGATGAAGCTTAATTTATTTAATCAATTTAAATTTGTGCTTAGGTTAAGTGTTTGGGTTATGAAGATTAAGTTGTTGTAGGTTATGAAGATGTATTTTTCAAGTTGAGAAATAAATTGGTATGAAATTTATTTGATATTTATATTCAAGGTACATTGGGGTCATACATTAAAAAAAGTGTATAATTGAAACAACTTTTATTCATCATAATTAAACAAGCCACACAACAATATAACAATGAGAAAACAAGCTACAAATTATGACAATAAATTGTCAATTATTGCAACCACACACACAAACAAAACAAAGATAAAAAACGACGCTCATAAGTAGGTGCTCATCAATGTCGTTGACCTCTAGTTGCCCAAAGGTGCTTGATAAGATCTTGTTATAGATCATTATTTGCAGCTCTAGAGTGTATTAGCCTATAACGATGCATGTATTCCTCCATTGAGATTTGGCCGGTTCTCGAGTTGCGAGGTAAATTTAGACCATCGTAAATTCTTGCCCGGGTTCTTCCTGACCTATTTGGATCAGGTTCATCATTGTTGGAATCACCATCATAATAGTCATGATGCTCATCCTCCACGATCATATTATGAAGTATTATGCATGTAAGCATAATTGAGTTGAGTTTTGCGAGACTCCACCCCCTAGCAGGTTGTCGAATGATTGCAAACCGTGCTTGTAGAATCCCGAATGTCCTTTCAACATCCTTTTTGTATGTCCCTTGTTTAGTGGAAAAATACACTTCTTCTTCAGTTACATGACGCCTAATTGATTGGACAAGCGTCGCCCATTTTGGATAAATCATCAGCAAGATAATAACCAATATTGTGATGCTTACCATTGATTTCATAATCCAGGTGTGGTGATTCGCCAGCTATGAGGGCATCAAATAATGATAAACGCCCGAAAACAGTGATATCATTTTGTGCTCCTGGGATCCCAAAAAATACATGCCATATCCATAGGTCAAAATCTGCCACGGCTTCCAGAATAATGGTGGGTTTTTTTTCCCTTTGCCGCTGAAGCTTCCCTGCTACCCTGTGGGACAATTCTTCCACCGCCAATGCATGTAGTCTAATGACCCGATCATCCCTGGAAACCCTCATCTCTCAGCTCGTTGTAGAAGCCTATCCAAATCATCTGAGGTGGGTGCCCGGAGGTAACGTCCCTGGTAGATCGTGACAATGGTACGACAAAATTATCTCATGTTCTCGATTGCAGTTGACTCAGGCATCCTAAAGGATTCATCCAAGGAATCTGCTGAGCATGCATTGGAAAGCATACGAGCTGCGCATGTTATCTATTGATGGGGCGAGAAGTTGGGTTGGTCGGCGTTATCATATGGCTGCCTAAAATAGGGGTTGGCAGTCTGAACATCATCTATCATTTTGTAGCGTCGTCTGAACTCGACCTTATTAAACACCAGATTATCCACTAATTAGTCATTCAACAACATTTGGTTTGCTTGCCCACGTTGTTGGTTTTTATAAGCGCGACCTGCAATTGAGCCACCCCACTATGGTTGTCGATGAAGTTGCTCATACGCCCACCAATTTGCAGCATCCGCCATCATTTTATTTGCAATTTGGAGCCTTGTATCAACTTCCTCATCCTCTTCTTCTTGCATCTCCTCCTCTTCTTTGGATGTCATCTCCTCCCACTTGGCAGCCCGATTGGAATTCATTGCAGAATTTGATTAAAATATCTACGAAAGAAAGTGATTGAAGAGGAAGTAGTTGAGATGGTAAAGAATGGAACCCAAGACATGCCTTTTATTGAGTTTTAGAGCGGAAGATAAGATATGCCACTTGGACATAAAATATGCTCAAAAATCTCGATAACGAATTATATTTTGACACGTGGCGAGCAAAATCTAAACTGAAAATTTTGAGAAGATGACATCAGGATAAGAGGACATAAAATCTAGTCGAAAATCTCAAAAATGATGCATATCTTGACACGTGGCACGTAAAATCCAATCTGAAAATTTTGACAAGATGACATCGGGATAAACACACAAACAAATCTAATCAAGAATCTGAATAATTACTTACAACGTGACACGTGGCACGATAAAATCTTATCTAAAAAATTTATAATATTTGATCAAAAAAATAATTATATAAGTGGAAATAGTAGCATAGTTATAAAATACTACATATTAGAAATACATAATGAAAAAAAATAAAATAATAGGGCATTTAAAATTATAGCCCTTACTATTCACATGAATAGTGATTATGGGGGGCTAAAATTTAGTCCGGGGACTATTTTAACCCCCCACAGCTGGAGATGGCCTAATAACTATTTTGGCTTGAGTATAAACAGCAATTATTTATGAATTAATTCAAAAATGATTCATTAAGATAGTTTTAAAGTCATATTGTAACATTATGAGAGTCAAAGATGCAATTGTAAATGTTAGGACTAATTTGCATCTACTTTTTTTCTCTTTTAAGAGGAATTGAATTTTAGATCTAAAGACGGTTATAAAAGTCAAATATATAATTCACAAATAGAGTCTAATTTTCCACTGATTTTCCTATTATTTTCTTTTGGTTAATATGTATCGTAAAATGAATCATAAATCAATGACATTGTGTTAAATGGATCAGTTGATTCTTTTCCTTAATTAGTGCTATTATACTATTATTTCAAATCTATAATCCGCCAAAAATGTCAACACTAGATATTCTTAATTATAACGGATGCGCTAATTAATTTGAATGAATCCACATACTTAATTGCCTGCTTAATGGTTACAGGGAATTTCTCTCTCTTTTCTTTATTTATACCTGGTGAAAGAGACTCACACCATTGACAATTCAACAAAATTATCAGATCCAAATTCCCCAAAAGATTATACCAATTAAAAAGTCCTCGAAAGATGAAGGATAGTTTAATCTCCATATTTCTAGTTCAACTTGTTTGTTCACTTCTGCTTCTTCCAATAGGCCAATGTAGCAGTGTTTTCTTTCCGATGGACGCGAAACTCATCGACCAAACGTGCAGAAAAACACCGGATTACAACCTTCCTCAGTTCTCAAATCTAGCCCCGATAAAGATCTTAGAGATTTAGCTATCGTAGCTATTGATGCAGTTGGGTCTAAAGCAACTGCTACAATGAACAAAATTAATGAGTTGCTTAAACAAAGCCCAAAAGATACTGCCTTAAATCATTGTCATGATATGTACAATGTAATTTTAAATTCATATGTTCAAGGAGCCAGGGATACGCTTAAGCGAGGCGCCTCTTCTCATATTGCAACCTCAAGCATGAGTCTCACTCCCGATACTGCAATGTCATGCGAGGAAACTTTTAAAGGCAGGTCTCCTCTTACTAATTTGAACAAAGATGTCGAGAATATTGCGGCAGTGGCTGGAGCAGTGGCAGGGCAATTGCCTTGATATGTTTTCTCTTATGATATAAAATAGCGTGATGCTATTTCCACCCTACCAAATGCTTTGTTTCCCCAACAATTAAATTTTATCATAAAATTTCCAATTTCACCCTCAAATAATTTTGAAAAGAAAAAAAAAATATTACCATTAAAAATATGAAATCGGAAAAGAAAAAAAGAAAAAGAAAATTAACACACCATCAACCCCATGTCTTCTAGTTTCTTTTTACTCTTTTTTTTTCCCCTCTTCTCTATTTTCTCCCTTCATCAACTATTATGACATAGAATCAAACACGAGTCACATGAAGTAGAACAAAATAATACTAACTAACAATTTTTTTCACTCGATGCTATATTTTGAAAATTTCTTCTAATTATTTTTTTGGTTGGCTAGCGATGAAGAAACTAAGATGATAATTAATTTTTTTTTTGGTATAGAAAGTTGTTATGATAAGTCATATTAGGATGTCTCCTTTTCATTGTTTTCTGTTAATAATTGTTGATAAAGACAATTTTGAGATTTTAAAGAAACAAATTGGCTATAGGGTAAACAAAGCATTTAGTAGGGTGGAATAGACGCACCATATAAAATATCTTTTACTCTTACGTACATTGTTTCACGTCTGAGTTTCCTAATTATGCGTACGTAACTAAATAAACATATCTCCAACTTATATAAAAACTCTAGAAAATCCTGTTGCTTAATTAGCCATTGTTCTCCTTATCATCCGCAAGATTTTATTGCTAGGTATTATTCCTACTATTTCTGTTTTGTGAAAATGAGTTTATATTAAGGTGACTCTAGTTGGACCTCTAAATTTAATATATATATATATATACATACATATATATATAACGGGGGGATCAGAGGCGGACATCCGCACTGCCCCAAAAGTGCGGACACCGATGCTTCTACAGCATTCAAGGGCCAAAGACGGCGTGGGTCTTGCCGGATGGAGGCCAGGAGTCTATCTTAACCTCTTTCTTGCTGCTGGGTTCGCCGGCGACCAGTTTGCAGTCGCCCTTGATCGAGCTTGAAATTTCGGGTGAGGTCGCTGCCCAGAACCTTCAACCTCGATCTCCATGGTGAAGCGATCTGGGATGTCCCTGGCCTCCATCCGGTAAGACCCCCACTGCCGTCGGCGCCTGAACGCTACAGAAGTATCGACATCCTCACTTTTGGGGTAGTGCAGATGTCCATCTCAAAACGAGCTTGTATATATATATATATATATATATGTGTGTGTGTGTGTGTCTCCATACATACATACATACATATATACATACATGCATACATACATAGAGAGAGAGCCGTTTAAGAGCGGACGTCGATCCTCTGGCCTCAATCAAAAGTCAACAGCGCTGCTCTGCTTGTCAGACGGAGGCCAGGGGTCTGAGAAGCCAATCCGCAGTCGAGTGGAGTTGCCGGCGACAACACTGTAGCGCTGCTTAGAACTTGCAGTTGCAGGTGAGGTCGCTGCCCAGAAACCTTCAACCTCAATCTCCTCCGACCTCGATCGCAGAAGCGGTTTGGGATGCCTCAAGCCTCTGTCTGGCAACCCCGCACGGCCGCCGCAACCTGAAAACTACTACAACGTCGATGTCTACCTCTATATATATATATATATATATATATATATAACTTTTTTAAGAAACATAACTGGGGCACGTGACCTAGGGTGCCTCTTCATCCCTCCACCCCTGGCCATTACATAATACTTTCAAAAACAAATTAATAACCGGAAAGAAACAAACCACAAATCTGAAGAGATCTAACAAAAATTTTAGGTGAACATAATAATTAAAGGAAAAGAGAAGCCAAGCTTCCAGAACGTTTTTACAGATGAGGAGTTTTCGTTCATTAAATAACAAAAGCTTAACCAATTAAAACAAAGAGGTTAGAGCCCAATCACCAATTAAGGAGTTATAAATATGTACGGAGAATTTCTGACCAATATAATATATTTAACAAATAATATATTTATTTCCTTTTTTATAAATTTTAGATCAGGTATGGGGCCATCTGATCCCTCATTTGCTCCCCCACTGCCACCAACATCCATGCCTTTAGATTGTAACTTTTTTACTATCCAAATCAACAAGTATATCATACCATGCCTAATAAAAATTCAAAGTTTTCAAAAGCATAATTTGCTTATCACATTTTAGTGCACCATCCAAGTATTTGTATTTGCCAATTGTTGTAAAGTAGCTCTAATTCGTGGAGTTTGATATTTAATAGTTTTGACACATTCTACCCGACTTTCTCACTGTGTTGTAGTCAATGCTTTCAAAGTTAAACAACTTACATTATCTTCTAAAACATTTCATCTCTTTGTTAAGAAGAAAATAATTTATACATTTTATGTACTATTTCAAAAAATGTTTTAGCTTTAGGACTAGAATTGGCCATAGCAGAAAACACAAGATGCTCTTGGATTATTTTCTAGTAATCTTTTTTAGACACCTTGATTTTTTCCCTTCTTGTTAAACCTATTATCATACCCTTACCCTCTGACAACTTCAATAATTCTTCTAAATACTTTTCTCCGATGAACTTTCTCTTTGTTAACTTGTTGTAGAGTTCTATCAATTGTCTTATTCTTTAACAGTCTTTCCCCTAACTCAAACCAACTACTCATATTAAGGATATGTTGAATCCTTCTTTCATGACTTTTAAGCTAGTCACTAAGATTTTCCAATCTCTAAGTCCTTCATTAGCTAATTGACTTCTACTATTCTTTGCATAAATAGCTTGCAACAAAAACAGAAGACTCTATCTAGATCTTTTGAATAGACTAGCCATTTCTTTTCACAAACTTCACCATTAGATGACTGGAGAAATTCATGTTTCAGCAGCCAACGTTCCATTTTAATCCAAATTGATGAAAGAGAGCAAATGTTTTGGGTATCTTCATTTCTAAACCCAAATTATGAAGAAAGAGGACATTTTGGGATGTTTAACTTGAAAATACAAAGTAAAAGATAGTCAAAGCTAATGCCTCAATGGAAATAAGAGTCACAGGGTCAATTTTCATCAGTGTCATTTACCGAAGCTTTTGCAGTTTTACATCTTTTTTTTTTTTTGCTGTTTTTTTTTTAACACACATACATATGTGTGTGTGTGTGTGCGCGGAAAGAGCATCAGAAGAGTGACGTCATGCTTCTGACACTATCAGTCGTCGACGGTGGCGCGGTTCTTACTAAACGGAGATCAGACGTCCATCTTGAGCTTCTTCTTACCGATGGACTCGCCGGCTACCAGTTTGCAGTCCACCTTGATCAGGCTTGAAGTTTCAGGTAAGGTCGCTGCCTAGAAACTTCAACCTCGATCTCCTTGGCCTGTATCTTCATGGTGACGCCATCTAGGATACCCAAGGTCTCTATCCGACAACAGCTGGGATTCCATAGGTACCTATTCACTTCAGAAGCATGGACGTCCGCACTTTTGTGACACTGCAGACGTCCCCCTCAAAACGGGCCTCTGTGTGTGTGTGTGTGTGTGGGGGGGGGGGGGGGGGGGGGGATGGATTTGATATGAGTCATTCCCCAAAATGAGGCCCAAAAAAATTGTCTTGGTTGCATTGGTCATGGGCTAGCCTTACCTACTAACAAGCCTACATTGGAAGAGCACATGTCTAACTTTCACTTAGTCACTATAAAAGGATGACTACAAGGAGTAATATCTCTAAGTCATGCCGCTTAACAACAATAATAACATCCATAATCAAGCCATTTAAGCCAGCCGCACACCTCAGATTTTTCCTCTTAATTTCATTTTACTGTCGAGACTAGGGTTTGGTTCAAATCACCTCAATGAACCATGGTCATGACCTAGTTAGATAGTAATCTTGAGTAGCAATACCCAGGTCCTTTGATCAATATCAAACCTTATGAAATAGGGACCAATATGGAATCAACATATCAACGTCTATCATCACAAACATACACAAACATACCACTAGAGTTACCCTCAAAAGACATAGCTTTGACATAATGGTTGCCTTGGTCGTGGGCTGACCTTGCTTACTTACAAGGCTACATTGGAAGAGCACCTGTCTAACTTGCACTTAGTCACTATAAAAGGATGACTACAAGCAGTAACATCTACAAGTGATGTCGCTTAACAACAGTAATAACATCCTTAATCGAGCCTGTTTGGTTGGCTGCACACCTCATGTTCTTCCTCATGATTTCATTTTACTATCGAGGCTAGGGTTTGGTTCAAATCACCTTCAATAAACCATGGTCTCAACCTAGTTTGATAGCATTCTTAAGTAGTAATACCCAATTCTTTTGATCAATATCAAACCTTATGATAGGGACGAATATAAAATCAACATATCAACCTCTAACATCCTAAACATACACAAACATACTACTAGAGTTATTCCCAAAAGACATAGGCTTGACATATCAATTTCCAACGAATGATATCAAAGATGGCTTTTGAAAATGTGTTCTCATGAGGAGAAACACAATATTTTGACAGGGCAATGGTGGTACGATACAATGACATTGCTAATCATTTCTCTAATTCTCAAGTTATGTGCTTTCCTAATATAACTAGGAAACTATTCTTGCGAGCTGTTCTCTACACTAGGGTTTATATCGTTTATCAGGGTAGGTAGTGTAGTGCTAGTCCTTCTCAGCTATCATCACTTATTTTTGTGAGCTGGGAGTAATATCTAGCTATTAGAGTGTAACACCCCAACCCCGCATTTATTTGAAAATAATTCATATTCTTGAGGAGAGAAGAAAACATTACACCCAAGAAACCAATTCGTTCAGAACTCAATTAAACTGACAAACAACTATACCAGGACATAGATCTTGATGAGAGAATCAAGTTTCTCACCTCATGCACAACCAACCGTCGCCAGAATTTGCAGAAAAACCGCTAGAATTTGCTAAAGAATAGCCGGAATACCCGAATTTTTCGAGCTTTAATACTCCTTCCTCGCCATCGATTGAGCAAAGCCAGACTCGAGGTAGAACCGCGGTAAAGAGAGGAGTCAAATGAGACCGGTGTGCCACCATGTCATGGTCGTACGGAGGATTTTCTGTTGGGTCCCTTTGTGGGTCGTCGAGATCACTGAAACAAGTCAGAAGCCTTGAAGCTTCTAGCTAGAGCTCTCTCTCCATCATTGATATGATCTTAGCCTTTATATAGTTCTCCATTAATTGATTTTAAGCGACTATCATCAAGTGATGGTTAATTTCAACGAGACAGATTGCACCGCAAATTTTTCTTTTTTTCTTAATTAAATTCCATAATTCTGAAACTTTGGAAAATCATAATAAATACCTCGAGTGTCCAAAAACATTCATGAAAACTCTTACAACTCATCATATCGTGTGCTCTATTTCTCGAGTCCAGAATTTGAAGATTTCACCTCTAGAAAAAATATTTCCGAGCACCGAATAACCACCAAGATCGTAAAATAATTATTGAACAATCTCACCCTTATCCTTCCTCCATTTGTATGTCAAGAAAACTAACGAAACTTTTACTAATTCCCTCATACTATTCATTTTTTTTTTTAAATACTAACTCCCTCATACTATTTTTTTTTTCATTTTTCTAAATACTAATTCCCTCATTTTTTTTCATTTTTTTAAATACCTCGGGTATTACATATAGCAATTGCACTCATGCTATAATTGGCTGACCAATACGGTGATAAGGACAAGAAGATGAATGCACCCACTCTAATTGTTAGCCCCCACCTCGTCAACTAATTGGGTTACTGAAAATTAGTCACTTAATTGCCTGACCTTGGCGGTAGGCTCCACAAATATGTGGGGCTTCTGCTAATTGCTAGTTTTGTTATTACGATAATTTAATTATAATTATTGAATCTTCAATTCAACGATGGTAATTAAATGATAACAATAACTTTTTAACCCAAATTTGAAAGGTAAAAATCTTAAATTTGAAGTGTGAATACTGGATTGAAACGCATTGCCTTTCCTTGATGCATTGTGTAATTGGAGTCGGTCGTCAATTTTGGATAAATAGTGAATTGGCAGTTATTAATTCACTAGGCAAATCAGCAATTATCTTCGATGCATGGGTGCTGTTGCTCTTATGCATACAAGAATATTGACCGGAACCATCGGATCCATTCTTGCTTTCAAAGGAGTATTTGTATCAAATTTAGTGAATTTGGCACAACAAGGTTAACCAATATTTTTCAATTGTATCAAATTCCCAAAGAAAAAGAAAGATTTCCATTGCTTCCATGCATTTAACTGGGAGGCAACGGATTCTTGGTATATTTTCTTCTTCTTCTTCCTTTTTTTTTTTTTTTGGTCAGAAATGCTTGGTATATATTCAGACGTGACTTTACTAATACTTGACTGGGGTTTGCTAATCTCATAATGAGAGAATTTGGATCCTTTACCGAGGTTGATTGTCAGGCTACTCTAGTCAAGATGAATAAACAAAAGACGGGAGGAATACAAAGCTCACTTCAGTAAATTATCCACAAGACTTGCTTGATTGCTTCTGCCTTTTTTTGTTGGGGGATTGAAGGAAGACACATCAGGATGGATGTGAAGGCTGAAAAACCAAGGACTCTACGAAGTTTGTGAGCTCGCAGTGATCCATTGAGAGAGGTATGTCGCGTGCCACCAGAAGTAGGAACACATAAAAGTTCTACCACAACACATTCAGCTAGAACTTTTACAGCTCTTCCTTATGCAGTGCAGCATATATTTAGGCCCCCACAACGGATCACCAACACAAACTCCAGGAAATTGCAGACTTCCTGAAACTGAATACTAAGAAAGGAGGGCCATAAATCAATGTTTCATTTGTCATGTACAATTTAGACCTAGACGGCAAGCAAAGCTTCACTGGTTGAGGGCCATAAAGCAGTGCCTCATGTTGAACACTACAACCACTAATCACCCTTAATGTGATTGACGAAGCTTACAGACGTGAAAGTATGTAGTTCAGGGAAATCTCAATAAGAGAAGGGTGCACATGCTGATGGACTTTGGAGCTTCCCATAACTACATACATCTTTCACTATTAAAAAGTTCAAGGCAGGATTGAAGTTAACGAGTCTAAACCATTACAAGTAACTGTAGCTAGGGGTGCCAAGATGAAGACTAAAGGATTGGTGCAGGTGACTAAGAATTTGCAACACTTTCAGTTTTCGACACACTCGATGGAAAGTGTGTTACTAAGAACTGTGTGGCTTAAACATTGGAAGACAAATTATGAAACTTTGAGACAATGAACTGAAATTAAAGGCACAGGTTAAGGTAATGACAGAGCTTTTACAAATGGAAAGGCCAGGTGAATTAGTTCAGATTGAACTTAAACACAAATAAATTTAATTATGCTTCCTGAAGAGAGAACAATGAATAACCCACAGATATGATTTATTTTGGAGATAAGAAAGATATTGGGGAAAAGTAGTTAACTTTGAAACAAAAAAGAATAATAAGAACTTTCCATGAAGATTTCAAAAACACATGATTGGCAGCGGTCTCCTAATACAAGCATAAGTATCACTGTTCTGCTTCTAGTTGGACTAAGTTAGCTTTCGCCATATTGATGCCTTGGCAGACGATAAGCACTTAACTCTTGGAAATACAAACCCTGCTTTGGCAGGGGTTCCATTGACGAGAGAATTCTCATATATCTCTTTGCACTCTTGTACAACCTGTTCGGCATATAAAATATTGCAAACCTTAGTGGGTAATTATTCTACAGATTATCATGAATTAAATTTTCTCAGACATAAGAAATGAAACTTCCATTCACCTATAATCAAGAGAAAATAAGTCTTTTGATGGTAAAAGAGGGAGTGAAAATAAAGTCATCAGTTCAGTTGTGCATACCTCCTTGGCATCCTTTCGCGGTATGCCTTCTCGCAGTGCAACAAGCTTCTCCACGACCTCAGGCTGCAATAAGGTGAGATCAAGAGGAGTCAGACTACCTTGGACCAAAATTTGTGCAAGAGAAAATACAGATTTATCATATGTTGATTTCCTTGACATCCACTAAAGCAAAATACTGGAATAAAACATAAAACTCAGTGTTGTCTGATTTAGCAAGTGGACATACATTTATTTGCAGTTGAAAGCTAAACTATACTTGAAATTTAAACTGAAACAGAACCATTTCAGCAGAGGATATAGTTTTTAATATTTACCGGACAATCAGGTTGATGTTCGAGAATATTTGTGTAAATCAGTGTGAATGTATCCAAGCTCTCTGCTGAAGCAAGTTCTCTCAAATCACTCAGTATACTGACTCTGCTTTCTACTTTCTGCAGCCAATAGGATGTGAAAGCATTAAGAACAACACACTCGAATAAATGGAAAAGTACAATCTCATAAAATAAAAATTACAGGATTGCAATATCATTGACAAAATGTAAAAAATAAAATAAATAAAATAAAAAGGATCAGAACTTACAGATACACTTAAATACTCCCTAAAAAAGTCCATGAGAACCTCTTCATCTAATCTCATCCTTTCAATGGTCTCTTCCTTTATGTAGTTTTTCTGCAAAAAGAAGCATCGATAATACAATAAAGGAACAGAATATTGGATAGAGAAATCATTCTACAAGATGTCCAAAGCCAATTTTTTAAGGCAGTTATCCATCAGAAATAAAACCTGTGAGAGAAGATGATCAACATAAACAACCACAGTTTCCTCCAGACAAGCCTCAACAAATCTCCTAAATGATCTTTCTTCAATGTACCTTAAATACAGAGCAGTACAACCAAGAACGGCATTAGTCTTTCACTTTAGGGTAGACATATGATAATAACAGAACTGTAACTATGTTAAAGCAAACTTATTTCTGACAGTAATTGGGAGTCGGACGAGAAATGTGCAAGTGGAGAACCTGTACATAAACCACACGTTTGGGTGCTATTTTGGTAATTACCAGACCACATGGTAGCACACCATGGGCCTGACAGATCTTACGAATCCTCCTTGGTTAGTTCTCTATTTAAGCACTAGTCTCGTTTGTAACACACAGATTCTGAAGTTAATTTGACATTAAGAAAAGAAATAAGAGATTCTATTTGAAGGGTGTTTGACACTCATCTATGTCTTTATCACATCAGCTCCCTACATCAAAATCTTTCTACTAACCTCTTAATTCAAGTTTTTAACCAATTTATTAATGCACGTCAAACTATATTACTATATGGACAACTAATTCTCATATGCAAAACAAACAAATAAACAAACAAACAAAAAGTCCAAAAAAAAAAAAGAACACAAAGTTCAAACAAAGGTCTTGTCAATCATGAATTACTAAAGGTACGTTTGGCAACATTTCATTTTTGGTGAATTTTCTACATTGGTTAAAGATGCAGCGAGGGAGGAGAAAGAAAATATAGGATGGCATATTAAGTTATAACTAAAAATATAAACTTCACACTAGATTCTGCTTTCATTTATCCCTCCTCCCTCCAGCCTTTTTTCCTATATATTTCCCTCTATCTCTAAGTAAAACCAAAATTGAAAGTATTACCAAATGGACCCCATGTTTTCTAAACCAAAAAGGAAAATGCAGGAGTTTGAGTTCTCATTTAGCATCAGAAAAAAGTGAAAAGGATCCTCTGATCAATCCAGAGATCGTTTTGATTCCATAAGTAATGAGGATTCAAAATATCACACATTAATGAATCAAAGAGAGATTCAATGACAAAAAGAAAGATAGATTCTTTGGGATCCTCTATTTTTCCAAGCAGAACCAACAGAGATATAGTTGGACCGAAAATGCCTTTCTGGACATTCCTCTATATTCCAGCCATTCAGGAACCATGAAGCATCTGCTTCTGGAAGAAATCGAAGAATTTCTTGGGAATCATATACGACCCCTTTGTTCTTTTCTCTGACCAATGGTTAGAAACTCGATCCAAATCTTAATTTTTCTCAGTTTATGTCTTCTCATTTACTTTAATCAAAACAATCTCTGGATTGATCAGAGAATCCTTTTCAGTTCACTGAAAAGCATAAACAATGTTTTACTATGTCTGAAATAAATAAATAACTTACATCTTTACATCTGTAAAATAATCACCAAACGTTGCAACAAGATACTCAGTAACCTGTCCCTCGCACCACTCTGAAAATGAAGGAGAAAAAAGTTAAAGTGGAGTATCTTATATACCACATAATGTAAATAGTACACCTAGATACAGTGAGACACTTCAATCAAGGTTGGTATACCAAGAAATCAGCTAATGCTTTCATAAAAGACTTCTTTTCTGGCAAAGAGCATGAAAGAGTACGCATAACTTACTTAATAATCAATCTTCTGCTGATCTGTAACTAATTTTCTTACAATAAATCAGTTACAAATTCAGTGAAGATATTAGCAACTGATAAATGTCTCCCTCATGAACTTTTTACATTCCTTAACTAATTTCTAAGCATAATAGTGCCGTTTGTTCTGTAACAATACACTAAACAAACAATTTCACTTTGTGTTAAATGCACAAGTCTCTTGGAACAAGCTTGGTCATTGGCATTTTTTTTGCTTTAGACATTTAATTTGCTGCAGAAAACAAGAGAAAAAAGAAGAGAGAAATGTGCTTCTTTTATTTTATTTTATTTTTTTGAAGGTGTTATCCAATTAGAAGATGAGAGAAAGCGTGGTGTTGAGAAAAACTCACTGGTTAAGCTTTTTATTTTGTCTAATCCCTTTACCTGTTTCGCCAATTTTCGATCAAACTGTCTTACTATAGTGGTTTGCTTTAACCACAACTTCGCTTCTATCTTAGCATATAGATTGACAGTTTCATCACCAGAGTGGTAACTCCAAACAACAAGAAAAAAAAAGTAATTAAGTAAATAAAGAGCATGTGTACACAGACGCGAGCCATTTGTTTCTGCTGTGGGGGGGGTGGGGGGGGGGGGGTGGGGGGGGGGGGGGGGGGGGGAGAGACAGAGGAAATAATATAGATAAATCAATAAAATTACCATGACAACAGCAAGTAAATTACCTTACCCTTCTGATAGAGCTTCACAAGTAAATCCTGCACTCCGGGATCTTCAAAAATAACACTGACGGTTTGATGCACAGCTTCCTATCATCAAAGAGGTATTTAAACATTCATCACATATGCCAACACACCACTAGCTATCAATACATACATCTAACAACATACATATTTGTTCTGAGTGACTGCACTAAAAAGAATATACAACATTTATGTTTTATCAAGCCATCAAATATGCCAATAGAAAATATGGATTTTAATGAGAGATGGCACTTTATATCATAATCCACACAACACCGTAGCAGGAGATGTGTAGAACATATGAATACAAATATACAAGACTTTGCACCCAGAAAGCACATTTTCATCCTTCCAATTACCTTTGCAACCTCTAGGAAACCTTTGCATGTATCTTCAAAGTTAACCTGTGAATATAGAAAGGAAAATTTTAGATTATTCATTATGATCTCCAAACAGCCCTCTGAGGCTTCTTCTTTTTCTTTTTTTTTTCATGAAATCTTTGAATCAATTTAACCATATCAAGTAGAAGCCAATTAATAAACTAATTACTGAAGCTTAACAAGAACAAACTCCGTAGATTAGTTAAGGATACTAAAGAAACACACTGGAGTCCTGGACACTAAATTCCAAACAGAATAATTGAAAACAAAGAAACAGAAGGGAAAACAAAAAGAACCAAGCTGGATTTAGCATAACCTGCTCAGCATAGTTTTGGGGAAGAGCTTCCAACGTGCTATTACTTAGCTCCATTGCGAGATCATAGCAGCGTAGATTGTTGTTAATCTGCAGCCAATATGAAACCAAAACCCATACTTAATTACTTCGCATCCAATCATCAATACACAGATAGAGGCTAGTGTGTAAAAGATGCACACACCATGGCACATAAGGGTTCCAAACCAACTTCTGAAGCAGGTTCCTCAAGTCTCTTCCTTTCAGCAGCTTGAAAATCAATCATTACCTGATTAATGACATAAGTCAAATAATGCTGGCCAATATTTTCTCTGGTACCAATTGATACATATAGAAACACACACAGAGGAGAAGAAAAGACTAAAGCAAAAGAGAAAAAGAGAAGGAAAAAAAGGAACAGCAAGTATGTAAGAACAGCATATTTGTGTGTGAATATCTATGAATACAAAAAACAAAAAGATAAAAATTCTAAGATGAGCATATTGACATGTAAAACAGGCCTATATAAAGGCTGTACCAGTTCTTCATGGCACAACCATGAACTTGTAATGCATTTATCAAAGGAACTGATAGCTTCATCCTACAAAATTGTTCTAGAGTTAAAAATAACTAATTTCTTCTAATAAATGCTATTAAGTGCACTTTATCCTACAAAATTGTTCTAGAGAACATGTCAATATAGAAGATAAATCCCACTATAGTGATACTTAAGCATTTATTTCTATGACAGTCATAACCAAGAGACCTGGATAATTGCCGAAGCAATTCTGTAGAGCATGAGCTCTGTGCTATTATCGCGAACAATTTGCACTTGCTCTCCAAGGATCCTGAATAAATCAACAGCAGCCGGCGTATATAACTTCCCATCTTCTGTTTTCTTCGGTGGCTGTACCTTATCAGCCTCCAAGATATTCAAGTACCATTTCTTGAAAATACAATTTGCAAAAGTAGATGTCAATATTTTTCTCAAATAAATAAAACAAAAGTGCAATAAGATTGTAGGTAGAATATTGTTACCCTTGTCGTAGCTTGCATTCTCTCCACATAGGAATTCATAAGGGGATCCATGGAACCACTCTCAGAACATACTTGAGCAAGAGATTCATCAACACCAAGCCCAATCAGATTTTCTTGGTATTCAACTACCCAACCAGTTACCTAATTGCAAACAAGAAGAAGGAAGTCAGGACAATAAACTGAAAATAGGAAATTAAAACTGTAAGATGAAGCTCCATTAAAAGGACAGTCAGAAGCAAAAAATACTTCAGAAGGTGATTATGAAACCAAACCAAACCAAACTTTAAGAAAAGGTAGCATAAAATAGTACATGAAACCTGCTGAAAACAAAAGTAGTTGGCTATTCAAATCCCATCTTTAGGATATTTGGTTTCCTATTTAGAGCTGTAATCTAATAACCTGTATAAAAAAAAATCTGCATTTGGTTTCCGGTTGTAATTAGAGTTACATTATTTAGATCAGGATTGATTAGTGAATCTAAGAATAATTATTGTCCACTGCTGATATGTCAGTCCCCTCATCCAGGAGATAAATCTGAAAGTTTTGGAGTTACTGTCAGTGATTAGGGAAAAAAAATTAAAAAAAACATGATCACCAATGCAGAAAACCGAAAACCGACTTCCCATAGCTCCACCACAGGTAATCACCACACACACCCCACCCCAACCCTAAAAAAAAAAAAATCCTCCGATTTCCTTTTCCTTTTATAGTCATCCAGTCTGACACAATTCAAGCTAAAATCTAAACCATTGCTGGCACTTTTGCACATTTCACATCTGGGCAGATGATTGAAAAAAAATAAAATAAAACAAAGGAGAGATGGGGATAGAGTGGGTGTCTACATTATTGTTTACCACTCGAATACCAACCATAACCACGATGAGCAAACTCCCCCAAATACCAGTTTCTACTTCTTGCATCTGCCCTAGTCAGAAATAATTGCACCCTTTCCAAGACTGAAAACTCCCTGACTTCAAGCCCATTCAAATATATATACACACACACATTTATATCACACACACTGCTGTTTAAACAGCCAATGGCAGGGCTATGGGCTACTTTTTGTCCCGTTTCATTGAAAGATTGAGGACTTTAGTGGAGAAGCCATCTATTGCTTAAGTTTAGTTTATACTCTCAAATTTTCACTGCCCAAACAATAGAAATGTCCGCCGTTCAGAGAGCCATTTACGAAGCACCATGTCTGCTGTTTTGAGGCTGAAAGTGTTAACAGGGTTACCATATTAATGAGGCAGGTCAAAATATGTAGTTTTAAGGAAAGTTAAAGTGTAATTGTTATGACGCACATGAAGACACGTGATGTTTTGGAGAAACACAGTGCCATCCAGTTGGTATGTACATGATGCTAACATCCTTGAGAGGTGTAGCATCAATTTGTTAACAATTTATCATTTTAAAGTTAAAGACGACACTATATCGAGTATCACGGTGGCTCATGTGACTTTCCCTGCACTACCAAAGCAAATGGTTTTTTCAATTTCTTAATCTCCAGCTTTCATGGGAGGTTCGGAGACTGGAAATCTAAAAGTAAACTGTAATCAGGATTTGAGTTAGAAATGGTTTCTAATTATTTTTAAAGGTGTGACCTGATTTTTTTATTGTGTTTAACGATGTAAACTATTGAAACCTAAACCCGAATAAACAAAGGATCACTTTTTGTTGATAAACCATAAAAAGCATAAAACAACATGGAGTCCACAGAAAAAAATAGGCTGAAGAAGTTGTAGCAACAGAAAAGTAAGATCAACTGCAACAAAGAATTGGACAAGAACAAGTTTTGTTGGAAAAGAGAATATGATTGAGCAGCATTCTACTTTGGGTAGAAATGTTTCTACAACAATAGTGCAGAATATGAATTTTTCAGGACGAGGTACCTTAAAAGCATCTGATAATGGCTATGCTAATAAGTCATCAGTCAGCCAGCTATTGTTTATACTTACTTCTTTAGTAGAACAAACAGGGATGCCAACGAAAAAAAATGGAGAATGATGTTTCTCAAAGAATGCAAAATTGTTTGAGTGTGAAATGCAAGTTTGAAACAAATAAGAAATCAGAAAAGTACCTTTAAGATCTCTATGTTCGTCATTTCATTTGCCCTGTCACTGAGTAATCTAAGCATTTGAACAAATCTCTCGGTATACAGATTGACCATGAGTTGGAATATTTCATATCTGCCAAAACAAAATTTTCCATCAAGTCAAAAGTATATTTATTTAAAAGATTTGGTCTAAAGTAAATACTTTCCAATATAATCTAAAATATGTGCAGATGTGTTCATGCATGCACATACTTTCCACAATTCTGTACAGTCTAGACCCATCAGAGCAAATATGTAAGCTTGATACAGTGTTGACTTATTCCCTGCTAGCCTCAGCCTCTCATTCCTATTTATTTTTTTATTTCTCTATTCCCACCCCACATCCCATGATACGAGTGACATTTGAACCCATGAACTCCATGGTGTTGATTAGACTATATAACCAAGAGACCATAGCTAATTGTGTGTAAAATAAGACTATATATTTGGTTTCTGTTGTCTCTGCAAGCATGATGGCACTGCAGGTGAGGAGGTTCTTACGTGTACTAGTTAGCATACACTACTGGGTTAGTACAGTAGTAGTCTAACATAGATGCACTATGACAATAAACTAGTTCATGCCGCAAAAGAAAGTTAACTTTATAATGATTGCAGACCTAGATGGCAAAAGAAAAATGTGTGGCATACTGGCTTCATAACAAGTATAATTGCTCCTCTAGTCTTTTGTTTTCTTTTGAAAGTTATATATTGAGCTAAGCAATACATGACCTAAAAATTCTTTACAGACAGGCATTGAGCTACTTGATTATGAGCAGAACAAAATGTTCCAGACAGCAAACTATAGAACTTTCCCTTTTCATTTCCCCGACTGACAAACTGTACACCTCTTATTCCTAACTGGTAACTTAATCAAAACATTAGTGTGGAGAAGAAGATTTCTTTCATCAAAACTTACAGTCTAGTCAATACATTAACGGTTTTAGCAATGAGCTTGAGCAGAACCCAAGGCGCTGTGCAAGAAATAGCAAATTCGCCTTTCCATTTTTACACCACTAATTAATGGTTTCTTTGGTTAATATTACAGTCGAAAGAGAGAAAGGGGAAAAAAAAAAAAAGAACAATACCATACAGCCTCTCTCCACCTCTCATAACAGAGTACAATAAAATTTTGAAAGCTAAGACTCTTCTGAGCAACACTATCCTGCTGTTACTACTACCAACCAATGGAAATTCTCACCGACATCAAAATCAAAAAAAAAAACATTTAGAAATTACCAACTGGTAGACATAGATAGCAAAAGGATATTAACCTAGACTCTTTATCTCAATCATAAAGCTTAGTGTTAATTGATTCTAATAACAATCACTCTATCCTAGAGCAGTCAGAGCCATTCACCATTAACAGTGGGAAGTTTACACCTAAAATAAGATGACAAACAGATGTTTGGCTCAAACATTATAAACCAAGGAAAATAGAAAGAGCAAACCTGGGGGGAAAACAAGGGGCTACATGGTCGTATATATCTCCAAGCTCTTCTCCAATCTGATATAAAAAAAAGGGTATATTTCATCCTTGATTTCAAGCTTATAGCATAATCAAGCTTAGTAGTCAACTGTACATACCGCTCGAGCTTCCTCTAGTGCTGCTTTAAGATCCTCATAACAAAGCTGCACCATAGATTAGAGTAAGAAATAAGATAAGGTACACATGTCAGAATATTTCTCTTTCATCATTCTTAGAAAAACTGTTTATTTTCAATGTACCTCTGTCAGTAGCTTGTTGAATCGTCCTTCAACAGTCTTCCTAATGTGCTCATAGCATTTGTCCTTGTAGCCTTTGCCTTGTGCGTTCGGTTTCTGCTGTGACAGATTTCTCGAAGAAGCTATTGCTGTGGTAGTTTTTCTGCATGCCAACATTAAAAGTTAACGTAAATAAGATGTACTCAGGTGTAATCTAGTTTGATGATGCATATATCATAAATTGGTATGGTAATGAAACTGATAATCACATCAAGAGAGTTACTTGGCAGTTCTACGAGGATTGGCAATTGATGCCATGGCACCGCCTCCCTCAGCCTCAGCTGCTTCTTCAGCAAGTTGATAGTCAAGGATTTCTTGCATTTCAACAACCCTAAAGGGCAAAAACATGAGAACAAAAAAAAGGGTCATGAACCCACAAACCAGAATATGAATAACTAAAATGGGGAATTTTTAGTCTTAAAGGAAAATAAGTACATGGATACAACTGCACAGAGTAACAGATAGTAATAATTTTGTCAGCTTTTTGGCATCCAGTTTTGGTAGAATAGAAACTACAGCCTTTCTCATATTCTGTTGGACTGGAGGGGAGCTGTAGTCAAAGCATATGGACATTAGGGTGTTTTGTCTGAAGCTAACTAATTACATCTGGTGTGATTTTCTGGTTTTTTTTTGTTATTCTTGTTGTGGACCTCATATCTACTTCTTGTATCATTCATTCTGCTCAATACTTGTTGTTTCTTTTTCAAAAAGAAATTAATAAATATATAAATAAAACTGCCTGGAAGGCTAATGTAAAAGGTACATACATCTCATCAAATAACAAGACAACTGAAGAAAAAAATTCCAAGTTTCTGAGAAACATACCTTAAAGCGCGCACCAGAGTTTGCGGGCTGCAACATAGAAATGGTTAAATGTAAATTGAAGGAACAAAAGACAGTCAATAGCCAATATATTTGTAAGCGGCATAAAGATCATACAGAAATCTTATATCACTAAGGGAAGAAAGTTTTCTTGCCGTTCAGCGCCAAAACAAGGAAATATCATTAAATTGATCAACCAAATTTAAATAACCATTTATATGACATGATATCTGTAAAGCATATAAACGAGCAAGCCACTCAGTTTTCTTAGACTGGCTAGCTCATCTACAGATCAGAAGAATCTTCTTTTACAAGTGGACTGTCACAAGTTAGTACCACAGTATTTACCCACTCCATAAGGACCCATTAGTCTTTTGTTGGTTGTATTTTTTAGCACAGGATTGAGGGTAGATGCAGAATGAGAGGAAGAAGGCAATTTGAGGCATTAGAAAGCGAGAGCATATCCAAGCCATGTGGTTGCGAATAACTATTCAAACTTGGAATGCATAAAGAAAACAACCTGAAGCTGTAACCGCACAACTAAACTACTATCCAAAATACATAGACAATACCTTTCTTTGGAAAGTTTATAGAAGTTGGAAATGTGGCTCCATAATGTCTTCTCAAATGTCTCCCAGGTCCTATCAACATCTTCAAAATATTCTCTAAAATACACCAAATTAAAAATGAAAGATAAGTCATTACAACACAAATCACAAATTGCGGCTGGCAATATCAAATAAAGAAGTAATTAGGCAGGAAAGTAAATGTCATGCTTATTATCTTATTAACCACTACTCAAGCCCAAAATTAGATTTTTAGACTCGAATGTATGTCATATCCATTCCCATATTCAGGGGGCGGGGTGGTGGGGGGTGGGTGTGGGAAACTTAGATTAATGGGGTCAAATTGGCCCTAGCAAAATTAAACCTTCCTAGACATAGCATCAAAATTCTATGTTTGTCAATGCGATTTAGCTTCTGCACAGACTAATTGACATTATCCTATTGTTTCATTTCTAAAGGTTAGAAAACCATACAACCTCAAAAGTCAAAACAGAATTGTGGATAGGAAGTAAAAATTCCTCAATGAATTTAAGAAGACATATACCTTAGCCTGCCAACCTCTTCCTTGTGAGATCCTGCAGCTGCTAATGCAAACCTCCGCTTTCCATCAAGAGCCGTTAACCTCTATTAACAAATTAAGGATGAAAATTTGGAAAATAAAATTAGAAATATAACAATAATAACTAGCCTTGTTCATACATGCTCTGCATGTGAAATAGTTTTTTTTTTTTTAAGAAAATAAAAAAATAAATGAAATAAAACAATTATTGCAGAAAGAAAATAGTCGGAGAGAAAAGTGGGGGCTGTGTGATCATTTATTTCTAATTTTCTCAACAAAAATCTATTTTGTATTTGTCATATTTACCCTTGTGATTTAATTTATTCTCAAAGTTTTTTTATCTTTCAGGGTTAAATCTGTCAAAATTTTTGGTTTTGGCTAACAAAAACCTCTTCTATTAATAAAAGTATAGAAGATAATAATAATAATAATAATAATAATAATAATAATATTGTTTTATTATTAAATAAATAAATAAAAACAAAACAAATGGAGCATAAGACAGAGTTTGATATGTAAATTTTTCAGAGCAGTATTAGTAAAGATGTAAGGTTATTGACAACAAGATGGGGTCACAACCAAAATTAAACAAAACTAACAGATATCGCCAGAGGAAGGAAACAATATAAAAAAAGAGCAACTAGTAACTTCTACACTAGTTTTACCTCATATGTATTAATGAGTTCTTTATCATCACTTAAAGAAGCCCGAGCCTCAGAGGCTTCAACAGAGATTGACATCATACCCTCGACATCCTATCAAAGAGCAACACATTAGCTGGTAAGCCATACAACGAAGCATTATCGCACCAATAAAGAGGTCCCACAGCTTCAGACATCTCAGTTTACACCTTATTTTAAAGTATTTTTCAACAAATCATCATCAATGAACCTTCACCTTCCGGTACAAGGGTATCTAGTAGACTTTGAAAGTTAATGTCAAGTCAAGGATGCCAAAATTTGGACATCAACATTTAATTTTTTTATATTTGGATCCTTATAGAAAAGAACTTATTAATAGTAGATAACAAAATATCACCTTAAAAATTCTGAGAAATGTTTTATTGACTCAGAGATTTTCAACTCTGGTCAGGCTTTCCCAGTCAAACAGTTTTAAGAAGTAATGTAAAGTGATGCAGCCTTTGAACAAACAAACAAGAGATAAAAAAACATGACAGGGAAGTAACAAAGTCCTTAGGTGTTGTATACATCATACTATCACAGGTCCACACACACACAAAGGTTGGACTAAGAAAATTGTAATAAGAAAAAAATTCACCAACCTTTAAGGTTGTATTCAAGTTATTTCTCGCATTGCTGAGAAGCTTTATCTGATCATGGTTTTCAATCAAAGTTTGGCATTCTTGACATAGCCTGATGCACAAGGCAAGCATATAAACCATCATCAACAGATTAGTGCTTCACAACGGCTTATATGCATCTAAACTACAGAAAAAATCTCCTTAAAACCATAAAGCCTTTAGAATTTTCCATGAGCATACTTTTCAATAGAAACAAAGTTTTCACGGAGTTGGTTTATTGATTTTTGAGATAAGGACAGGGATTCCAGCCCAGCTTGTGCTTGTTCTACCTGCAGCAAACCACTTTCTTGTAAGACAGATGGGATTCTAGTTAAAGTGCTAAATTTTATGAACTCTTAGATACATTTAAGAGTCTGCACAATGTGTACATGCAACTCTCCATCATGACCAGAAAAAAATGGACTACAGTTTTTGCATGTACCTGCTCGGCAACCATTGTACTAAGTTGTGCATCATTTGCCTGACAATATAGAAAACAGCAACTTTCAGAAGGCCACTTCATTATAAAGCAATTCCAACATTACAAAAGGTAATGCCACTTATCAATGAATGTGTCTCAAGATCAGAATATCATGTGTGGAAACAGAACCAATGCCTGCAGCACCAACTGACGACCCACCCAGATGCAAACATAAATTAACTTAAACCTTGAAGCAGAATACACTCTGGTCCATATTTTATGCATCAACTGCTGAACCAATTTAAATTTCTTTCAATTCAACTACACATGTTAGGAACTTTAGTATAACGATTTAATATTCCAAATAAATTTCATTGCAATCTTTGGCATTCCCCCACATATGCAGCATAAATATTGGATGAGCTTGTGTTCATAAACTACAGTATCATTTCCCCTACTTAAGAACCACAACTATGCTTCCTACTAAGGACATAGTGAATCCTGCAGTTTTCTTTCAGCTGGAACCATTTTAAGCTACTTCAAAAACATTAGTCACAGATCTTCTAAATTACTTGTTACCCAAGCCCATTTTGAAACCAATATTCTTCTCCTCCTCCTTAACACATTGTAAAATATAGCAATCCTTTAGGGGTTAAAGCCAAGCATCAACATATCCTTTAGGAAAAGGTAAGTGTCAAGGCCAATATAAATATGATCCAAGTTTCAGTCAGTGCAATCTGTTATATCCGCTAACCCCACAAAATGTCAAGCTCCCACCTAGCATCTGCAGTAAGTTATATAAAATTTGGGAAAACTTGTTACTGGGTTCTACTCCCTTGAATTATTATTATTATTATTATTATTTTTTAATCAAAAGTTCAGACAAATGGGGACAGGTTGCTGCCTAAAGACCAAAGGAATGGGTTTCAAGAAAATTCAATAATGAACAATCTCTGCTTGCTAATTCTTGTTGGAGGCTACTTCAAAGAGATGAAGGTCTCTGGAATAAAGCGTTTGAAAGTAAATACCTTGACAAGTTTCAATAGATATTTTCTTTTTTCTTTTTTTTTTTTGAGAAGAAACAAAAGTTTTTTATAGAAGACAAAAGGATCAAATTACAAGGGAGAATAAGAAGTCCTCAGAGCCTAAAAAAATCAAAACAAGAACACTAAACAAGACACTACCGCTTTCCAAATTAGTAGCAAGACTGGAAGGTTTTAATAGTTTATCAAAGGATGCCTCCTTTGCTAATTGTTGTAGTACCTGTAACGGGGTAGTTTATCACCTTTTCTCAAGCAAGTACTTACTTTTCGACGGACCATTAGACTGAGCTGGTAAAGTTAAACGAATGTTCAGTTCCTTCGAATCAGTTACATGTTAAGTTCAATGATTTTGTAACTGGCCATCAAAGTAAGGAAAATCAAATCAACTACATGTTAAGTCATCGATACAGCCATACTTGCACTGCATGACGCCCCCTCTCCATAAACCTCCATTATGTTTTCTAACCAAAAATTGGTGCCATTGCCACACAAAAAAAAAAAAAAAAAAACCCTAAGCAGTGCCATGGAATCAGTTAGAATTGATCAGGAAACTAATGATTTCCTATATACCCATATATTTAGAAGAAATGGCAAGCATGAGCGTGTTGAACCTGGTTGCGATTGATAATAATAAATTGAGAATATGCGTAAAAACGAAAGGTAGAGAGAGGTGAAGAGATAGAAGACCTGTTGGCGAGCAATGTAATCGGCCTTGATGGAAGAAATAGACTGAAGGAGCTCCGGCAAAGGCAACAGCTTCGCAACCTCGCGAACCGCTGCTTCCTTCGCTTCCACACCTAGATCCTCAACCATCATCTTCTTCCACTATACACCACCACCACCACGTCTGATTCGGATTTCAATTCCAGATTGGATCCGAGATCACGGATTTGGCGAATTTCTTGATTTCTTCTTCGTTTTCTTCTTTCACTCCACCTTGCCTTTGCACCAAGTCGGAAATACTCTTCTTCTTTTTTTCTAATCAGCGTTTTATATTTTTCATTTTTGGAAAATTCCCCCGAAGTCCATTACTGGATTGACATTTCTCCAGTAAGTACTTCTTTGTCACAGAAAAAGATTATTTTGGCCTCCTCTTTTGAATAAATATCATTCACGTCCCAAAATTGACTGCTGTTTGACTTCTTGCCTCTTGAAATTTTACTTTGGCTAGTTTTAGATTGTTGTGCTATGGTCACAAGTGATTTTAGTTCTGATATGATTAAACGTGCTTTTAGTTCTGTTGTGAGGAAAATCATTTTGAGTGTTTGATAAACCGTTTCTATAAGGTGTTGTGATAATGAAATGCAGTTTCCAAATGTTTGGTAAACATACTGGGTGTTAAAAATGTTGTGGCTTTGTTTAATTATCAAAAAGGATATGAATGCAGAAATGTAGGTTCTAGTTTGACCTCCAAATTTGTTATTTGGACCTCACCTACTTAGTACACTTCTAATCAACTTTTTAGTATATTAGAAAAGATTAGTAGACCTCCTTATTTTACCAAAATATCCTTGAACATCATATATTATCTTCTTGTTTAGCGAAGGATTTCCAGGGTTTGGGTTGGGAGATGGAGGATGGCAAGACGACACCTAAGGAGAGACCTTGTGGTGAAGACGGCGGCACTAGGATTTAGGGATAGCGAGTTGTTGCGGTGCTTGATTTCGTTCTCGGTTATGGCCGCTAATGAAACATAGGGTTGGAATGGTGACTCCTTTGATTGCTACAAGGAAGTAAGGCCTAGCTAGTGCATCAGGAACCAAAGGTTGGGTATGAGTAATGATATTATTTTGTGTAATTTCTAAAATGAGAGCTGCATTAGATACACAATGTCACAACAATATGAGTTTTCTAGTGCATGTTGGAATGCAATATGTTTTGTTAGGTGTGCTTGATTGGTTATTATGTTGAGGGTTGTCTTTTCCTACTCTATGAATATATTGACAATGGCAACTTAAGCCATCATCTACATGGTTCAAGTAGGACTGAGCAGTAAGAAAATATAAATGTTGGTGTGTGCAGGAGAATGTAATGATATTGTTTTACTTTGTAATTTCTCTTTGATTAGAACAGTAGTGCTTGTTTTGTAAATGCTTGCTTCGTTCTAGAATCTAAAGTTAGAACTTGAAACCAATTTGATTACTAGACTTTTGGGAGTTGAAATGGTTGGATTAGCGAAATGTTTCATTCTATTCATAGAATGTTGTAGTTTGAAGTAAAGGACCGATTTTGCTATATAAGCCCAAAACCATGGCTTCTATACTATAATTCTCACATGTACAGTACTAAATCCTTGACAGAATAATGGCATTAGCCATGTTTCAATTTGCCACCCTTCTTTTATCGTTGTTATATTGTCTAATTGTTATGGAATCGATCAGTCAAGTGATATTGTTGTGCTGATGAAAAATCTTCATCTGATAAGTTGTAGGAATGATCAAGAAAAGGTTCATCTAGTTTGTCATTCTGAAATAAGAAATATGATCAACATCGTTTGAACTTTGTTATTTTCTTAGGTACTTTGTGAAGCAACCGAGGAGAAATTGGAGCTTAAATGAGACAACTAAGGTCTTGGACGTGTAGTACTGATGTCAAAGATGAGCGTGCAGTATCACTCAATTGGTACAAAAGCATCAAAAATGAAGTGCGAAATCAAGTTTAAAGTAGGCACCTCGAGAATGCAGATTTCGTCAGCTTTCTGAACTGCATTTTCAGGGAATTTTCCCGAGGCTTTAATGAAAGCTTTCATGAAGGAGTTCAATTATTAGGAGAAATATCACCAACGGTCACTGAGTTATGACTTATTCGACATTTAACTCACTGTATTTTCAACAATATCACTTAACTCACTCAGTTTTATATCCGTTTTTCACTCAACTCACTGCCGTTAATTCTACCGTTAGAAGCCGTTAAAATTGAGGGTATATTTCTCAAAACACTTAAAAATCATTTTTAACTTAAAAAAAACACTTAAAATCATTTTTAACTTAAAAAAAACACTTTAAAATCATTTTTAACTTTAAAAAACAACATTTATTAGACTTTTTTTCATTTTTTTTTAAATTTCTGAAATTTCTAATAAAAAATGATTTTTTAAACTTAAATATAATTTGAAAAAAAAATTGTCTTTTGTTTTGAAGAAAAGTTAGAAATGCATTTTTTTTGGTGTTTAGACAAATATACTCTCAATTTACATTTATTAGACTTTTTTCAATTTTTAAATTTCTGATATTTCTAATCAAAAATGATTTTTTTAACTTAAATATAATTTGAAAAAAAAAATTGTCTTTTTTTTTAAAAAATTAGAAATGCATTTTTTTAGTGTTTGGACAAATATACCCTAAATTTTAATATCTTTTAACGGCATAATTAACGATAGTGAGTTAAGTGAAAGACGGATGTAAAACTGAGTGAGTTAAGTGATATTGTTGAAAATACAGTGAGTTGAGTGTCGAATAAGTCATAACTCAGTGACCATTGGTGATGTTTCCCCAATTATTATTAAAGTCCTGATGTTATACTACAAGGCTATGTCAATAATTGTTCAAAATGGTGGTGTGAAGCGTTTGCTCCAAGTCCAAGAATTTGGCATCTCAAGCAACTTTCTCTAGCAAACTGTCTGGTTTGAATTTTTGAGGCACTTTCTAGTAGCCTTAATGGATACCTTTCTGGAAGTAATTGTTTTTATGAAGACATGATGTCATAGGACATTAAGCACTCAAGAATCATTCAGAAATGTGATTGTATGGTCTTGGTACAAGCTTGAGAATGTGGCAAGAGAATAATGAATTCTGGAAATTTCTGACAAAATCTTATTATCAAGCATTGTTCAAGGCTATTTTTGTATAACAATTCGAAAAGCTTTCTAGAAGATTTTACTTTGGCCAAATTCTCACTTTCAAATCAGCTTGGAAACCTTGTCAAATGAGAAGAGAAAAAAAAAAACAATCCTAGTTGACTTGGGCAAGTAGATTTTATGTAGTTTTTGTTAAGTAGATCTTTGGCAGATTATGCTAGAATTTCCTATGGGTTTTGAATTTGAATGTTATTTCATAGTTTTTTTTTTAAATAGGGTTTGGAACCCAGCTTAGCTGGGAGGCTCAGCCCCACGCCCGGTTCCATTTATTGAAATAACATTTTGCATCAGGGGAGACATAAAACCTACACCCCGAGCAACATTAAAACACTTACAATAATCCTCGTAAAGTACATCCTGAATAATAGCAGGAGTCTCCTCTAGCCAAACATCATCTAAATAATCAACACTAGCAAGGTGAGTAAGTCTATATGCTATACCATTTGCTTCATGGTAGATATTTCGAATTCTAACTGATTGAAAAGCCTTTAGATGTTATTTACAATCATCCAAAACCCAACTTACCTCTGAATAATTCTCCTCCTTGGAATTGAGGGCCGCAATCAGAAGTGCAGAGTCACTTTCAATGTCTATTTCCGTCCAACCTTGGTAAATACCAAGAAGAATACCAACTCTACACACCTCTGCTTCCATATTTATAGCCGAGTGTGCATGCAGAAAAGGCCTTGCTAAGGTTGCAATATCTTTGCCTACATCATCTCTGACCACCACCCCAATACCACCACTTCCACAATAAGCCATAAAAGCTCCATCAACAGTTATCTTTAGTCTTCCTCTTGGAGGACATTCCCACTTGGTTAAACTATGTTATTTCATAGTTTAATGTTAAAGAAAATGTGCAACAAGTTAGATGCTTCTATGATTTCATGAAAGAGACTTTAATCGGAAAGAATAACAATGTAATACCCGCAATTTTCATTTTAAATTCGAGTAATTGTGTTGAACGATAATAATTCACTTTTACATTTATCGAAGTTTCGAAACGATTATTTTTTTAACGAAAAGCTCGAAATGCTCGGTTTGAGAAATCGACTTTTTCTACGTACAAAATTTGGAGAAATTTCCTTCATGAAAGTTGTAGAGTTCGTCGTTACGAGTCCGTACACGTGCGGAACACGAAGATCGGATTTTTTCTGAATTAGTTATCGAATTTAGAAGTTTTTCTGAAACTTGTATAAATAGGAAAAAAACCCTAGCTAATTTTTCAGAAGCCTTCTATTTTGGTCCGACCTCCTTCCATTTTCGGAAGGTACTGTTCATCAACCCCTACCTCCGTTTCTCGACCAAAACGACCGAACAAGAGAGCAAGGTTCATCATAATTGTTCTCCCTCCACAGGCCACCTCTCGACCTCAAACCAAGTTCCAGGCGTTCGTCTCGAGCTGCTCTACCTCCTGGACGGCGTCGCTTCCACCGACAAGGCCTCCACCGCCGGCGAAATAGCCCGAAACAACCGGACCCGAAAACGAACCAAAACTAGCTCCTTGCGTTTTCGACCACCAAACCAAGTGAAACTCATTCCTCTACATCGACTCAACCTCCTGAAGCTTCTAGAGGCAGTTTTACAAGGCGGCGCGGCCTGTAGCGGCGGCGGCACGGCCCGAACCGAAAACTATCCTTTTCGGTTCGATCTTGATATCTCGAGCTACACACCACCATTTCACTTGATTCTTGGCTCATTGAGCTCGCCTCAACTTCCTCTACAAGCACCAAGAAGGACCGGAGCTGGGTCGAACGTTTTCACGTTCGTCGGAGCTCGACCCGAACGGATCGAAACAACCAAACTTTCGATCAAGATATCTCGAGCTATACACGATCGTTTCTTGTGATTCTTGGCTTGTTAAGTTCGCAAGGAAGTTCTGAACAAGTTTCCAGAAGGGATCGGGGCCTGAGGTTACAGTTTTCACGTCGGTTTTCAAGCTCGCCGGTTTCTGGAATTTTTCCGGCCGCCGACTGTAATGGTACTTTTCGATCCCTTCCCCTCATTTTTTTGGTCTTGTGCTAGTTATGAAAGTTGCTCAGAATGATGAAACGAAGGGGACAAGCTCGGCCCCGACACCATTGGCGGTGGTCGATGGCGGCTCTATCCCTAACTCCGGCGGCCCTTTCCGGCCACCTCCGGAGGTCTAAAATTTGGTTTCTATCCATTTTATGATTCTATGTTTCAATACGATCATTTCGGCATATTATACGCATTTTTCGAATATCGTATGAATTAGTTATGAATTTTGTGATTTCGATCGATTTCGATCGTTAGATTTTTGATCTGTGAAATTAGGACCGTCGGATGAACTTGTAAATTTGTTATGATGATCATATGACTGTCCCAAAGGCTTTGTGTGGTCATGGGCGAAGATCCGACCGTTGGATCTTCGTATATGTGCAAAACGGTAATTAGGAGAGCGATTCGTGAGAAACCGCTCGTCGGATCTTAATGTAAATTAGAATCCGGCCGTTAAATGGTAGTTAATTTATGTGTTGAAATTGTTGGCTAAATTCGAATCACATTTAATTAGGTGATTGACGGATTTTATTTGAGTGGGCTATTTCAACGTTAATTATAATTATATTGAAGACGCAGCGGGAATTTCGAGGTGAGTAAAACTCACATGGTTCATATTACGAACCGAGCGTTTTAAATTTATCTATTTTTAGTAATTGTGTGAAAAATATTTGCGGATTAAATATTTGTTTTAAAATTTCATGGACTTGAATTACCACGGTCCATAGGTAAGTAAAATGAATTTTAATTATACAAATGAATTTCATGATTTTCTTGTGTGAACTATAGATGGTATTAGTGGTCATTCCTGAGTGGATGATTACATATATATATATTTACGTGGAATATATATATTGTTGAGTGATGATATGATTGAGTGAATTGATGAATTGATTATATTTCAATTGTGTAATTCCATAATAATATGGTGTATCTTGATTGAGTTGATTTCAGTATGTGATACTATATGTTGTGCTCATTTATGGGTTTAGGGTCGACGTAGTGACCGGTGTGGGTTAATCGGACGCTCTAATCCTGGGTGGATGATGGGATACGATTGGTTGAGTATGTGGAATTATCGGACGTTCTAAATATGTATATAGGTATACATATTGATGAAATACGATAATGATAAATATGTCGGATGCCTTAACCTAGGCCAGGTGACGGGCTACAATTCAGTTAGAGCTCTAGTCTGTCAAATACCGTATTTTTATAAATACGATGTTGAGAGTTGTGTAGAAAGATGTGAGTTGGGGTTTATCTTGATGTATTGAATTGGTATTGATTGAGATTGTTAGTACTTGTGGATGTGGAAATTATTTAGTGTTGTTGTGTGTGGGAATAATTATGAATTGAATTAAGCAATAGTTCTTTCCTTTTACTCATACGAGCTTTTATAAGCTTACCGGGTTTTGTGTTGTTGCAATCCCGGTACACTATTCAAATGGTGTAGCGGATATTCCTGCAGGTCAGGATAATCAGGGAGGTGACCGAGCTGCTTAGGTGTTACAGCAGTTTTGTTATTTCATTTAGTTGTGAGGTGTGTATGCTCATTTAGAGCTTTACAGTTCATTTTAGATTTGAGTTGTAATAATTAACCGAGACTAAATTCGGTTTGATTTTATTTCGTGTGGTGAATATGTTAAGAAAAGAAATTTTCAGGATGATTATTTTGAGTTTGTAGTATTTTCATGTTTCGGATTTTGAATTTTTATTCTAAAATTCGGGGCGTGACAAACAATTTGAAAATTTCTATAAAGGTATCATCTCGAATCCAAACGTGAGAGATTGAAGGGAGACTATGCATCAAAAGTGAAAAGAAAACTGAAGAGACTTGTCATGGAAATAAGATTTTTTTTCTCTCTATCTCTTTGTTCTTATTTGTCTTTCATGTTGGTTGACAAAGTCAAAGAAAAACTGAAAAAATATGTAGATCCAAATAGCAGATTTTGAGGTCCAAATAGCGTATTTGGATGTCCAACTAGAATCTCCCATACAAAAAGTGTTTATAAAAAATAGTATCCATATTTTCTCTTATGCAACCAACTCAAATTGAAACATGTCTTATATATAGTTTGCCCACATGTAAAAAAACATGTCTTTTATTCAAAAAAAAAAAATTAATACTTAATTTTGAACCCATCTTCATTGAATATATGAGACAAATTGTTACTCATCTAACATAAATGGTCCAAAAAAACAATTATAAAAGTAATTGAGAAATATTCTAAAGATCAGAGAAGAGGTGTGAGCTGTTTGAGCCATCTTCCTTACTCCTGCAAAATCATTAATCTGCATCTTTTCTTCTTACAGCCGTATTTCCCTAATTACCTCCTCTTTGTTACAATGCATGGATGATTTAGCACTAAACTTCTTTGTTGCCTTCTGAGTTATCCGAAATATTCATTCTGCAAAAATGAAACCAAGCAAGTCAAATTTCTCCTAAGGCTGTGTATTTATCTAACAAGTAAAAAACAATTTATTAGCTTCTAATTCAGTAAGTATTAAAATCAATGCTTCAAAAATGTCTTATAAAACAATGAAAAACTTATGGCTTTTCTCCCAAACATAAGATCCAGAACAACACCATTAACATGAAAGTACCACCTAAAACCACAGAAGCTAAAGCCTATTAATATATCAAACATATAGCTTGAATTCATATTCAAAAGAAGCAGAATCAATGAAAATAACTTAATTGTACAAACGTTATATACATCTACATTAAACTAAAATCTCTCATCAATCCTACTCCTGCGACATCCACTCGAAATGTTAATTTTGTAAAACTGAGAAAGAAATACCCAACCTACATTGTACCAAAGACCAAAAACTTCTTCCCAAGCTGAACATACAAAACAATAAACTTATCCATAAGGATACAATTTGATATCAAACAATAGAAATGTAGAAATTAAGAATAAAGTACTTGTAAACATAATTGATAAGGTAACACCTTCATTATTCCAATTTTGTGGCAAAGCATCAAGCCACAATGCACATCTCAAAGCCTTCACCTACTTCCCAAAACAGGACCAATGTTACCTAAAAATTGACTAGTTCTTTACATCAGCATTCCCTTCATTTACTTAACCTTCACTTATTCAGTATCTAAAAAATAAAAAAATAAAAATCCCCAACAAAAGGAAGCAGAAACTGATCATTCATCTCAACTTTTCTCCAAAAGTTATGACTTATTTTAAGTTCTCATAATTGATTCATCTTCATTTTTGAAGAGCATGAAATTTGTAATACCTCAATTGATTTCCGGTGCTAATTAGAATAAATAGATTTATGTATATGACTAACTGATAGAAAAAGGGGTGGCCAACTCCGGTCGAGCCTTCAAAAGAGAATCAGGAACCGTCAGAGGAGTGATGGAGTCAGACAATTTTTGAAAGGTGGCATGCCCATTATTGAATCCAAAGAGAAAATCAAGGTTGATGGAGGAGACATAGACCGGAGCAGTGGGAGAAAAGCCTTAAGAAAACCGGATCTGAATGAAATTTAAGGTGTCAACGAAGCTGAAAGAGAAAAAGGCGGAGGATTTGTAGATAAGGTTGTTGATCTTTGCCGGTGGTTTTGCAGAGAGAGGAGGGCGAGAGAGAGAGTGATAAATTTGAGAAAAGCATGAGGACAATTCAGATAGTTCATCAAAATTTCATTCAATCCTCCGCGTCCAGAATTGATTCCCGCCGAAGCTGAAATCAAAAGCCAGGCATTGTAGCTTTCTCATTTCACTGGTTAGGAGAAGCGCTTCCCTTCAAAAGCTGATTTTACATAGTTTGCCAAACACCCCAAAAAATAATTTTAGAAGCGTTTTTGATCTCAAAAGCAGTTTCAAAAGCATTCCCAAACTGGGCATTTGTTTCTTCTTGCCGACAAAAGCTGTATTTGGTTACTTGTGCTGCTCATTCTTATCTTCAAGCTTGAAAAATAAACTGTTTGTAAACTGTGATGTTTTATCATTCATGCTTAATCTTTATCTATGTGATGTTTTCCATCATTTTTCAATATTATGGAGTTCTTCATCTTCTAAATTATCATAATAATATACCTCATCTTGCATAGCATGTTGTCTGTCTTACTCTTCGTAATGCAGTACATCATAAACTTCTTTAGTAGTTTTGCTCGTGTAAATATCATACAACTCTTCTAGCCGAGGTACTTCATCTAGTTGTTTTCCAGTGTACATATTTAAGGCATTGGCTGATAAACTATATATAAATGAGTGTCATAAAAAAAATTATCTATCACAAGATGGATTGCTTGATGCTTGCGGTTATATTCCAGTGTTGCTGCCACATAATAGTTGGTAGTAGAGGAGACTCTATGTAATTATGAAGGGATATGAGGATAAAGTTTTTAGTCCTATCATGAGACATAATTTTAAGGGGTGTTGATGGAATACTAATAAACTCTAAATGGATGGTGATATAGCCTAACTCTATACTTCCCCATTGTGTTACATAGTGTGTTATGGTATACTTAAGTTGTGTTTCCATTATTTTTTTTTAGCTGTGTTGTAGCTCCTAAAGGAAGATGGAGCGAAGGAGAAAGTCATGCATCTTGATTTCTCAAGAGCATGTAGTCTTAGGCTAGACAAAATGATTGTGACAACAAAGAGTTATCCCTTGCATGGAGACAATGTATTGAAGAATGTGATGTATGCTAGAATTTCTCGTGGAGAAATTTTCAATGAAAAGAACAAGTACAGAAGCAATTGCTAAAATAAGCAATGATGGAAAATTTGGTCAATTAATATTCAATGATTTTTCAATTGATGCTCCAAACTTTGCTACAGTAGCACTCCATGATCTTGTAACAAAAGAAAAGATTGTTATTCAAACTCATAATGATGAAGGCTTGGAGGCTTCTATGTCACATCATTAAGCTCATGATTAAGGATAAGAGAAAGGATATAAAAAATTTGATGCTAGGGAGTGAAGTTTGATGAGGATGGAGTTTGATGAAGATAGAGTTTGATGAAAAAAAAAAAAACTTAAGTTGACAGGAACAAGACTATATGATGCCCACTTTAGACATAAAATGTAACTAATAATCTATGTTCAAATTAACAAATCTAGGGTGACTCGGATTCTATCATTATCATGCTCAATATACAGCTCTCCAAGCTCTCTCATGTTAATAGTAGTAGTAAAACATGATATTTTGGTTCACTACTAGAATTTACCCAATGAGTGACAAACCACTTTTGTCACCTATTCTGAAAATTTCGTCACCCATAAGAATGGGTGACAAAAAAATCGTCATCTGTTTCGTCACCTTTAATGCGTGACTGATTCCTTAAGGTGACGAAATGCTAAGTTCATCACTAAATTGGGTGTGGGTGACGAAATAAATTTGTCACCCAATCTTTGATATTTCGCCACCCATTCTTTTCAAAATCTTATCCTTTTTTTTATTTTTGCATCCTTTTTTTCCCACCAAATTTTACTTTATTGGTGACGAAAATAGTTCGTCACTATTTTTGAACCAGTTTTAAATTTTGGTGTCAACATTTTTTACCCGCCAAATGCAATACTATTTGTGACAAAAGATGTCGAAAGATGTTTCGGCATTTTACAATCGCTCTTTAGTATTGTTCGAGGAGCGGCTAGTGGATGGGATAGAGAAGACCTTCAATACATCATGCTGACATGTATTATATTACACAACATGATAATCGAGGATGAAAGACCAGATGACAGCGATGAGGATTTGGAGTCCGATGAAGAAGATGATAACAATATGAGGCCCAGGTTGGCCCAAGTTTGGGAAGAGCGGACCGGTGATGACTTTGATCCTGTTGGTAGAGATGATTATTATTTCAATGGATTCATGGATCGATACGATGCCATAAAAAATGCAAACAGTCACTCAAACCTTCAAGAAGATCTGATAGAGCATTTCTGGAACATTCAAGGCAACATGGAGATCTAGATCTAGATCAATGTGATTTTAATTTGGTCTGTATCTTTAATTTTTTTTAATGTGCTATGATTTTTAATATAAGTTGTGTGCTTTAATAAGAGGAATTTTCAAATACAACTTTTATTTCATAAAATTTATGCTTACATAAAAGAAAAACTAGGAATAAGGACAATATAATTAACCACATGCATAATCACTTAATTATTCAAATCATAATCCTCATCCTCTCTAGGAATCCAATTTGCGTTTGAAGGGTTATCATTAGGGTTAGGGTTGGTCGAATCAACCGTAGAGAAAGGTGAAAATTGTGGTTGTGTAGGATATCCCCTGGGGTAAGGGGGTTGCGGATAGTATCCACTAGTGAAGGGAGGTGGTGGGAATCCACCGGTTAAGGGAGGTTGTAGGAATGGATCGGGGCAAGGGTGTTGTAGGTATGCACCGGGGTAAGGCGGTTGTGGGTATGCATCAGGGTAAGGAGGTTGTGGGTATGCACCACCAAAATTTGGTTGTGAGAATGCACCACCAAAATTTGGTTGCGGATAGTATCCACCCATAGAAGGTGGCATCTGCTCACCAAGATCTTCTTTCTCCGCTATCTCTTTTTGTTTTCTTGACCAATAACGCTTTTTATTTGGCGTCATTTTACTTGTATCAATCTCCATAATACGCTCTTCCCTCTCTTTATTTCACTCTTCCCTCTCTTTAATTCGATCTTGCCTCTCTTTAATCTTGCCTATCTTGGAATAGGAGTTGCTATTTTCACAATTCGATTTGCAAGAGGATACATGCTCGTTGATTTTCCTCTTGGAGACTTCGAGCGAAGTCGTCATCGAGTTTTTTCTTGCCCGCGGTTGCCTCTATTTGGTTGTTCGCTATATTCTCGAGAGTGCTTGACAAAGGACTTTGATCTTTCGCTGCCTTCTTTCCTTTCTGAATTGCTTCTTTCGCATCCTTCCTTTCTTGAGGCCCCACGTTAGGATCTGCAGTTTCACCTGCAATTACCTCATCTATATCTATGTCCAAGTTGATGGGAGAATTTCCAGGAATTGGTTCTGTGCGCATATGTTGATTTCCTTCATTTGATGTTCCTCCGGATATATGGCTAGGGATATCTTTAAATTGTGCAAAGTCCTCCACAACAGCGTAACTAGCAAAACTCTGAAAATTGTGTCTTTTGGCCTTCCCACTTTTTCTCTTCATCCCGGCATGCCACAATTTTTGTGCTTCATCTTGCTACGTAATTAAAAAAAATCACCGTTTAAAAAATGCAATTAGTACAAATATAAATATCGTTGTAATTACATTATTATTTATCAACTAATTATTTTAATTGTAACGAAAAGCAGTTACTACAATTAAAACGATATTATAATTACTACATTATTTATCATAAATGATTTACTATAATGTATCAACAAATTAAATGATTTATCAACAAATTAAATGATTTATCAACAAATACATACCTCATCAACCACATTCAAACCGCTCTTGTACCAATTTTTTGCTTGCCTTAATGCACAATGCCACTCAAAGAGTTCAACCTTCGAAATTTTCCACCTTCCTTGCAAAGATTGGGTTGATCGGCTATGTGGCCAATTTGCGTCAAAATGTCGCTTCACGAGCCTCCATAAGTCTTTTTTTTTTTTCTGATTTGTGCCCACAGCCGGACATTGGCTTATAGCTTTCCAAGACTTGCACAATTGAACATCTTCCTCATCCGTCCATCTCCTTTTATCTTGGGTATCTTCACTTTGATCTCCCTTTTGTCCGGCAACTGGACGTGTGTTTCCCCTTTGTTCGGCCATATTGGATAATGAAAAAATTGAATGGTAAGAGCTATATGAAGAGGACGAATGCATAACTATGAACTCTAATTTTTTGGGTGTGAGATGCCAATAAAATGCTATGTATTTATAGAGAAATTTTTAGAGTTTATTAGAATTTTTTTTCTTACCGTTTCTTACCGTTACAATTAATATATATACATATAAAAACTCCACCGAACATTACCGTTACAATTAATATATATATATATATATATATATATATATATACATATTAATTCATTCACCGTCGGATTGTTCACCTTAATTGAAACCAACGGCCCAGATTAAAGGACCGTTGGTTTCAAATTTCTGAAAAGCCAACGGCTCGATGCCACCTGTCCCCTGCCAAAAAAGCAATGTCGCTACGCGACAAAACAAGGATGCAGAAGGTGCTGGGCCACATGGCGCTAGGTGGTTGGTCTGTGTCCTCCACTCCCGCATCTGTCTCCTTGCGTCTGCACCTGACGTCACCCATGTTCTCCTGTGGGCCAAGCTGGCAGCTCCATGACCTTGGGCAAGAAAATAGTCACTGGCTTGCCCATTTTTTTGGCCTGGGTCATGCAAAGCCAAAGCTTGGCTGGTCAAGCAAGGCCCGATGGAAGGTGTTTTTTCATTCTACCCGTTCAACACATCATCAAAATGACATGGCTTGCCCAGTTAACTCCACCGGTGGAGTTGCTCTTAGTGTTTTTTAGAATCTTGTCTTTAACTACTTCTTTTGACTTCTAATCCCTTTAGAGCAAGTCCACTCGTAGTCAAGAAATGTCAAGGTCGAAAAGTCAAGAAATCGACCAGTCAAGTTACTGTTCATTGTCACTGGACATGGGTTCCACCGGTTCTGTTTCTTGACCGATCAAGACTGTTCATTTTTTATTGTTCAATGAGTGAATGCACCACCGACATCTTTGAACGGACCTGATCATTTGCATACTATTCAATCTAACCGTTATTGTTGATGTAATCTTATCTAAGATTTCGGATCAGATTACGTCAAACCTGGAGTGGACATGTGTCCTTATCAGCTGATCATGTTATATGTGAAAATTGTAAATAAATAGAGCAAGAGGCAGCACATTATTCACACACAATCTGATATTGGCAAATCTCCTTCTTTTTCATATATCCAGATCCAACACATTTCCTTTCCTTTGCTTCCCTCATTTCAATGAAGAGATTATGGGCTAAGTTTCGACAATCTCGAGCTGAAGATCAGGAAGAGATGTGTAGGACTAATGCTCTTGTGGTAGCATCAGTCGCTGAAGATGAAGCTTCCTCTCAAACACGATGAGGCGGTTCTCGACCAGGGCGTGCACAGAATGAGGAGCGATTTAAGAAATCAAGAGGGAAAAACATGATGGAAGATTACTTTGTGGAGCATCCAGTTTTCAGTGAAGAGGAATTTCGGACACGATACAGGATGAGTCACAAAGTTTTCAACGGCATCTCCATGAAGGATGTGGAAAGATGTTTCGGCATTTTACAGATGCTCTTTAGTATTGTTCGAGGAGCGGCTCGTGGCTGGGATAGAGAAGACCTTCAATACATCATGTCAACTTGTATTATATTACACAACATAATAATCGAGGATGAAAGACCATATGACAGCGATGAGGATTTGGAGTCCGATAAAGAAGAGGATAACAATATAAGGCCCAGGTTGGCCCAGGTTTGGGAAGGACCGACCGGTGATGACTTCGATCCTGTTGGTAGAGATGGTTATTACTTCAATGGATTCATGGATCGATATGATGCCATTAGAAGTGCAAACAGTCACTCAAACCTTCAAGAAGATCTATCGAGCATTTCTGGAACGTCAAGGCAACATGGAGATCTAGATCATAATATAGGTTTTTTTGGAATAATTGGCTAATATCTATGTTTTGTTATGTTTGTGTGGATTGAATTTGGCTTGTATTATGTTTTGGGAAGTTGGTGTGCTTTTAATTTGGCTAATGTCTATGTTTTTTATGTCAATGTGATTTTAATTTGGTTTGTATTATGTTTATTATGTACTATGATTTTGAATATAAGGTGTGTACTTTAATAAGAGAAATTTTCAAATACAACTTTTATTTCATTAAATTGTCGCTTACATAAATGATAAATGAAAAGCTAGGAATAAGTACAATACAATTACACAACATGCATAATCACCTAATTATTCAAATCATGATCCTCATCCTCTCTAGGAATCCAATTTGTGTTTGAATGTTCATCATTAGGGTTAGGGTTGGTGGAATCACCCGTAAAGAAAGGTGAAAATTGTGGTTGTGTAGGATATCCCCCGGGGTAAGGTGGTTGCGGATAGTATCCACTGGGATAAAGGGGTTGTGGGAATCCACCTATGAATGGAGGTGGTGGGAATCCACCGGTGAAGAAAGGTTGTGAGAATCCATCGGGACAAGGTGGTTGTGGGTATGCACCGGGGTAAGGTGGTTTGGGTATGCACCGGGGTAAGGAGGTTGTGGGTATGCACTACCAAAATTTGGTTGTGGGAATGCACCACTAAAATTGGGTTGCGGATAGTATCCACCCATAGAAGGTGGCGTCTACCCATCAAGTTCTTCTTTCTCCGCTATCTTCTTTTACTTTCTTGACCAATAACGTTTTTTATTTGGCGTTATTTGACTTGTATCAATCTCCATAATACACTCTTCCCTCTCTTTAATTCGCTATTCCCTCTCTTGTAATAGGAGTTGCTCTTTTTGCATTTCGATTTGCAAGAGGATACGTGCTCGTTGATTTTCCTCTTGGACACTTCGAGCGAATTCCTCATCGAGTTTTTTCTTGTCCACGGTTGCCTCTATTTGGTTGTTCGCTATACTCTCGAGTGTGCTTGACAAAGGACTTTGATCTTTCACTGCCTTCTTTCCTTTCCATATTGCTTCTTTTGCAGCCTTCCTTCCTTGAGGCCTTACATTAGGATATGCAATTTCACCTGCAATTACCTCATCTACATCCATGTCCAAGTTGATGGGAGAATTTCCAGGAATTGGTTGTGTGCCCATATGTTGATTTCTTTCATTTGATGTTCCTCCGGATGTATAGCTAGGGATGTCTTTAAATTGTGCAAAGCCCTCCACAACAGCGTAACTATCAAAACTCTGAAAATTGTGTCTTTTGGTCTTCCCGCTTTTTCTCTTCATCCCGGCCACAATTTTTGTGCTTCATTTTGCTACGTAATTATAAAAAAAAAACAATCAAAAATGCAATTAGTACAAATATAAACGCTATTATGAATGGTCATCTATTATAAAAGTCATAATTTTAATAAGAAAGTATCTCACCGTTTTACAATAAAAATAAATAAGTAGAAATATAAATATCGTTGTAATTACATCATTATTTATCAACTAATTATTTTAATTATAACGAAAAACAATTATTGCAATTAAAAGGATATTATAATTACTACATTATTTATCAAGACATATTTTATTATAACGTATCAACAAATTAAATAATTTATAAAAAAATATAAATGTCATAATTTTAATAAGAATGTATCCCACCGTTTTACAATAAAAACCAATAAGTACAAATATAAACATCATTGTAATTACATCATTAGTTATCAACTAATTATCTTAATTGTAACGAATTTGCATTGCTACAATTAAAACGAGATTATAATTATAATGTATCAACAAATTAAACGATTTATCAACAAATACATACCTCATCAACCACATTCGAACCACTCTTGTACCAATTTTTCGCTTGCCTTAATGCACAATGCCACTCAAAGAGTTCAATTTTCAAAATTTTCCACCTTCCCTGCAAAGATTGGGTTGATCGGCTCTTGGGCCAATTTGCGTCAAAGTGTCGCTTCACGCACAACCATGAGTCGTTTTTTTTTTCTGATTTGTGCCCACAGCCGGACATTGGCTTACAGTTTTCCAAGACTTGCACAATTGAACATCTTCCTCATCTGTCCATCTCCTTTTCTCTTCGGTATTATCATCTTCACTTTGATCTCCCATGTGTCCGGCCACTGGACGTGTGTTTCCTCTTTGTTTGGCCATATTGGATAATGAAAAATTATGATGATGAGAGCTATATGAATAGGGGGAAGGTGTAAATATGAACTTGAATTTTTTGGGTGTGAGATGTAAAGAAAATGCAAGGTATTTATAGAAAAAATTTTAGAATTTTTTACAATTTTTTTCTTACCGTTTATTAACGTTACATATATATAGTGGTTATTAATTGCTTGCCTTTGGATCTTCTTCTTAATTGAAACGGATTGCTGGGATCGCTTGACCGTTAGGCACCTTTTTCAAAATGAGCCAACGGCTCCGTTGTATGTGGCACAAAATTTCCCCATGCACAGCCACTACACGACAAGTGACTGGCCTCACTCCACCTTCCTTTGCAGCGCCACGCGTCAGCCTTGTGTGAGTCAATTTTTGCCCTCAGCGCGTTATGCTTCATGGGAAAGGTAATGACGTCAGCCACGTTATGTCACGCCCCGAATTTTAGAATAACAATTCAAAATCTGAAACATGAAAATACTACAAACTCAAAATAATCATCCTGAAAATTTCTTTTCATAACACCCCCTCACCACACGAAATAAAATCAAACCGAATTTAGTCTCAGTTAATTATTACAACTCAAATCCAAAATGTAATGTAAAGCTCTAAATGAGCATACACACCTCACAACTAAATAAATAACAAAACTGCTGTAATACCTAAGCAGCTCGGTCACCTCCCTGGTTATCCTGACCTGCAGGAATATCCGCTACACCATTGAATAGTGTACCGGGATTGCAACAACACAAAACCCGGTAAGCTTATGAAAGCTTGTATGAGTAAAAGAAGGAACTGTTACTTAATTTAATCTCATTTATTCCCACACACAGCAACACTCAATAATTTCCACATATGCAAATAATAACAATCTCAATCAACACCAATTCAATATATCAAGACAACCCAACTCACAACTTTCTCCACAACTCTCATCATAGTATTTATAAAAATACGGTACTTGACAGACTAGAGCTCTAACTGAATCGTAGCCCGTCACCTGGCCTAGGTTATGGCATCCGACATATTTATCAATTATTGTATTTCATCAATATATATACCTATATACATATTTAGAATGTCCAATAATTCCACATACTCAACCAATCGTATCACATCATCCACCCAGGATTAGAGCGTCTGATTACTCACACCGGCCATTACGTCGACCCCAAACCCATAAATGAGCACAACATATAATATCATATACTGAAATCAACTCAACCAAGATACACCATATTATTATGGAATTATACAATTTGAAATAAAATTAATTCATCAATTCTCCTCAATCATATCATCACACAACAATCCACCCATCAATATATATTTTCCACGTAAATATATATATACGTAATCATCCACTCAGGAATGACCACTAATACCATCTATAGTTCACACAAGAAAATCATGAAATTCATTTGTATAGTTAAAATTCATTTTACTTACCTATGGACCGTGGTGATTCTAGTCCATGAAATTTTAAAACAAATATTTAATCCGTAAATATTTTTCACACAATTACCATAAATAAATAAATTTAAAACATTCGGTTCGTAATATGAACCACGTGAGTTTTACTCACCTCGAAACTCCCGCTGCGTCTTCAATATAATTATAATTATAATTACGCCGAATAGCCCACTCAAATAAAATCCGTCAATCACCTAATCAAATGTGAATCGAATTTAGCCAACAATTTCAACACATAATTTAACTACCATTTAACAGCTGGATTCTAATTTACATTAAAATCCGTCGAGCGGTTTCTCACGAATCGCTCCCCTAATTACCGTTTTTCACATATATGAAGATTCAACGGTCGGATCTTCGCCCATGACCACACAAAGCCTCTGGGACAGTCATATGATCATCATAACAAATTTACAAGTTCATCCGACGGTCATAATTTCACAGATCAAAAATCTAACGATCGAAATCGATCGAAATCACAAAATTCATAACTAATTCATACGATATCCGAAAAATGCGTATAATACGCAGAAATGATCGTATCTAAACATAGAATCATAAAATGGACAGAAACTAAATTTTAGACCTCCGGAGGTGGCCGGAAAAGGCCGCCGGAGTTAGGAACAGAGCCGCCACCGACCACCGCCAATGGTGTCGGGGCCGAACTTGTCCCCTTCGTTTCATCATTCTGAGCAACTTTCATAACTAGCACAAGCCCTAAAAATGACGGGAAGGGATCGAAATTAGCTATTTATAGTCGGCGGCCGGAAAAAATGCAGAAACCGGCGAGCTTGAAAACCGACATGAAAACTGCAACCTCAGGCCCCGATCCCTTCTGGAAACTTGTTCAGAACTTCCTTGCGAACTCAACAAGCTAAGAATCACAAGAAACGATCGTGTATAGCTCGAGATATCTTGATCGAAAGTTTCGGTGTTTCGATCCGTTCGGGTCGAGCTCCGACGAACGTGAAAATGTTCGACCCAGTTCCGGTCCTTCTTGGTGCTTGTAGAGGAAGTTGAGGCGAGCTCAATGAGCCAAGAATCAAGTGAAATGGTGGTGTGTAGCTCGAGATATTGAGATCGAACCGAAATCGGCCCTTTTCGGTTCGGGCCGTGCCGCCGCCGCTACAGGCCGTGTCGCGGCGCAAGGCCGCCTCTGGCAGCTGCGCAAGGACGAGATGAAGCTCCTGAAAGTGGTTTGAAGTCGAGAGGTGGCCGGACGAGCTGGTGGTGGCTGCTTGAACTTCTGCCCTGTTTTTGAGTCTCGGCCGCGCGGAGGAAGAGAGAGAGAGAGAGGAAGCTTATTCCTTTCCAAAAACAGAAAGAGAAAGAGAGAAACCGGTAGAAAAAAAATTAGGGTTTCCCAAAATTTTTCTATATATACAAGTTTCGGAAAACTTCTAAATTCGATAACTAATTCAGAAAAAATCCGATCTTCATGTTCCGCATGTGTACGGACTCGTATCGACGAGCTCTACAACTTTCATGAAGGAAGTTTCTCCAAATTTCGTACGTAGAAGAAGTTGATTTCTCAAACCGAGTATTTCGAGCTTTTCGTTAAAAATAATTGTTTCGAAACTTCGATTAATGTAAAAGTGAATTATTATAGAACAATAATCGTTAAATCGTATAATAATCACTCAACACAATTACTCGAATTTAAAATGAAAATTGCTGGTATTACACGTTATGCCTTGGGTCGAGCTGGCAACCCCTCAAACCCAGTCAATAATTTAGTCAGGCTGTTGCCTTTTTTTTGGCCTCAGTCAAGAAAAGCCAACAATTGGCTGGGCAAAGCAAGACCGGTGGAACCAAAAAATTCAATTACCCGGTTAACACATCAGTAAATCTCTGCTGGTGCCCAGTCAAAGAGCAACCGCTACACTTGCTCTTATAAGGATTACATCTTACAAATAAGGACAATCTGCTCTCTACTTGTCAAATGTCATGAGTTAATTTACTTTTTTACCCTTACCTACTTCTTTTGACTTTTTTTTTTTTGAGTTTTTTTATTGGGACTTCCATATTTGCTCATTTGACCTCTCATATCTTTACACCTCTTATTTGCTTTTTTTAAAAGTAAAATTTGCTAAGTAAACCTCTTTCAAATACCTAACTTAACCTTACTCATAAAAGGAAATGGTTTCGAGCATTAAAGATGAGTTATAATGCTCCCATATATATATGAGATAATTATTGAAAAAAGATAGTGTAACTAATTAACAAAAATTTATTAGACGTTTTTTCAAGCCTAATATTTCATGCTTAATTATGGATTTCCGCTAGAGTTTTCAATAGGTTGAAAAATTAATCTGTTCATTCTTGTTTTTTATATTTAGTTTTGTCTTATATGACGCTTCACAACCTTATCTGGTTAGTTTACACGATGACTTTATGGACCTTGTTACATGATCTTATTACATTGATGAGAAAGGCCTTTGTCAATTTTTTTTCTCTCTTGCATCATAGTTTTATTTTTCTATAATTCATCAAGTAATTTTGAATGCATTTTCTCTTGATTTTTTTTTCTTTGAAAGCTTTTATAAACAAAGAAAATGAGAAGTATGATATGAGAATTAAAATGGAAACGAATAATAAAAATACTATAAATGAGTTTCTATTATTGTAAATCTCGCGCAGAAGGAAAAAAATATAATTTTCCTATTTAATTTGTCGTCTGTAACAATCTTTTTATATAAGGATACATATGTCATTTAATAATTAAAAAAATAATAGAGGTCTAGTGAGTAGATTAAGAGGTCCTAATAGAAACTCTCATTTTTTTATGTTACTTTTTTTTTCTGAGTATAATCCCTTTATGTTACTTTTTTTTTTTTAGAATAATCCCTTTATGTTACCTCTCAAAAGCAAAAAAAAATTAGAAAAAAAAACTCTTCCTTATACACGTTGCTAAGAGAGAGAATCTCCTAGCTCTTTGTCAAACTTTTTTTCCTTCTTTATTACTAAACGTGTCCTTGGTTTAGTAGCAAGAGTAGTAATAGTAGCAGTAGTAGTAGAAGCAGTAGTAGTAGCAGGAGCAATTAGATATGTCAATCCATGAATGACAGATCAATTCAATTTGAACACTAGCAAATCATATCATTGACAGTAGCCGGTCATATCATTAAAACAAATTGCAGATCATATTATTGAATAATAGCAGAGCATATCATTGACATAAATGATGCTATTATAGTAGCAGATCAATTCAATTTGAATAGTAGCAGATCAATAATAGCTTTTATTATGGTTAGAAAAACTGAAACTTTCAACCATTTGCAATGAGCAAAAGTGAGATGTTAAATAAGACTATAAAGAAGTCGACGATGTTTACAAGAGACTTGAGTGTCATTCTCTACTTATGCGGTACTAGAGTTTTTCTCTCAAAATGCATTACTTTGTTCTCATACATCTTTTATTAACAAAAGCATGAATCAATAAAAGACCAAAACCCTTAGATCAATAAAAGACCAAAACCTTCAAATAAACTTCACTTCGCAAATGTTGCAACTAGAGAACCTTTTTGCAATAAAAAAATTAAAAATTAAAAAAACTAGAAAAGAAAAAGTGCATAGAATGAGCTTTATTAGCTTCATTAGATGAATAAATGCTTTCTTACAACTAACTGGTGCAACCACAAACAACTAAGGATGAATTCTTAATCGAAAGGCATCCTTGCAGGGCAGGGCAATTCATTTTCTGAACTCATCTATCTATAACATTCTTGAACATCTAAAGAATGGTAACTCCGTCACAATACTACTTTTTCCATTGTTAATCTCAAGGCGGCGATCACTAGGTATCTTAAACTGGACCCAAATGTCAATCTAGATGAGTACATGTGTGATTAATATTCGCTACCTATCTTGAACATGACCCAAATCTATGTTTCTAGATTAGAAAATTTTATTCAAATGTCAATTAGAAAATTATATTGCGTAGATACAAACCTGTGACTCCTGAGCATCCTTGTAAATTGATTTCTGAAAATAGAAAAAGAAAATACTGAAGTGAGAAGAATATGTACTGCACACATAGTAGCACATAACAATAATACACAGGAATCACGGAAATACGCACAAAATAATTGAAAGAAGTAAGATATCTACTGAAAGAAACATAAATTCAAAACAATCATATACTGGACAGTTAATTAACCAGAGACAACACACATTTCAGATGAGAAACACAATAGAATTTAAGTTGGGTGTAACTATGTCATGTTGCTAATTGGTGCATAGGTTGTACTTCTGAATTATATTGGAGTGCTAACTTATATGCATAACAAGAATTAGACCAAGTCTATTGACACCCTTGTTCTAGCCAAGCGAAGTTGGAATCCACACAGGAATCTTCCAAAATGCACGCCGTGAATCTTATAACACATTATAGCTATTATGCAATTGATTATGATGAAGATTATAAAACTGAATCTTTTAGTACCATTATAGCTACTATGTGATAGATTCATACAACACATTCCATGAAACTTAATGAACTCTATCCAACAATAAAGAATCAAATCCAATGAATCTTATCAACGTAATTAAACGTGCCCAGGAAAATACTTGAATTCAACAGCTCCCTAGACACCATTGAAAGTACCCACGAAAGAAATTCGAAAATGGGCTTACCTTACCGACCTCCATTGAAGCCAAATTCGAGCTGAGCACGGAATCATAGCTGCTATTGTGTTGGCCCCGTCGTTGGGGTATTTGGGTTTCTGTTTTGGTGTTGGCTTGATTTAGGTTTTGAGTATTGGATATGAAACTTGAGTATTTTTGTCATTTTTCATTAATATTGGGAATCAGACTTGTATTATTTAGCTTTTGGGCTGAGGCTTATGTTATTATTTTTATAAATATTTTTGAAAGTGAGTTTTTTGTATTTACATCTGTAGTCAGGTGCTATTATGTAGTTTTCTAAACATCTATTAAAAAAAAAAAGTACAATAAAATTAACAATCGGTAAAGATCGCAATAAATCAGTGTTACATTCCAATAATAAAGAAGTAGCGTTGTTATCTCAGGTCTGAAGGAAGAGAGAGATAAAAGTTTGGCAGTAACCTATGTAACTGAAGAAAAAAGGGTCTCTCTCTCTCTCTCTCTCTCTCTCTCTCTCTCAGTTAACCGCAGAGCTGCCGGAGCTACAACCGGCCTCAGTCACGAACCAAGGATCCAGGTAACGTCACCGCTTCCTTCCTTGCTTTCCCATACGACGTCGTATTGGAATTCCTCACCGCCGCTTTTAGGTTAGGTTCCGGGGCGCCCAACCGTACCCGTTCGGATACGGAGCGGGAACTCTTGTTCGTACAATTTCTATCAACTTACATTAGGGATTAAACAGGAATAGAAATTTGGTGATGCGAATTGATTTGCTGCAATTTTGTTAGGTTTTCCAAGGGTCTAGGCTCTAGAATAGTTTTTGTTTGTGTGGATTGGATTGGGTGTGGATTGACTGACCTCACAGTCGAGTGCCTTGTTTGTATTTGTTGTGTATGAAGGTGTATGTATGGCAGTCAATACAAGTAGTGAGATGGATCACAATGAGGAGGAATCCGGTGGTGGTGCCGGAGCTGAACCTCACGGAAAGCAAGATGATGAGGTATTTACGGCTCTGTCACACTTTTAGGGTTTAACTGATGTCTGTTTACGAGTGATTTTCATAATTGAGGTTCTTTTTTCCAGGAAGCTGTTGCTCGGCTTGAGGAAATGAAGAAATCAATCGAGTCAAAGATGGCTCTTCGTCAAAGCAATTTGAACCCTGAGAGGCCTGGTAAATCATATTGCACTCTTCCTGTATAACAATGCACTCTTGCGATCAAATGATCTTTTATAATAATCTATCAAGCAACTGGTAGTAATTGACATGATGGAAACTACGACCGTTTCATCTGACTTCCAGACTCGGGATTTCTGAGGACGTTGGATTCCAGCATTAAACGCAATACAGCAGTTATAAAAAAACTAAAGCAGATAAATGAAGAGCAGCGGGAAGGGCTGATGGACGACTTGAAAAGTGTCAACCTCAGCAAATTTGTCAGTGAAGCTGTTACTGCTATTTGTGAAGCTAAACTTAGATCGTCGGACATACAAGCAGCAGTTCAGGTATCATTTCCAATGCATATACTATCTCTGGTTTTCATCCTTTTCTATACTCCTATTAGAAATTTTGTTTCAGAAACTTATTCGTGTATGTACTTAACGAGTTAACGATGTATTAGTCTGCCTTTCATTCATGAAATGATTTCAAAACTGTTAGTTAATGCTGTTACACATTTGAATTTGCTTGAGAACAATATGATAACTTTCCGATTGTGCATTTGTAGAATGTAAATAAACTACACGTAATTTTGTGTTTGTGGGTTCCAAAATGCTCTAGACGTATTGATCTTAAATAAGATTAAACATAGACTTGCTGAAATGATGTGCTGTATAACTAATTAGTCAAATGCTAGGTACTAATGATGCTGAAATGGATAATGAGGTATCTCATCACTTTTTTCTGTCCAGTTTTTTGGTTTTGAATTAGAGATAAGTTGCGTTACAAATGCAAACAATTTGACGCAGTTATTGGTCTTGGTTTTCAATATTTCACTTATCATTTTGTTTAGACCTGGGTATTGGTATTTTTTCTTTCTTATTTTTTGGAAATAAAGTTCTGAACATAGTAGGATGTTATTAGGGAAGCAAAAATTTGTCTTTCCTTACATTATTGTTTCATTGAGTTCACTTGTGTTAATGGGTTTTTGTTTGTTGGAGTGCTTTGCAAACTTTTCCTGTCTCTTTTGTAGTGCATAGATGAAATTGTTGGGTCAATATTACTTTGGTTTACACTTTTCTAACACCAGTATATTTTTCAAAGATCTGCTCTCTGCTTCATCAAAGATACAAAGACTTCTCCCCGACCCTAGTTCAAGGTCTTTTGAAAGTCTTCTTTCCTGGAAAGTCTGGGGATGACCCAGATGCAGATAGGAACCTGAGGGCCATGAAGAAGCGTAGCACTTTGAAACTCCTTTTGGAACTTTACTTTGTTGGAGTTATAGAAGATGGTGGTATTTTTGTGAATATTATTAAAGATCTTACCAGTGGAGAACACTTAAAGGACCGGGATACTACTCAGACAAATTTGACTCTTCTTGCTAGTTTTGCTCGGCAGGGAAGAATGTTTCTTGGTCTTCCACTCTCTGGGCCAGAAATACATGAAGAGGTATATTAATTCTTTGGTGTATTTCATTACTTACTATGTCTCAAATTTTAATATTGTTTTGTATGCTCAGGCTAATAATTAATGTTACTTATGGTGTCATACTGTCATATAGTCCCATGATATGATCAATATATAAAACTTCTTTTTTTCTTTTCTGATTTATTTAAACACCAAATGTTGACGGAAGTCTTGTATATGATTGTAAGTTTATGTCTATATTCGAACTTTGCCAATATTAACTGCTGCTCTTCTTTCCTATTGCCACAGTTTTTTAAGGGCCTTAATATCACACCAGATCAAAAGAAGTTCTTCAAGAAGGCATTTCAAGCATATTATGAAGCTGCAGCTGAACTGCTTCAGTCTGAGCATACTGTAAGAATTTTGCCTCTGTTTATATGATAGCTTTATTTATTTAATTTTTGGGTTGTTGGGGGTAAATATTTAACAATTCTATATTCCTTAGCTCATTAGTGCAATGCTGTCAAAATTGATAAAATTTTCTTGATATTGTTAGTCACTTCGCCAAATGGAGCATGAAAATGCAAGAATCCTTAATGCTAAAGGAGAGCTCAGTGATGATAGTGCCTCTTCATATGAAAAGCTGCGGAAATCTTATGACCATTTGTACCGCAATGTCTCAGCGTAAGTGATTTTACAATTTGCTGTTGTTATTTGTAGTTATTGTGCTGTGACTAGGTTTGTCAGTGATAGTATTTAACTATTTCAGTTTTCTTGTGACAATTCTAGCTGTCTATATTACATCAGATCCTTCTTTAATTTTAGGAACTTTAGTCATGTGATATTCTACTATACTTCTAAGTAGTTCCTTTCCACGTAAGCGAATTTCCTGAGTTAAAATTACTAGTGACCTCGTGTCATGAGTATTATCAATTTTTGAAGGACTTCAAGTTGCTCTACTGACCTTGTATGGTCATTTTTGTATGGGACGTCATCAACCAATGATCAGCATAGCTATCTAACATAAATATCAACCAAAACAACCTAGGATGGAAGTACCACATACTGCCTAAAAATGTTCTATTGGCTAATTCAGTATGCTAATCTTGTGATTCTGACATGCAGAAATCTGAAATCGTAGCATGGTCAGAAGCTTTTTTTTTTCCCCCAGATAATAAATCCACTAAGATTTCATGTAATGCACGAGAAGGAACTCACAAGGAAGGGGATGTACCTTTGTGCATTTATTGGATAATAAATTAACTTTACAAAGACTCTGGAAATTTGCATTAGGTTGCATCTTATTTATTAAAACACTGGAAAAGCGTCTAGGCGTAGCTAAAGAAACAAAATCAGGGGAAAGTCTTGGAGTGATAATTCTATGAAAACAATAGGAGCAAGCTAAAGCCAAAGAGAGTGTCTAGGAGAATTAAAGAAACAAAGAGGAAAACCAGCACAGATGAAAAAAGAAAGAAAGAATCTAATAAGATCTGGGTTTCACCTCCCTCACATGCTTTCTTTAACTTGAAGTCGCTAGCCCCTGGATACTATGAAGTAACATTGTCTTTGGTATAGTGCCTGTTACATTTGATCAATTTCCCTAATCCTTCCATCTACCAAAATATGTCGTTGATTACTTTCACTATTTACTTTTCTTTGGTATACTTATGGTACAATTATCTTTCCCACAGTTTAGCAGAAGCACTTGATATGCAGCCTCCAGTAATGCCAGAGGATGGTCACACGACTAGGGTTACTAGCGGTGAGGATGCTTCATCTCCAGCTGCTGGAAAGGATTCTTCTGTACTTGAAGCCATATGGGACGATGAAGATACTAGGGCTTTCTATGAATGTTTGCCAGATCTTAGGTATGTCTCAGTTGGATGTTATTTGTCTTTAATTAGTCAAAAATAAGGAAAGAAGAACAATTCTTGAATATGACATCAATTATAATTGTTTTTGTTCATCAGTGAGTTGGATGGTGGTTTCTTAAACTGCAGAGATTCACTTGAAATGTAGTAAGATGATTTTATGTTCTTTTCAGAGCATTTGTTCCAGCTGTGTTACTGGGAGAAGCAGAGTCTAAAGTCAATGAGCAATCTGCAAAGACCCAAGAGCAACCAACTGTAAGAACTTATCTTGCATATCCTGTACAGGGTTCTTATGTCCTGAAATTAACACACACACAATCTATATATATATATATATATATATCTATATTTGTGGCAAAGATAGCTGGTTGCCCCCACCATTTTACCCTTTCCTCCTCCAAGGATCAATGCACATCTTCAAATTATGGCTGCCAGATGATAAATTAATATTTGTTTAGCATGCGTATATAGTGGGAAATACTTTGTTCATGAGTTTCATCAACTCATATCTCTTTCTACTTATTCGATTGCCCGTCTGTATATTCTAGCCTTCAACATGATAGTTTGTATAAATGGAAGTCTTCTTGTTGGTGAATCTACTATCACTTCTCACCAATTCTGCATGTCACCAATTTGGTCTATCACTGTCGGAGGTCATCTCTCTCCTTTTTTATCTTCTGGTTTCACTTTTCATAAATATTGTGTCTTGTCATGAAAGGGGAAAAAAAAAGAGCGTGTGGCTTTGGTGATATAGTGGCCTTGTTTTTAGCTAATCTATTTAACATTTTAAGGTTATGTGCCAATTTGCCGTTATTTCATTTGTGGATAGCATATAAAATGCAAACTATGCTTTCTTTACAACGATAAGATCCATGTCTCTCTTGTGCTGTGTCTTGTTATTTTATGCTTGTACCAATCTCACTCAGATGAGCATTTTTTTTTTTTGATATATCCATTATTAAGGAACCTGCGCCTGAATTAGACCAGAGTCAACAGGCTACAGAAGACGCTGCGGAATCATCTGCAGATGTTGGTGCTTTACAAGAAGGAAAAATCAGAGAGAAAGGAAAGGAGAAGGAAGAAAAAGATAAAGACAAGATTAAAGATGCAGACAAAGAGAAAGTTGACAAGAAGGGAGAGAATGAAAAGGAGAAACTAAAAAGTATCGAAGGGACGAATTTGGATGCTTTACTGCAGAGGCTCCCTGGTTGTGTGAGCCGTGACCTCATCGACCAGTTGACTGTAATTATCTCTGTCTGAGCTTTACTGCACTCTCCCTCCCCTCCATCTCCCCCCCCTCCCTCCCTCCCTCCCTCTTCCTCCTCTTCTCTCCCTCTCTCCCCCACATCATATGGTCTTTTATGATTTGTATTGAAGATATTGTTTTGAATATATTTTCAGGTAGAGTTTTGCTATCTAAATTCTAAAGCAAATCGGAAAAAACTTGTGAGGTCAGTGTTTAATGTCCCCAGGACATCGTTGGAGTTACTGCCGTACTACTCACGCATGGTTGCCACTCTGTCAACTTGTATGAAGGATGTATCTTCCATGCTCCTGGCTATGTTGGAGGAGGAGTTCAATTTCTTAATAAATAAAAAGGTTAGTTTTTTTATGTAAGATTTTTTTTTTCTTTGTGTTCTCACATTTCAGTTTGATATTCATTCCCTCGATATTGAATTGTAATTCTGTGCAGGATCAAATGAACATTGAAACAAAGATTAGGAATATTAGATTTATTGGAGAACTCTGCAAGTTCAGAATTGCACCAGCTGGTCTTGTATTTAGTTGTTTAAAGGTAATGCACAGAACAGAATTAGTACATAATTCTAGTAAATTTAATTTTGATCTCATTGTCATTCCTTTTATGATAGTTAAGATCATGCCTTTCATTTTCATTGGGGCATTTAGCTTGAGAGCTCTTTACATAAATTGATCCCGTCTTCTTGCCAGGCTTGTCTAGATGATTTTTCTCATCATAATATTGATGTTGCTTGCAATCTTCTTGAGACTTGTGGGCGTTTTCTGTATCGCTCTCCTGAAACTACTGTGCGGATGGCTAACATGTTGGAAATATTAATGCGCTTAAAGAATGTAAAAAATTTGGATCCTCGGCACAGCACCCTTGTTGAAAATGCTTACTACCTGTGCAAACCGCCTGAGAGATCCGCACGAGTTGCTAAAGTCCGTCCTCCATTGCATCAGGTGTAAATCATTTTTTAGGCTCAATTCTCTTTCTGAAATTTGTTTGATATGTTCAATCTCTGAATTAACCGTTTTGTTTATTTTCATTTTCAGTATATAAGAAAGTTGCTATTCTCAGATCTTGATAAATCAACCCTTGAGCATGTGCTGAGGCAATTGCGTAAACTACCATGGGGTGAATGTGAGCCATATCTTTTGAAATGCTTTATGAAGGTTCACAAAGGGAAGTACGGTCAGATCCATTTGATTGCTTCTCTCACGGCTGGCCTGAGTCGCTATCATGATGAATTTGCTGTCTCTGTTGTTGACGAGGTCATTTCTTCATCCAAACTTTTTATTTTTTATTTTTTATTTTTTATCTTTTGCATAATTTTATTGATTGTGGATGCCCCTTGTGGACCAGACAGCAGTAGTACATCTCTTAGATTTGACAAAACCCAGAGACCTAAAGTTCGGGTAGGAGGTTTAGGGGGTTGGGTTGTCCTTTGGTCCTCTACACGTATGTTTGGTTTAGTGAAAATGATTTTATCTTAAATGATTTGTTCTTTGGTCTCTGCCACTATCACTTTTTATTTTTATCTTGTTCATTTATGATTGAGTGTGGTGAGCTGCCCAAAACGAATTCAATCTAACAGCAAGTTATATTCCCTCACTTTGAATAGCAAGAAAATGTTGAGGTGTAATATACTTTTTTCTCTTATGATTTGTGTTCCACATTTCGTTCAATTATTAAGAGTTACTGCAATAACTTCTAGGGAAAGGATGAGTGTGTGTGTGGAATTTTGGGTAAGGTTATATTAAAATAAGCAAGTTTATAGTCAAAACCCCTCCCCCAACATCAAGACCATGAAAGTGAACAAGAATGATCCTCTCTGAGCTAGGTGTGCCTTTTTGGCAAGTTGGAAGATTTCTGCTTTTGAGCGAGAGTTTCACATTTATATCTTTACTTTCAGGTTTTAGAGGAGATCCGGCTTGGCCTAGAATTAAATGAGTACGGAATGCAGCAAAGACGAATTGCCCATATGCGATTCCTAGGAGAGTTATACAACTATGAACATGTAGATTCTTCTGTTATATTTGAGACTCTATACTTGATTCTCATCTTTGGCCACGGCACAACAGAGGTAAAGTTCTGTCTATTTCCCTTCCAATATCTTTGCATAAGAAATATTGCCTAGGCTCTGCTGACAAAACATGGGATTAGGCCTTCTTTAGGCATGAAAAGCATTGTTTTATTTATTTATTTCTCTTCATTTCATGCTGTTTGAAAACTTATAGTTGATATGAGAAAGTGAGATATACAACTACAAGCTACATATCTCTCGACGTGTTTTTTTATTTAATTTTTACTTTATTTTATTTTATTTTTTCGTTTTTTTTTATTTTCTTAAAGTCATCAAGCCAATACTAGGTATCTTCTTTTGATAACTATATAGGTGTATGCCATGCGTGTTTAGAAAATAGTTAGTACTGTCTGATGTCGTTGCCATGTTAAAATTTTAATTGCAATACAAACAGGTGAATGAACAAAAATTATTTGTTTGTCAATGGGGTAAACACTCGTATTTAGAGAAAATGATGCTCGAGTCATCAATGGTGTATTGGGGTTCTCCAATGGTTGGAATATCAAATTTGTATCTTCAATCACAGATTGCAAAACCATCCCTCTGCTATCTTACCAAACTCTTGCAATACAAGTTAAACCATCCGCTTGAGGCCACGTCCATGTTGGAATCCATCTGAGCTTTATGATACTTGGCGGGTTTGGAGTTGAGATCGCTGTGTTCTCTTGTATTGTGCTTGGCCATTATTGGGTTTTTGAATTGTTAAATACATTTGGGTTTGGGCGTTTAACTGATGGAGAGGAGAAATGATCTGAAACGATGGGAACTGAAAATGGAACCTCCTAGAAGTAACCCTACATTGCTTTTGTTACTCGCAAGTATTGACGAGTGTGGAACTTTGTGGGTTTTATATCCATGTCTTCTTTCTTTCATAAATATCTTGTTCTAATGTACAAACTTAGGAAGGACCAGAATTATTCACATGCTTACATACAATTTGCAAACCTAGTAGTGTGGGATTATGATGAAGAGGAACATTTAATCAGTTGGTTTTTGAGGTGCAATGATACTGGCTAGGTGAAAACCTACGATTTATTGCACTAATACTTGCATGAGTGATTTTTTTTGGTTTTCAATTTTTACCAATTTTTGGAGAAATTGGCATGCTTCATCAAAAGAACCCGTTTGACTTTAAATGCATAGATACGGATGGATTTATCATTTCTTTTGTTTGGTGAAATTTATTCCATGGTCATACTTCCTCTTCTTTGTTACCAGCAAGATGTATTAGATCCACCAGAAGATTGTTTCCGCATAAGGATGGTTATTACTCTTCTCGAAACTTGTGGACATTACTTTGACCGAGGCTCTTCTAAGAGGAAACTTGATCGCTTCTTGATGCACTTTCAGAGATATATACTAAGCAAAGGTGTCCTACCACTAGATGTTGAGTTTGACTTACAGGTCAGTCATGCTACTCCAATTCTTCAAACCCCACCACTCTCCCCCTCTACACTTGAGGCATGCTAGCATAGAATACTTGTTTCCCGTTAGTTTTAATTGCTAGTCAAAAGTAAAGAATAATTTAGGATTTCAAAGGAAACTGAACCCTGCTTTCCTGCCCCCTTCTTTCTTTTTTTGTACAACTTTATTTTGCTATAGTATCCTGAGCATATGCCTTCACTTTTCTGCTTACCCTCCTATTTATTGGGTTAAAGCTCATGTAGTTGAGTATTTGCAGGACTTATTTGCAGAATTGCGTCCCAATATGACTCGATACTCATCTCTTGAAGAAGTTAATGCAGCTCTGGTAGAGCTTGCGGAGCACTCGGAGAAGGCCAATAATGAGAAGCATTCAGACACTGAAAAGTCTTCAAGGAGGACAACCTCCAATAAAATGTCAGTGAATGAACAGAGTGTTGTGAATGGTACAGAGGGAAATGGGGTGGTGCATGAAGACCATAGAGATAGTGACAGTGATTCAGGAAGTGGCACCGTTGATCCAGACAGACATGAAGAAGAATTGGATGAAGAGAATCATGATGATGGATCAGAGAGTGAAGAGGAGGATGATGATGGGGGTGGACCTGCTTCCGACGAGGAGGATGAAGTCCATGTCAGACAGAAGGTTGCAGAGGTGGATCCTCAGGAAGAAGCAGATTTTGAGCTGGATCTCAAGGCTGTTATGCAGGTAAGATTTAGATTATATGTGTATGCTCTTGCTGCTGCCTCATCTGCACAATATCTTTTTATCATGTGATGCTTATCTGTCTGCATTCTGAATGAATGGAATCATGGTCACTGACTCTTGCATTCTTACTGGCCATGGTTGGTTTGCCAGTAATATTTTTCATGATTTGCTGATGTTGAAATGTGACAATTGAGCAGTTTTTTATTTTTTAATTATTTTTTTATTTTTATATAACATTTTGAATGCAGGAAAGCATGGAGCAACGAAGGCAAGAGCTGCGAGGTCGTCCTACATTGAATATGATGATACCAATGAATGTGTTTGAGGGGTCCATCAAGGACCATCATGGACGTGTTGGAGGGGACAGTGGTGATGAGGGGGATGAGGAGTCTGGAGGAAGCAAGGATGTCCAAGTCAAAGTTCTCGTGAAGCGTGGTAACAAGCAACAAACAAAACAGATGTACATCCCTCGTGATTGCTCCCTTATGCAGAGCACAAAACAGAAAGAAGCAGCAGAGCTTGAAGAGAAACAAGACATCAAGAGGCTAGTCTTGGAATATAATGATAGAGAAGAGGAGGAACTTAATGGATTAGGGAACCAGACTTTGAACCATGCGCAGAGTGGTAGCAATAGATCTGCTGGTCGTGGCAGCACTTGGGAAGGAACTAGCGGCAGAGGTGGTGGACCACGTCGATATCACAGTAGTTATTCCGGTGCTGGAGTTTATTACAGCAGGAGAAAGTGAACAGCATGGTTTTGCAAAAATAGTAAAGCTGAAACACTCCAACCACAGTTTTCCCTCTTTTCGCAGAGGTGATTCATTCCTGTTCAAATCCGTGTTTAACTTACAAGTTGAACAATAATTTGAAGAAACAACACATCTATCCAATGGGGAAGCCTTAAGCCATGCATTTCCGGGGACATTCAACCTGGACCTTTTTCTCCATCCGGCAAGGCTGTCACGTACTTGAATACATAGGGGATGGCGGACTAGGAAAATCAAGAGATCAATGCACAAGAAAGGTGGTTCTGTGATAGTGAGATTCTGATATGCAAATATGCCATTGGGCGCTAGATCTTTACATTAGTTTCGAACCTGATGAATGAGTCCTGCGTGTATATTTGTCAGTGTGAAGTAAAAAATGCGATGTAAACTCTGCTTGGGTTTTACGTAATATATGTTCCATTTTGTTCCAGTCTTATGCACTGGAATACTAGTGTTTTCGGTAAAACCTATGTTTTTAGGCTGCTGTTTTACTCATTGCCATGAGTACGTACAAAATTGTTATCATAATTAGTCATGTATCACTCCCGCACTGCTTGACATGTATTATGTCTCTCAAACGGCAGCCATTCCTTCTATGGCTGGTGTTTGGGAGACATAATACATGTCAAGCAGCCATGGTGCTATTGCTGCTTGACATGTATTTCTTCCTATTCTCTCTTTCTCTCTCTCTCTTGATCAGACATTGTTGGTCTGTTTTTTTGGTTTTGTTTTGTTTGTCATTTTTTGTTTTTGTTTTTCTTGTTTGTTTTTTGGTTTTGTTTTGTTTGTCATTGTCTTTTTTCTTTTTCTTTTTCTTGTTTGAAGTAGCCGATGTTGATTAATTTGGGTTTTTTTTAGTTTTTGGTTAAGATTAATTTGGTTTGTTTAAACCGCAATTCCAACACCTGGTATCATGGTTCCAACACCTGACCCAATAATTCCTTCGTTTCGAGTAGCAATCGTTGGTGGTCCATGAAGTGGAAAAGAAAGTTTACTGTTCATGTGACAAGCAAGAGCAGAATTGTGATTACCAGTACTTTGATTCTGACAGATTTTAGATTTATCTCCTGATCTGCACCAAAACTTTGTGGTGCGGTCATTGCTACCACTACAAATCATATCACCAATAGGATGCCACTGAAGATCCCGCACACAATTGTTGTAACTGTTACTGTGTGCATTAGGAATTTCAACCTGGGGAGCTTCATGCCCAACAAGCCAATGGAAAATGGATCCATCACTACTCCCACTGACAAAATATTCTTCACTAAGAGGATGCCAAGCTAGAGCAGTCACTTGGTACCCATGGCCGCGGAAAGATTCAAGTTCCTTCATAGCCCTCAAGTCGTAAAGCTTAATGGATTGATCCTTGGAAGCGGTTAGCAGCCAGTGACCATTTCGGTTCCACTTGACAGAATGCACCCAATTTTTGTGATCATAAAATGAACAGAGGTCTCTCCCCGACCTAGCGTCCCACAGTTTGACAACACTGTCTTTCCCACCCGAAGCTATTAGAGAGTTTGTTGGGTGCCAGTCAACGCTCGTCACATTCCAACCATGGCCGGTCAATGTCTGCTCTTGTTGGCACCGTTCAAAGTCCCAGATTTTAACGGTAGTGTCATCCGAACATGAAGAAAACTTCAAATTACTCCGACAGAAGCTCAAGTCCCGAACCGATTCTTGGTGAGCAGATTCAATGACTAGCACATTGTTCATGTTACTCTTCCAATACCTGATCGTGCCTCCATCATCACCAGAGATCCAATCTTGATCGTCAAAACTCCACGCCATGGACCTGATTGGTTGATCATGAGCCTGAATCCTCAATTCATGGTTAAATGACTCACCATTCCAGAGAGTGAACTCCCCGTTTTGAGAGCCTGTAATAAGACGCCTCCCAGAAGGTGTCCATAGAACTCGATTAATCGAGGAAGCACGGCCTCTGTAATTTGTACAAGAGCGCACAAACTGTGCAGCAAATGGGTTATTAATCGAAGAAGAGGCAGCCGGCGGCAACGGATCTGAGGAGGACCACTTTCGATTCTGTGTGTATCGGACAACAGAGCCGGTGTAATCAACTGTCCCTCTGATCTGGGTCTGGGTCTGCTTTCGATTCCTGATTGCACCAAAACCATCGACCTGCGGACGAGGACCACAAGCGGCGGCGTGGGCGTAGGGATGGTGGTGATACTCTGGGGCCATATTCACTAGTTGAAGGAGATCGGAAATCAAGAACTTCAGGAATTTAGGGCAAAAATAAGGAGAGCTAATTTCAGAGTAAAAACTAGCGAAATTAGAAATCGCAATGGGGAAAGAATGAGGAGAGCTAATTTAATTTATGATAGAGCCTGCGGTAATCCCCTAGTCTAGGAAAGCCTAAATCCTTAAACTGTAAGGAAAGCCAAGGCTCATTTCTGTCCACAAATTTTGAAATAGGAGGAAGTCTTGCGTACGGCTCACGCAAGGAACACTTACGTGGTAAGGGCTGACCAATCAATCAGACCCTTAGGATGGTGTATTTTGGGTATTTCACTTTAAAAAATAGGGGCATTTTCGGAATGAAATAAAATTTTTGGGCCACTGTTAGGATCTGGAAAACCCATCTCGGCTGTACGGCACACGCAAGGAACACGTGGTAAGGACTGACCAATCCATTCCTGTCCCGATGCCACCAGGAAGAGGGTTGATGAGTTTCAGAGGAAGTTCACGCGACATGAGATTGTTCAAGAATTGAGCTATCAAATCTCATGGGACTGTTTTTGTTTTTTCTGAAGAACACTGCTCATAATACGGGAAACTTGTAAGCCTTTAATTTGCTTGGTTATCATATAGGATTTTTGTTCCACCAGTTTAGTGTGTGTATAACATAGTGCTCCTCGCAGTTTCTGAAATATACTGAACAAGATTTCATGATTTACAAATGATTTATCTTGCTTTGTTTCTTCAGTTCCTAGAAATCAATGCAAAACTTTTTGAAATTTGCAATGTATTTTTGTATCTTTCAGATGTAAACGGATGTCATACATTGTAATTGTATATGTATTATAACATGTCTACATGTGTATAATGTTTTCTGACAGAGACGCTTGATGATGCTTTTAAATGGATGAATGAAATTGACTAGTTTGAGCAAAAACATCTCCGGCTTTGCCCTGAATATAGAGTCATTGGCGAACCGTCTAAAAGTAGCTGAGGGCAAGGATAATTTCATTCTGCAGCACAAACTAAACAGGGCTATGCGACTGGTGCAATGGAAGAAAGCCTATGATCCAAATGATCCTGCCAACTATGGAGTCATTCAGGAACAACTGGAGCCCTCATTTGACCTTCCAGAAGATGCTGGATTTGAGGGGGAAAAAGAAATCATTTGAGGAGTTGATGATGGATGAAGAATTCAATGACATGAAGGAGAAAGATGATATACTGTTAGAAATGTTTTCAACAAGAAACTAGAAGAGAAGCTAGCAGAGTTGGATCATACTTTTGGAAAGAAGGGAAAGGTTCTAGAGGAAGAGATCAGAGATCTAGCAGAGGAAAGAAATGGTTTGACGGAGAAGAAGAGAAGACCTCTTTATAGGAAAGTAAGTAGACGTACATATCCTCTGGTTTTCATTCAAGTCAGTATTCAGAGGTTGAGAAATTGGTGTGGGATAATTTTGATGCAGTATTTTCCTCTGTTATATCTAGTATTTTGTTCTGTTATATTGTTCACTTCTGCTCTTTTATGTTTTGATTTGCAAGTATTTGATAGTACTTGTAGAAGAAATATTGTTAGTTCTTTTTCTGTATCTTTTCCATTGGTCTTACTGAAGTCTGTTTTTTGGAGTATAATTGAACTTGAATATTGTCTTGTTTTGATCTTCATTGGGGCTTTTCCTTCAGCTCCTGCTTTTCTGTTTTGGTATACTCACATATTTTTGCCATTTTGTTCATTGATTGCTGGCAGGGATTCGATGTTAGATTAATTGATGTGAACCGGACTTGTAAAGTTACAAAGGTACTACTAATCATGTTCTTTTGATTTCTCTTGGCATAGATTGTTGCTTTCACTTTTGTTTACACCTTTTGGTTTTATAGGGAGGGCAAGTGGTCAAATACACTTCTATGCTAGTTTGTGGGAAATATCATGGTGTTGTTGGTTATGCTAAAGCAAAAGGTCCAGCCGTCCCTATTGCCTTCCAGAAGGTGTATGTTTAGTGTCCTCATTTAAGCATAGTTTTCCTTAAGAAAACTTCTCTCATTCTTCTTACTACAACTGTCTTTGTGATATTCTTCTTTTATACTTCTCTTTTGGCGGGTACTGTTAATTTTTCTACAACAGGCATATGAGAAATGCTTTCAGAATCTCCATCATGTAGAACGACATGAGGAGCATACAATTGCGCATGCAATACAAACCAGTGAACCACATATAAAAAAAACAAAGGTAATAGCCTCATCTTGCATTAGTTTTTCTTTTGGTTGTATCATTGCGTCTGCTCTGCTCTATTGTTTTGGTTTATTAGTAAATACACAGCATGTCAAGTTTTAATTCTTGTTAGGTGTATCTCTGCCCTGCACCACTAGGACGGGTATGAAAGCGGGAAGAACTGTTGAAACCATTCTAAACTTTGTTTCAATAATGTCAAGTCTAAGGTAATTGACCATCAAACTGAATCCATTCACAAGGGTGGTGTATGCAATTTGGATTGTTGCTCTAACTTCAACACAACTGTCAGGTTGTTGGTTCAAGGAGTCCTCATAATACAGTGAAGGCTGTTTTCAAAGCCCTTAATGTGGTAAGGAAACCCTCCAGAGCCAGTATATAAAAATTTTCTTGCATTCACCGACTTTATGTATATTTACTGCATCTATGCACTTGGCAGATTGAAACTTCCAAGGATGTTGAAGAAAATTTTGGGCGCACTGTTGGTTGAGAAGTACCTTCTTTCATAGATGCTAGACGTAGTTACGCGCCCTGCTTGCACAATGCCTCTAGTTCTGTTTTATGGTTTGTCAGATTGCACTATAAAAATCCTTTTATTTATTTATTTTTAGGTTAATACTCCTTAGCGAACATAAATGATACATCACCACACGGTATATATGTTCGTTTTAGATAGGAATTGAAATTGACATAACATCCAAATGACCGGGCTAATTAGGGTCAGATGATAATAACTAGACATGAAGATAAACGGTTGTTTTTGCAGTTCATGTAAAGAGAAAAGAGGAAATAAGAGGAGGAAAGGTGAAATGAAGGTAAATGAGTTGAGAGATTCATGTAAAGAGATCAGACACTGAAAAACATGAATGGATTGACCGAAGTTTATTAAGAAACTAGCTCATTGTCACCCACTCTCAAACCCATATATTAGGAGAAGAGATATCGTTTGAAAATTGAAATAGTTGAGAACTAAAATGGGCAAAAGGTGCTGAAGGATTGAGCATTGAGGGCTGAGGGTGCAAAAGATGATTGATTATTGACAATTTGTTGATATTGTTGTATGTTATTATTGTTTTTACCGTGCTTGCTTCAAAAATAAGTACAGAATGTCAGTACATATGACATTCTGTACTTGGTGGAAAATCAGAATACATGAGATTCTATGTACTCGGTATGGTACAACTGTTGTCAACTGAACTAGCCAAAGGGTCATTAGTGTTTCATCAACTATGTATCTCTTAGTGGCTTTGATATTCTTCCCGTCTATTTCTGCCAAGTAATTTGTTATGATTGAGCCATTAGTTCTTCCTGGACATCTCTTTCTGCTGTTCTTCCTGATGTTCCCATCCAACTAATCTGTTACCGTATTCACTGGTCCATTTGAATGAGCACATCCATATGCATAAAAGTAACATTTGGCTAGAGTATTACAAATTGTAAAGAAATTGAAAAGAGGGACTCCAACGAGGAACTACAGACTGCTGTTCAGTACTTTTATTTTGACAAAAAGGTGAATATACCTCTTTTTCGCTTTCCTTCATCTTGTTCAAATATGTCGACAGCACAGAGAAATTGATATACACATATAGAAGAGTAGTTGAAGATCATTTAGGGCCTTACTAAGCTGATGACGATGTGGCACAACCAAATGGTATCAGACTTGCTCTGCAAACCAAAAGCAGTTGCAGTTCTTTGGTGCATTGATAACAATCGCCTTTGTGCCAAGTACCGCCAGTAGCTTGAATGCTCTAGTCACAACAGAAACAGAGGTTGCGAGTTACTGAACTAGGAGCTACATGCCACATCAGGCCCTCGGTTGAAAGTTGATTGTTGATGTCTAGACTCAGTAGACATAAAGTACTACAGGAGTTTCAATAATACTTTTCTAACCTCAGTAGTCACAGGTCTTCAGAATTTGACTTTACGTTCAATTACTGGACGTTGCTTCATCTTGTTCAAATATGTCCACAGCACTGAGAAATTGATATAGACATATAGAAGAGTAGTTGAAGATCATTGAAGACTAAGCTGATGGCAATGCGGCATAATCAAATGTATCAGACTAGTTCTACAAACCAAAAGCAGTTGCATTTCTTTGGTGCACTGATAACAATTGCCTTTGTGCCAAGTACCGCCGGAAGCTTTAATGCTTTAGTCACAACAGAAACAGAGGTTGCGAGTTACTGAACTGGGAGACACTATAGTAGCAGAACTACATGCCACACCAGGGCCTCAGTTGAAAGTTGATTGTTGATGTCTAGACTCAGTAGACATAAAGTACTACAGGAGTTTCAATAATAATTTTCTAGCCTCATTAGTTATAGGTCTTCAGAATTTGACTTTACACTTGATTACAGGATGTTGCCGATTACATGAGAGATCTCGAAGAGATGCAGAATGTGTCAGAAGGAGGGATGCCTTGCATCAGCATATATGTGTTGACATGCTGTATTTTGCTAATGTATACTAAGTACGTAATTCACATCACATTCAGGCTTCAGCAAAGATAAAAGGATTACAAAGTCAGGTTTCAGACTCTTATACTCGTCACCGAAAATCAGATCATCCATATAACAACTCACAATGAATATGTCATTAATGTGGCGAACATAAGAAATGGTCCTCTCTGATTCTGGCTACATCAATTTTCAAGTGGACTGGAACATTCAAATGTTCAATACTTCAATTACCAAGGACCACAAACACTAGAAACAGACTAACAAAAACCAAATCCTCTCTGACTCTGGCTACATCCATTTTCAAGTGGACTGGAACATTCAAGTGTTCAATACTTCAATTACCAAAGACCACAAACACTAGAAACAGACTAACAAAAACCAAATCCTCAGGAATGACTCTGGCTACATCAATTTCATGTGGATTGATGGTGCATCACATAGTACACAGTTTGAAAGTTACTGGGGAATCAGTGCCTTGGAAACTAAGGTGTTTCCATCACCTGAAAATCACAATCGTCCCAAATCCAAGTGGACTTGGTATGAGTTGGTGACAATGGAGACTTGCAATGAGGTGAAGAGTCAAGCTTGATAGACAGCTCAGGCATCTCTTTCAAATCCAAGTACCTCATGGAACTCTCCAGCTGAAACAAAACAAAAATAAATAAAAAAAATTGATCACAAAACAGCATTGTTTAGAAAGATCCATTCTGACAAAGCAACTGCAGGAAATGAACAAAAGGAATTGCCAACTACCTCGACTTTACGAAACTGAGAAACTGCACATGGAGACAGAAGCTTCTTGGATGAATCTGATCCTTGTATCATCATAAAAAAATCTATTTGATCCATTTGGTTAGCCTTTCTCATAGATTTGATGCACTGTTGATGGTCATGCAGGAGACCTTCTTCCTCAAAACAACAAGGTGTTTGTGCTGCAACACTTGACTTCTTATGCACAGGTGGTTTGACTCTGTTAGACACATCAGATAGTGCCTTCCGGCTGCCACGAGTCTGCACTTTATCCGAGGCTTTAGAAAGGCCTCTCTTGTTGCTTGCATGAGCAATGATTTCAGGAACATTGGTGAGAGCAGGCTTTTTTGACAACTTGGTAAAATCAGGCTTCCCTCTGTTTGATACATCTCCTAGAGGTTTCCTTCCACCAAACCCTGCTTTCTTCTGTTTTTTTGCACCACCCTTTCCAACAGCAGAATCTCCTGTTGTAGGTATTATAAAAGTTAGACCAAAATATCCTGAAAACAAGTTTAGATTTTAAGGAAAGACATAGCCATAAACTTGATAAGTACCATTAGAGTGAACACTGAGGTTCTGATCTTGAAACAAACGACCAATTGTTGATGCCATTTGTGCTTTGTTTAGCCAATTCAATTTGTTTTTCGGTTATCTGCATAAACAATAGAAAGAAAAACATTAACCCATACAATATAATGCAGAAACACTAGTTCAGCATATTCCTTCTTAACTTGTTTCTTGCCATTTTGTTTGAATACAACAAGATAATAGACCTTCACTACGCTAGAACTAACTGAACCCCTTGTATGCAACACATTTGCATGGAAAACATGGTAACCAGTTTAAATGTCAAAAAGGATCACACACCAAATTCTTGATCATTTTCAAACCAGAAAGGTGGAGCCAAAAATGTTAAAGAAAGGCAATACCAAAGTTTTAACTTTTCCAGTAAGTTCATAGTCCGGTTTGATACCATAAAGGTGAACACAGAAACATAACTGTTACAAAATTTCAGATTATAATATACACCAAATTCTTCATTATTTTAAGGCCAACAAGCCAAAGCCGGAAAATTTCTACATAACAACATTCTGTATCACCAATGTGTAAATCATACCCATCATTCTTCGTCCCCACTCGATCACAGTTCATGATCAGAATCATAATTTCAAACCAAATTCAAAACCACAAACGGAAACCAACAAAAGAAACCACCTGACTCTTAATTATTAGATTCTTGATGTTCATTTAAGAAAACCCATTTCTATTAGACCCACTGACTGGACTAAGATTCCAATTTCCCATCTCATTAAACCCTAAAGCAAACCAAATTCATCTTCCAACTGTTGAAAACATTCCTCCAATTTTCTCAAAAAATTTAAGCCCAATCACATAGTTCCGTGGAGTAAAAAAGAAGGACTAGAATTTGAAGACAAAACCTTAAGAAGAACAAGAGACAAATTAGGAAAACTCACCAGATTAGAATCGAAGCAGGCGATGAATGTGGGTTTCTGGACGCTCTTGAATTTTCTCTGTTTTCTTGGCTTCTCCTCCGTCTATATGCAAACTGAAAGGGGTTCCAACGGTAACTTGACGTGTAATTACGCTACTGCACCTCATCTAAGCATTTTATTACGATAGTGGCATACATCTAATTACGTGTATTTAGGGAACAGTAATTAGATTGAGGTGGCATTAACCTCGGGTCCTTTTTTCGATTCCAACTTACAAGAGGGACCTAAAAGGCCCAAACAGAAACAGAAAAGAAACTAAGAACTAAAACAAAACCCAGTCCTTCTAGAGTAACAGCAAACAAATCATCCAAGAAAGCTTCAGCAGCATGCATGGATAGGGGGGTCTTCAAAGGTGATCAAACCAAGATCATGAGTGATACTATTATTGGCAAGAGCATCTGCAGCCATGTTACATTAACCTTGGGTCTTTTACCCATAAGTCAGATCATTATCTCCTAATTTGAAACGAGTTGCTAACTGAGTTCATGTGAAAACTATTCTCATATATTACCGTAACCTTATAATCACTAGAAACTGCTCACATCCTATGGGTGTGGGAAAGTGGTGGTTACCAGTTTAGAAGTGGGTAGTTAATTTCCTAAAAATAATATATATTTTTTTTAAATTATTCATTTAAATTTTGACTTGTTTATCCCTGACAATTAGATAGATACTAGCATTTGTCCACACATTTGCAGAAAATAATAAATAAAACAATTATTATAGACATAAGATCATGGGAGAGAAAAGTGAATTGTGGCTTTTTTTTGTTTATTTTTTAATAAAAATATATTTTTGTTTTAGGGAATCAGAAATTGAGATAAATTCGCTATGTACTCTCATTGATAATAGGGGCCTCTTTATATAGAGGGTTACAATACATAGAATCTGAACATACAAGGAAAGCAATTCTACATTAAATAGGATTCTAAATCCTTCTATAACCCTATTACCACTAGGTCAGGTAACCTAGAGTTTGGGCCTGACACATAATCTGGATTTCCTTGAACACTCCCCCTTGTGTCGCCCAAACGTGGTGTTTCTCTCGTTGCCTCATTAAAAACCTTGCCGAGTAACAAAAACCCAATGGGACAAAAATAACCTCGGTCGAAGGAGAAAAAGAGTACAACACACCCTTCACGTTTGGAGACCAAACATGTATACATCTCCCCCTGATGTATGCACCTCCCCCTGATGATTACGATCATGGGAGTTCAAATAGTTTCCGCAAGCTAATTCTTGCCACATGTTTCTCAAACGTGGATTTAGGCAATGACTTAGTAAACAAGTCTGTCACATTATCCTCAGATAGAACCTGGTTTACTTTGATCTTGAGGAGCTTCTGTTGTTGCTGATTGTAGAAGAATTTGGGCGATATATGCTTGGTGTTGTCGCCTTTGATGTAGCCTTGCTTCATTTGTTCAATGCCAGCAGCATTATCCTCATAAATGCTTGTTGGCTCATATGTGGTAGACTTCAAACCACAATTACTTCGAACATGCGTAACTATGGATCGTAACCATATACATTCACGAACTGCTTCATGAAGAGCAATAATCTCTGCATGATTCGAAGAGGTAGCGACTAAGGTCTGCTTTGTAGACCTCCAAGATATCGCGGTGTTTCCCATGGTGAATACATAACCAGTTTGGGAATGACTTTTGTGTGGGTCAGAGAGATACCCAGCATCAGCAAAACCTTCCAAAACACTTATATCGTTTTGGGATGGGGAGAGGGAACGTAGTCCACCATGTGTGGTGTTCCGGTTATTTGATGGGTTCGAATCCATCATCTCTCTGTAGGGATAGAATAAGCCCATATCGATCGTACCACTTAGGTATCGAAAGATATCTTTAACACCAGTCCAATGGCGTCGTGTTGGCGCGAAGCTATATCAAGCTAACAAGTTCACCGAATGAGATGTCCGGTCTCGTGCATTGTGCTAAGTACAATAATGCGCCTATTGCACTTAGATATGACACTTCTGCCTCTAGCACTTCTTCGTCGTCATCTTTTGGATGGAATGGATTTTTCTTTGGATCAAGACTACGGACGATCATTGGGGTGCTTGAAGGCTTAATCTTATCAGTATTGAAACGCCTAAGCATCTTTTGGGTATAAGCTGATTGATGAATCAGAATACCATCTTCACGGTGCTCAAGTTCCAAACCGAGGCAAAACCGTGTTTTCCCAAGATCTTTCATCTCAAACTCGGATTTCAAGTGTTCAGCGGTTTCCCTTAACTCTTTAAGGGTGCCAATTATATTCATGTCATCGACATCGACCGCTACTATTGCAAATCCGGAACTTGTCCTTTTTATGAACACACATGGGCATAGTTCATTATTGACATATCCCTTCCCAATCAAGTAGTCACTCAGACGGTTATATCACATCTGTCCGGATTGTTTCAATCCATATAGTGAGCGTTTTAATCTTATGGCCAACACGCTCCGTGGTTTAGAGCCACTTGATTTGGGTAACTGAATTCCATCTGGAACTTTCATATATATTTCCTTATCTAGATCCCCATATAGATACGCTGTAACCACGTCCATAAGCTGCATGTTCAGTTTTTCGGAAACTACCAAATTGATAAGATAGCAGAACGTAATGACGTCCATTACGGGAGAATAGGTCTCCTCGTAGTCGATTCCAGGGCGTTGTGAGATGCCTTGCGCCACAAGGCGAGCTTTGTACCTTACAATCTCGTTTTTCTCATTACGCTTTCTAACAAATACCCATTTATGACCAACTGGTTTGGTGTTAGGCGGTATTGGTACAATTTTGCCAAATACCTTTCTTTTCGTTAGAGAATCAAGTTCTGCCTGGATCGCATCTTTCCATTTTGGCCAATCAGCTCTACGTTGGCATTCATCAACGGAGCGTGGTTCGATGTCATCGGTCTCAATAATCTCACGCGCTACTGAATACGCGAATACATCATCAATGATGATGGAGCTTCTTTCCCACGTTCCATGTACACTAGTATAATTCACAGAGATCTCTACGTTCCCAGGGATTGGTTCTGACATTGAGGAGTCCCCCAATGATGTCTCTTGGACATAACCATAATCCGGAACATTCTCATGGGACAGATTTTGAGTATCGATGATCAAAGGATTTGTTTGTACCTCATTCGCTCTTTTTCTAGGGCGAGTATCCTTCGAATCAATTGGTCTACCATGCTTCCTTACGGGACCTGCGGCCATAAATGCCACATCATTGCCATGCTGGGCAATGGCGCCATCTCCTGGTGTCACGGGAGTGGCGTTATGTCCATTATTAGGGACATCAATCCTTGCAGGCACATTTGCAGCAGGTATGTGTGATCTCGTCATTTTAGCAACATCAGAAAACGCATCAGGCAGAGTGTCTGCTACGTTCTGGAGCTCGATTATTCTTCGTACTTCAAGTTCGGACTGTGCGGTACGGGGATCGAGATAAGACATAGTGGGGACAGACCACGACAATTCCTATCGTTCCTGTTGAATATCTGTGTTCTTATCTCCCCCTAACGACGGGAAGACTGTCTCATCAAAGTGACAATCCGCAAATCTAGCGATAAAGAGATCGCCTGTCAAAGGTTCAAGATAGCGGACGATAGTTGGAGATTCATAGCCAACATAAATGTCCATTCGTCATTGTGGACCCATCTTTGTACGCTGTGGCGGCGTAATAGGCACATAAATAGCACACCCAAAAATGCGTAAATGCGAGATATCAGGCTCGTACCCAGTTACTAGCTGTAACGCAGAATAAGATTGAGTTGCAATAGGTCGTAGACGAATGAGCGTCGCTGCGTGCAATATTGCATATCCCCAAGTAGAAATAGGGAGACTGGTGTGCATTACCAATGTCCGATCTATCATTTGTAGTCGTTTGATAGCAGCTTCTGCGAGACCATTTTGGGTATGAACATGGGGAACATGCAATAGTCATTGAATGTTTTCAATGTAAACTCCCCAGCATTATCAAGTCGAATTGACTTAATTGGATGGTCGGGGTAGTGAGCCCGTAGACGGATAATCTGGGCAAGGAGTTTAGCATCAGCAGCATTGCGATTAGACAACAGCGCGACATGTGACCAGCGTGTCAACGCATCAACCAATACCATAAAGTATTTAAAAGGTCCACATGATGGTTGAATTGGTCCACATATATCCCCCTGGATTCTCTGTAAGAACGGAATAAGTATTTTGGGATCCTTTGCGTAAGACGGTCTGGGTCCTAATTTTCCGAATGAACAGGCTTTGCAGAATGAGTGAAGGGCCTTAGAAGCAACCAATGAGGATTTTGGTTGGGCCGGAGCATCTGTAACGCTATTAGAAGCAAAATGTGTGACTACATCTCCCATGATGGCATTAGAGCCATGTAAATTGGTGTGTATGGTGTCATTGCCACTAGGAGGGATAACCATGGCGTTATGCTCATGGTTGGCACCATTTGTGGTGTCATCACAAGGGACAAGAGTGGCCTTGCAGCGGCCCAAGACAGCAGCAGTGCCTGAGGCTGCAGTTTTTGCGGTCTTGGTAAGTCCGGGAATCAATGTTTGATTCTTGCTTCTTCTCATTCTGAAGAATGGATGTCCGTGTGAAGTCTTTAGTATACGGAGCATCATATCACGACCAGGATGTCCTAGTCGGTCATGCCAGAGCCAATATGTGTCTGAATTCAAGAGATCTTCTCTTATGACATTATTGGATTCAATTGGTCGAATTGTAGTGACATAAAGTTCACTAGATTGACACGTAAGCTTCTCTAAGATGCACTTTCTGCCGCAATCATTAGAGGTAATGCAAAGGAATTCTATTTCGTTCTCATTATGCATTTCCGCATGGAATCCATTGGCTCTTATATCTTTAAAACTCAATCAGGTTCGATTTGCCTTAGGAGCGTTGAGAGCTTCAGTGACTTCAATCAAAGTGCCATTTGGCAAAAGGAATTAGGCCATTCCATGTCCTTGAACTAAACCTGATGGCCCAGCCATCGTAGTCACAGAGGAATATGTAGGCAACATCTCTAAGAATAATTGCCTGTGTCGTAGAATGGTGTGCGTAGTCGCACTATCCGCGAGACATTGTAATTCATCCATTCCTAAAAGAAAAGCTCATAATTAAAAAAGAGTCATAAAGAAAAGAACTCAACTTTTATTGATAAGCCAAACGGAATTACATCATCGTTTAATCAAAGAAGATCTAATCCAAAAAGAAACTAGCTAATGCAAACAATGGCAGTCATCTAACTTCTTTCGGTAATTTCAATGTAAATGTGACCAGGTGAGTAGAGAGATGTCGGTAGAGCAAAGCTCGCTTAAGTACCACTTATCTCAAAACCTTCCTAGACATCACATTTACAAGGAGTACGCCTACTTTGAAGTAAGATTAAACCATTGGCATCTACTACAAATAATATGGCAATTGCCTACATCTCTTGGAAAATAAAACGACTTAATCAAAATCGTCAGTTTCTGGGTCTTGATCTTTATAGTCTTCCACCCTTAGATCGAGATCGCCATCTTGATCTTCTTGTTCCATGTAGTTGGCCTCCCCTGCTTCACGATATATTTTGTATGCGTTCGCAACGTTCTGGGATGCACTACACTTCTTTGCCCAATGTCCACTTGATCCACATCGAAGACAAACATCTTTATGGTCAGGCTCCCTTGATCGAGGTGCATTTGATGCACGAGTTGGACGACCATTGTTCTTGGTGGTATCACCACCATGGCCGGAAGCTCCGCCTCTCTCTCTCTTCACACGTTGACCTCCAAGGTTCCGTGCACGCCTATCTTGGCGATTTCCTTCCTCTTTAGGGTGAGAATATGGACCAGAACGTCCAGAATTGTCCCTACTCTTAGGGTTTCGCTCCTTGCTTCCTCCCTTGGGGGCGCGACTACAATTAGACTCCGGAATAGACTTAGTTCCCACAGGTCTAGCATTATAGTTCTTCACAAGGATATTGTCGTGCTTCTCAGCTACGTTCATGGCGCCAATGAGCTCATGAAACCTTGTGATACGTCCTGCATTCACATCAATCCGATAATTCTTCGAAATCATCTGGGCAGAGATGGGGAAGGTAGAGAGAGTCTTCTCGATCAACATCGTATCAGTTATGGTTTGTCCACAGAATTCCATCAAGGACTTGATACGAAGAGCTTCCGAGTTATAATCAAGCACGGACTTGAAGTCACAGAAGCGGAGGCTATGTCAACTCACTTCTACATCAGGAAGCAGGGAGTCACGAACGTTGCCAAATCGCTGCTCAAGTTCCACCCATAGTTTTCTGGGGTCTTCCTCATTGAGGTATTCACTTTGGAGAGCATCATTCATGTGCCTTGTCATGAGAATTATAGCCTTGGCTTTATTTGCTTCAAAAGCACGAAGTTGCTCTACAAAAAGCACGTTCTGACTAGGCTCTTGGATGGTTTCCAGAAGTCCATCAGTCTTAAGATGTTAGCGCACATCTCGGACCCACCTATGGTATCCTGCGCCAGTTGTCCCTAGTGGAACAAAGTTCAACTTATTCAGGTAACTCATCCTGAAAAACAACACAAGATTAGGGTTAGTTTCGGAGCATAAAAGGCTACCACGAAAACAATAAGAATTTATGAGCATAGTCGCTTCCAAAAAATTAGGGATTTCTTAGCGTAGTCGCTCCCAAGAAAATCCGATTCCAAGAGGGGTTTTGGATTAGATCGAAACAATGATGTAATTTGGTCGATCGTTTTTCTTCTCAAAAAACTCTAAGTTTGGAGGACTCTACAAGCTCCAAGCTTTGAGTGAGCACGAACCCCCACAGTTCGGCTTTAGGTCTCCCCTATGAAGAAGAAAGAGGGGTAGAAGAGGGGATGTTGCAAGTCCCCGAGAAAAAGAAAAGAAATTGAAATTACGGAAGCAAAAGAAATTAAATAAAAATACTTCGAATGTGAGCGTGGACTTCCTCCCTTTTTTTTTTTTTCTCTTTTTCTTCTTTCCGGGCCGCAGGTCCTCTTCCTCCTTTTTTTTTTTCTTTCTTTTTTTCTTCTTTCCGGGCCACAGGTCCCCTTCCTCTTTTTTTTCTTTCTCTTTCTTCTTTCCGGCCCACTCTTTCTTTCTTTTTCTTTCTTTTTTTTCTTTCTCTGCAGCTGCACGTGGGCAGATGGCTGAAGGCTTGGCGGCTTGGTTGCTCCACGTGGGCTCGGGAGTGGGCTGCTGCTGGGTTGGGCTTCGCCTGCTGCTGGGTTGGACTTCGTCTGCTTCTGGGTTGACTGAAGCAAGGATGAAGGTCAGGCGGCTGTTTAGAGGAGGGTGGCTTCTGGTGAGCGGTACAAGGATTTTTAGGCCGGTTCCGGTGGTGAAATTTCCGATTCCGGATGTTTGGGATCGAGACGCTCCTGATGGTGGAGTATAGCTGCAGGAAGCAGTGGGAAGCCATTGAACCGGGCAGAGAGAGTTGCCTCACTTCCGGGGGCCGGTTTGGTGGTTTTCCGGTTGGTTCTGGGGGTGGGGCCGTCGGTTCTGGACTCCTGGGGTTGAGATCTTCAAGGTAGGCAGCGGTGGTTTCTGAGATTTGAAGGCTATGAATTTAGGTTTCAGGGTTAGAGATTCGTGCTGATAACGTATTTTAGGGAATCAGAAATTGAGAGAAATTCGCTGTGTATTCTCATTGATAATGGGGGCCTCTTTATATAGAGGGTTACAATACATAGAATCTGAACATACAAGGAAAGTAATTCTACATTAAGTAGGATTCTAAATCCTTCTATAACCCTATTACCACTAGGTCAAGTAACCTAGAGTTTGGGCCAGACACATAATCTGGATTTCCTTGAACAATTTTGTAAATGTCATAATTGTCTTTATAATTTACTTAACTCTAAAAGTTTTTTAATGTTTTAGGGTCATTTTTGTCAAAATTTTTGACTTTGGCTAACAAACTCTCTCTTCTCTTTATAATAGTATAGATATAAAGATATTTAATATTTTGAGAGTATAAAAGTAAAAAATTTCAGTTTTTACTAACAAAATCTCTTCTCTTAATAATAGTATAGATAAACAAAACAACCTTGAAGAAACTATACTTTTTTTTTTCTTTAATACATGACAATTAACTTTAAGGCAACCAATATATCCTCCTATGTGATGCAGTACATCAAATAGTACAAAATTTTGGATACCATACTAATTCATGCATACATTTATATTTGGACAAAACACAATTTCGTTATTATTGACCAAATAAAAAAAACACATAGTTTTGTTAATCCCTTTATCACCATACCGAAATTGAGAGAAAACAATGTGATAATGGTCATATTCAGAAATACCATTTCCATTATACAAATTTATCCCTCATTTAAAAAAAAAAAGTATATATATATATATATATATATCCCTTAGAGCAATGGCAATGTTGTAATTATCAAAATATGGGCAAAACCGTCTTTTCTTTACATAGGACAAACGTACCACTTGACTGGTAGGATTGCTCATGTAAGGGGGTGTTTTGGATATTTCATTTTAATAAGTAAGGATTGTTTCAAAACACAATAAAAATTTTCTGGATTTTGATTGGGTTACGCCACCATCATGTGTTACGTTTGCTCTATGTAAGAATTTCTCGTAGAGGAAATCCAACTTTCATATATACTACAATTGGAAAACAAGTAAGGATTGACATATAAACCATAGAGCCATAGTAATGAAGTAAAACATAACGCATATACGTGTGGGTTTTGAAAGTCATGAAAGGCTAATAAAATTTAGGATAATATTTGGCTAACCATGTATGGTCAGCCACTTCTAACCAACGACGACATGTCTCTCCCACAATCTAATATGTGTCTCACTTTCTCAGTCTCTCCCTCATCTTTCTTCCTCCACCACAATCACTCTTTCATCACTCTCTATTTTCAACCCTATCAATCCTAAATATGTAATCTTACCATTAAAATCCAACTCTAATGGTATATTGTTAAGTTTCACATCGTCGTGTACTGTGGCTGTCACGCCTCTAATTTTGAATAATTAAATTCAAAACTGAAACACGAAAACATAACAAGAAAACACATAGAGAAATTTTCATTTAAACTAAACCACAAACAACCAAGCTCACAAATGTCAATACCAACTCGTTTTCTAGAGTCACATATCACATCACTAAGTGTTTACAAATTAAACTGAATAACAATTCAATAAGTAAACGCACCCACCACACTCACTACACAGCGGAAGACTAAAATCAAAGCACGCTCCTACGTCCAAGCTATGACAGCAACAACACCCCAGCTTCGACGATTGTTACTCTCACCTGCACAATAAACCCTACACCATGGAATAGTGCGCCGGATTGAAACAACAACTCGGTAATCTTTTGAAGCTCGTATGAGTAAACTCAAATAAAATGACTCACGTCACGCATGCTTATAACTTCACAACTCATGAGATAAATTAAAGCAACAATATTTAACTTCACAAAACACAACCAAATATACTATCACACTGGGTAAAAATTAGTAATCCATGCGTAGAAATTTAGTTCAGGAGATCACTGAGAAGCACACAATTCAAATTAGAAATCATAGTAATTCCTGCATATAGTTTAGTTTAGGAGATTACGAAATTCTAATAATTTAAATCATAGCAACTCATGCATATAACTTAGTTCATGAGATTATATTTAAAATCAAACAATTAGAATGACACGGAAAATAGATAAAAAAAAGTCAAACAACTCACACTAAAATCGATGATCACCCATTAACTCCAAACTAAAGCCGATAGTCGATGATCACCTATCAATTTCGACTAAAGTAGATGATCACCCATCAACTTCAACTAAAGTGGATAATCACCCATCAACTCCCAATAAATCACAAAGTGATAAAATCATATTAGTCCAACTCACAACATAATATAAAACTCGTGTCTCTCTTGGACAACAAAAGAAAGAACCTATACGAACTCTCTTTTAAAAATATGTACTTATGGACCCAAGTAACCCATGTGCTACCCCCATGACGTACAATGACACACAGACTAGAGCTCTAACTGATCGTGACCACTCACCCGGCCAAAGTCGTGGTTCTCGATATACTTGCCTTAGTCACCACTGTGACACCAGATCTGTAGACCCGAAAAAAAGTCACCATTGTGACACCAAATCCGTAGATCCGAAAACATTTAATTAAAAACTGACACAAGACTCAAAATGTCACACCAACACTCAAGTACTCTTTCAACACAATAAAATCAACCATTCCATGATATAATGTGTTGCTACTAAGAGTAAACACACAAAACCACATTCTGAATAATTCACAGTTCATACGCACATCACAATGTCACGTCATATATATATATATATACATTCTAAAGGCTCTGTTACAAAAAGTTTTGCCATTAATATTTCATAGATGGTACCTAAAACCGGTTCTCTCTGGTGCTTAAGACCGATTCCCCGAAAAGCCTGACAACCACCACTTGGTTTAAACGGCTATGTAGGGATATGAGCTTCGAGAGAGTATGGGTTTTTCTATGAAATATCAGTAACAAATCTATTTATAACAAAATTTAAGCTCTAATAGATGAACAAAATTATGATCATACTTTACATATTCCAAAAAATTATAATAAAGATATTTCTGTTCTTAGTAGTACTATAAATTCTATTTGTGATATGTTACATATGTTTTCAAAAAATCAAAAAACACATAATGAAAAAGTTGAACAACAACTTTCTAATCTAAGTACTACAACAAGCAAGATTGAATAAAAAATTCAATCTCTTGCTCAAATTGTGGACATAGATCTCAAAACAGAGACTAAAGAACAGATACAAGAATTAACTAAAACAGTTAATACTCTTAGCTTACAACAAGATGAGATGAGTTATCCTGGAGAAGATATAATGGTTCTTCAAAATAAAGAACCAAAGCAAGATGAATATAATAATATAGTAGAAATTTTAGACTATTGGAAAACGATATATAAGGATCCACAATCAACAATTGAGGAAAGAAATCATATTTTAAACCAAATAAGAACAACTTGTTTAGAATACGAAGACTTGCTTTCTTATTTCAACTATGACATTAATATGTTGACTGATGATGAAACAACATCTTCAGAGTCACAAGAAGAAAAAAATGAAATGAATACATTAAGTCATGAAGACACAAATACAGAAGAAAAATCTTCTGACACACAAAAGAAAAGAAAGGCTCTTCCTGAGTTTAATAATCAAGAAGCTTTTGAAGAATACTTGAGAAACACTCAAGATGACACCTATGATGATTTTATTAAAACAACAAATTATGCTTCATCTTCTGGTGTCAAAAATGAACCTATGGACCAACCAAGTCCAAGTTATACTAGAAGAGATGATATGAATAAACAAACAGTGGCCTAAAACGGACATATCTTGACTTAACTCATATACCATTTAAAGATCAAGAAAGAACAATAGAAGATTGGGCACAATCCATGTCCATTCTTATAACTAATTATAAAAACGTGTGGACAAAAGAAAGATTCTTAGATTATATAGCAGCAACATTGCAAGGAGACACTTTGCAGTGGTTAAAACAATGGGAAGGATCCCCAGAAGGAAAATTACAAAAATTAAATTTATTAACCAATTTTAAAGACTTTGACTCAATACTACATGGCTTTACACAAATAATAAAAGAACATTTGTGTGGGGCAACAGATGAAAAAATCATCTATGAAGATGCTGACTATATATTGTCAAAGATAGAACTTTGCGATATATGTCGGTTTGAAGAATATGCTCAAATGTATAAAAGGTACTATTTTAAAGTGAGACCAGAGTCAAGCATATACTGGTTAACACAATTTTTTCATAAACTCCCAAACCCATGGGATGAATTAGCATTAAGAAGTTATCCCGACTTCTTAAATAGAATAAATAAAAATGATAATTTAGGTTTCAGAATTAACTTCGTTCTGAGACTTATCACTGATAGATGTGTGGAAGTTAGAGCCAAAAAGCAGGTAAAAAGCCAAATTAGACCCAGATTTTCATACAATAAATTTATGTAATTCAATAATTGTTATATAAATTGAATTGTGATATTTGGGATTATTTGGATTGTCGTGGGTTGAGAAAATTGGTTCCGAATGATTTTATTTTCAAAAACGAACGTTATTTAGGGGGTCGTGAAAATCGACTTTTTATACGTTCAAAATTTGGGAAAACTTCCTTCATGAAAGTTGTAGAGCTCGTCGATACGAGTCCGTGCATATGTGGAACGTATTATTCGGAGTTCGTATGAATAAGTTATGAATATTTGAAAATCGAAATTTTTCTATAAATAGTGGAAAAATCTGAGTTTGTTGTGAAGGACGAAAAAATTCCATTATTGCACATCAGTCCCCCGTCTCTCTCTCTCAGCCTGGTCACTGTGCCTTCCGACCCAGCGACCCGGCCCGACTGGAAGTCGGGCCTCCCGACCCCGCCGCCGCAGGACCCGGCCCTCTCCCGCATCGCCGCCGCACGCCTGGTCGATCCCCGCCATCGCCACGCCCCGCCGCTGCCTCCAGACGTGGATCGAAGCTTCCTCCCGAAGTGAAAACCCGACCCGGCCGGAAAACCACTTTTCCGGTGGTGCACGGGCCGATCGTTCCCATTTTCGTGACGTGCTCTTCCTTCTGATCATCCTCATATATAGCTTGCATCACGATTTTGAGTGTAGAGTGGTAGATCAAGAGTTGAAGATTTCGACGTCCCTGATTCGATCTGGAGACTGATCAGAGGGCCGAGATTAATCCAACTTCAAAGCCCGATCTAGGACGATCCAGACCTCATCTCCGAAAAAGTCAGGTATTAAAGTTGTTCAAAATTTCATTTTGAAGAAGTTTGTAGTTGACGACTTTTGCATCGGAGGTGGTTGACCGGCGTTGACCGCCGCGTTGACCACCGTCTGACCGCCGCGTGTGGCGGCGCGTCGGACCGAATTTTGAGTTTTTATTATCTGGACGATGATCTATGCATCCATACGAGCGTTTTGAGATATAACTTGGTCATGTTAGAAAAAGTTGATAAATAGTCAATTTCTGTTTTAACGTTACTATTTACGGTTTTACAATTTACCTTCGGTTTGAGATTTACGAAGATCAGACCATCGGTTTTACTTCAAATTTTAATATGATGTTCATATGACTGTCCCGATGACTTTGTGTGGTCACGGGCGAAGATCCGACTTTTGGATCTTCGTATAATTATAAAATAGTGATTCGGGAGGCGATTAACGAAGATCCGTCCATCGGATTTTCGTATAATTTTGATAGGATGTTTCCAGGGGCAATCCGTGAGGATCTAACCGTTGGATTATCTTTATTTTAGAATCCGACCGTTGGATTATCTTTATTTTAGAAATCCAACCGTTGGATCATCAATTAGGTTTATTTCATGCTTCGTTGCTAAGTAAAGACCGTACTTGATTAGGTACTTGACGGCTTGAGTTGACGAGCATTGGATTTTTGTGAGTTATATATATATAGAAGACGCAGCAGGAGTTCGAGGTGAGTAAAACTCACGTGGTTCATATTACGAACCGAGCATTTTAATTTATTTATTTTGGTAATTGTGTGAAAAATATTTGCGGATTAAATATTTGTTTTAAAATTTCATGGACTTGAATCACCACGGTCCATAGGTAAGTAAAATGAATTTTAACTATACAAATGAATTTCATAATTTTCTTGTGTGAACTATAGATGGTATTAGTGGTCATTCCTGAGTGGATGATTACGTATATATATATTTACGTGGAAAATATATATTGATGAGTGGATTGTTTGATTTATGATATGATTGTGTAGAATTGATGAGTTGATTTTATTACAGTTGTGTAATTCCATAATAATATGATGTATCTTGGTTGGGTTGATTTCAGTATGTGAAATTATATGTTGTGTTCATTTATGGGTTTAGGGTCGACGTAATGACTGGTGTGGGAAATCGGACGCTCTAATCCTAGTGTGGATGATGGGATACGGTTGGTTGAGTATGTGGAATTATTGGACGTTCTAAATATGTATATAGGTATACATATTGATGAAATACAATAATTGATAAATATGTCGGATGCCATAACCTAGGCCAGGTGACGGGCTACGATTCAGTTAGAGCTCTAGTCTGTCAAGTACCGTATTTTTATAAATACGATGATGAGAGTTGTGGGAAAAGTTGTGAGTGGGGTTGTCATGATATATTGAATTGGTGTTGATTGAGATTGTTATTATTTGTATATGTGGAAATAATTGAGTGTTGCTGTGTGTGGGAATAAATGAGTTTAAATTAAGTAACAGTTCCTTCTTTTACTCATACAAGCTTTCATAAGCTTACCGGGTTTTGTGTTGTTGCAATCCCGGTACACCATTCAATGGTGTAGCGGATATTCCTGCAGGTCTGGATAACCAGGGAGGTGACCGAGCTGCTTAGGTGTTACAGCAGTTTTGTTATTTATTTAGTTGTGAGGTGTGTGTGTATGCTCATTTAGAGCTTTACATTACATTTTGGATTTATGTTGTAATAATTAACCGAGACTAAGTCGGTTTGATTTTATTTCGTGTGGTGAGTGTGTTAAGAAAAGAAAAATTTTCATGTTTCGGATTATGAATTGTTATTCATAAAATTCGGGGCGTGACAGTTTGGTATCAGAGCGTAAGGTACATATTTGGTGATATGTCAATACTTACCGAGTGATGGCCCGTCTGCAGCGGATCCCCATCGTGTGCTCTTCGGTATTGACAATGTCATTGGGTATATGAGTGCGTTAGGTTGGTTAGGAACGTTAGTACTTTTAGGAAATTTAAGCATTGTTATGTATGATCAGTACTTGGTTAATATGGACTTGCATTTGACTTATGCTTTGCTTTAAGTGTTATGCGTGTATTAATCAAGTATATCATGCTTATTAGGTAATGGAGATTGAGGGAAACGAGGCCCGAGGTCGGGGTAGAGGTAGACCTCCTGGCAGGGGTAGAGGCCGAGGAAGGGGTAGGGCTCCTCCAATCGAAGAAGTATTCGAGTCGGAGGAAGATGCACCTTATGAGGATCAGCCTATTCCTCCTGTAGCTGTGATTGATAATCCTGCTCGCTTGCTGATGCTAGCAAGGGAAATTACTCGCTCGGGAGCAACCAAGTTTGGAGGAGGCACAGATTATATGGTGGCGGATCGCTGGATAGAGGACTTGCAGACTTATTTCGATCTGCTTGATTGCACTGAGACCGACAAGAGGAAGCTAGCCGCTTTCATGCTGAAGGATGAGGCTAGAGTGTGGTGGAACGTCACTCAGAGGAGCATTGAGGTGTCTACCTTAACATGGGACGGCTTTGAGAGGCTGTTCAGAGAGAAGTACTTTCCACCAGCAGTGAAGGAGAGGTTGGAGAGAGAGTTCCTTGCACTTGTACAGGGGAAGATGACAGTCATTGAGTATGATGCGGAGTTCTCCAGATTGTACAAGTATGTGAGGCAGATGGAGGATGAGGACTTGGCCAAGAAGTTTCAGAGAGGGTTGAGCCCTTCGATTGAGCGTGATGTCGCTATCTTGGAGCTGAAGACCAAGAGAGAGATCTTGGCTAAGGCACAGATCATTGAGCAGCAGAACCTGATTCGTAGAGAAAAGGAGTCTGCTGAGAGAGACTTCCAGGGCAAGGGAAAGGCCATATCAGGGAGCAGTAGAGCTAGAGACTTCATGGGTGGGCTCTGGAAGAGACAGAGAACTCAGTTCCAGCATCAGGTTCCAGCTAGGGCAGCAGTAGCTCCTCCTGTTCAGGCTATGCCTATCAGGCAGATAGCACCAGCAGCTCCAGTGAAGTGCTTTAACTGTGGCGAGCCGGGCCACATCTCTCGTGCATGCACAAAGCCACGGGGTAGGTTATGCTACAGTTGTGGACAGGCAGGGCATCAGGCTAGAGAGTGTCCTCGAAATCAGGGTAGAGTGCAGGGTAACCAGCAGAGGCAACTACCACCTGCTCATGCTAGAGTCTTTGCCGTCGGTCAGGCAGGCACGGGAGTGGAAGGTACCTTATCTGTTTATCACTTTCTTGCTAGAGTACTGTTTGATACGGGAGCCTCACACTCTTTCATATCTAGTTCGGTTGTGGATGTTTTGGGTTTGATTGCTATACCTCTGACTAGATCATTGTGTGTTACGTCACCTCTCGGTGTGTCTCTTGAGCTTAGCATGCTTTGTGATGATTGCCCTATTGGGATTGGTGGCAGAGAGTTCTCTGCATCTTTGATTGTGATTCCAGATCACACGTTGATGTGATTTTGGGTATGGATTGGTTGAGCCCGAACCATGCTGTTATTGATTGCTTTAGGATGATCGTGTCCTTCCATGTTCCGGGACAAGCGGTGTTTCATTACCGTTGCCTGAAGTCTGACATCACCATGAGGATAGGGATTCTGGCCCATATTGAATCGGGGAGTAGTACTTCAAAGATTACAGGGATTCCTGTAGTTTCAGAGTATGAAGACGTATTTCAGGAGATCCCTGGGTTACCCCCGAAAAGGGTAATGGACTTCTCCATTGATGTGATACCAGGTACTTCACCTGTGTCGAAAGCACCCTATCGAATGGCTCCAGCTGAACTTCAGGAGTTGAAGGTTCAGATTGAGGGCTTGCTTGCACAAGGGTTCATTCAGGCAAGTGTGTCTCCTTGGGGCGCACCAGTGTTGTTTGTGAAGAAGAAGGATAGTTCACTTCGTCTATGTGTGGATTATCGACAGTTGAACAAGGTGACCATCAAGAATAGGTACCCATTACCTAGGATTGATGACTTGTTCGATCAGCTTAGAGAAGCTACTGTATTCTCGAAGATTGACTTGAGGTCTGGATCTCACCAGTTGAGGGTGAAGGAGGAAGATATTCCAAAGACGGCGTTCAGGACCAGGTATGGACATTTTGAGTTTCTTGTCATGCCTTTTGGTCTCACGAATGCCCCCGCAGCATTTATGGATTTGATGAACCGTACGTTCAGTCCTTACTTGGATCAGTTCGTGGTAGTGTTCGTTGATGACATATTGATATATTCAAGGTCGTCAGCGGAGCATGAGAGACATCTGCGGATAGTGCTGCAGACATTGAGGGAGCAGAAACTATTTACCAAGTTCGAGAAATGCGACTTCTGGCAGAGTGAAGTCAAGTTCCTTGGTCATGTGGTCTCGAAGGATGGAGTTTCTGTGGATCCTTCAAAGGTTGAAGCAGTGATGAGTTGGAGTCGCCCTACTACGGTTACAGAAATCCGTAGCTTCCTTGGACTGGCCGGTTATTACAGGCGCTTCATTGAAGGGTTTTCTGGTATTGCTTCGGCTTTGACCAAATTGACCAGGAAGGACACTCAGTTCGTATGGTCGGATGAGTGTGAGAAGGCTTTCATTGAGCTGAAGACTAGATTGACTACAGCTCCGGTGTTGACTATTCCTACTAGTGGTGGTGGATTAGTCATTTACAGCGATGCATCTCATCAGGGTTTGGGGTGTGTGTTAATGCAGAATGGTAGTGTTGTTGCTTATGGTTCTAGACAGTTGAAGGTACATGAGCGGAATTACCCTACTCATGATCTAGAGCTAGCAGCTGTGGTGTTTGCCTTGAAGATTTGGAGACACTATCTTTACGGTGAGAAATTTGAACTCTTTTCTGATCACAAGAGTTTGAAGTATCTATTCTCCCAGAAGGAGTTGAACATGAGGCAGAGGAGATGGATGGAGCTCATTAAGGACTATGATTTCACCTTGGAGTATCATCCCGGAAAGGCGAATGTAGTGGCGGATGCTTTGAGTAGGAAACCGCGGGTAATCATGGCATCGATTATGGTGCAGGAGTGGCGTATGCTAGAAGCTGCATCTGAGTTCGACCTTATGCCCGCAGGAACAGGACAGGGAATCTTTCTCGGTAGTATCACCTTACAGCCCACCTTGATCTCTAGGATCATTCAGGGTCAGACACTTGATGAGTTTGCTCAGGCGAGGATTGCTGAGATGACTGCTGACCCGGATGTGGAAGGTCCTTCTGAGTGGTTGATTGGGGCTGATGGAGGGTTGAGATTTCGAGGGAGATTGTATGTACCGAGTGTTGATAGCCTCAGGGAGGAGATCATGCGGGAAGCACATAGGTCTCGATATACTATACATCCAGGAGGTACTAAAATGTATATGGATCTACGAAGGCAGTTTTGGTGGTATGGTATGAAGAGGGATGTGGCAGAACACGTGTCGAAGTGTCTTACCTGTCAACAGGTGAAGGCAGAGCATCAGAGACCAGCAGGAATGCTGAACCCCTTATCGATTCCTGTTTGGAAATGGGAAGATATCTCTATGGACTTTGTGACTGGATTGCCCAGATCCAGGCAAAGTTATGACTCGATTTGGGTGATTGTTGACCGGTTGACCAAATCAGCACACTTCCTTCCGGTAGCAAAAACATACTCAGGTGATGCATTGTGTAAGATATATGTGAACGAGATAGTGAGACTTCATGGAGTGCCTGTGACGATCGTTTCGGATCGTGATGCTCGTTTCACTTCAGAATTCTGGCGAAGGTTCCATAAGGCATTTGGTACGTCTCTTGCTATGAGCACTGCATTTCACCCACAAACAGATGGACAGACCGAGAGAGTGAATCAGGTGATGGAGGACATGCTCAGAGCTTGTGTTCTGGATTTTAAGGATAGTTGGGCGGATCATCTGCCATTGGTAGAGTTCGCCTACAACAATAGCTATCACTCTAGTATCGGTATGGCTCCATATGAGGCTCTTTATGGTAGGCCATGTAGGACTCCTATCTGTTGGGCGGAAGCAGGGGATAAAGGGCTCATCGGACCTGAGATTGTACAGGAGACTACAGAGAAGGTCACTACCATTCGGGACAGAATCCGAACCGCTCAGAGTAGACAGAAGAGTTATGCTGACTTGAAGAGGAGACCGTTGGAGTTTGAGACAGGTGATCATGTGTTTTTGAAAGTCTCACCTATGAAAGGTGTGGTGAGATTTGGCAAGAAGGGGAAACTCGCACCGAGGTATGTCGGACCCTTTGAGATTCTAGAAAGGGTTGGTAACTTGGCATATCGTCTTGCTTTACCTGTTAGCATGTCGGGTGTGTACAATGTCTTCCATGTGTCTCTGCTCAGGAAGTATGTACGAGACGAGTCTCACGTGATTGATCACGGTACGATCGAAGTGAACTCGGATGTGACGTTTGTAGTTGAACCTGTTCGTATCTTGGATATGTCTACAAAGAAACTTCGTAGGAAAGAGGTTGATCTTGTGAAGGTGTTGTGGAGTCATCATGATGAGGGTGACGCGTCATGGGAATTGGAGTCTGACATGAGGAAGAGATATCCTCAGCTTTTTGTGGACGAACATGCTTGAATTTCGGGACGAAATTCTTTTAAGGAGGGTAGACTGTGAAGACCCAGATTTTCATACAATAAATTTATGTAATTCAATAATTGTTATATAAATTGAATTGTGATATTTGGGATTATTTGGATTGTCGTGGGTTGAGAAAATTGGTTCCGAATGATTTTATTTTCAAAAACGAACGTTATTTAGGGGGTCGTGAAAATCGACTTTTTATACGTTCAAAATTTGGGAAAACTTCCTTCATGAAAGTTGTAGAGCTCGTCGATACGAGTCCGTGCAAATGTGGAACGTATTATTCGGAGTTCGTATGAATAAGTTATGAATATTTGAAAATCGAAATTTTTCTATAAATAGTGGAAAAATCTGAGTTTGTTGTGAAGGACGAAAAAATTCCATTATTGCACATCAGTCCCCCGTCTCTCTCTCTCGGCCTGGTCACTGTGCCTTCCGACCCAGCGACCCGACCCGACTGGAAGTCGGGCCTCCCGACCCCGCCGCCGCCGGACCCGGCCCTCTCCCGCATCGCCGCCGCACGCCTGGTCGATCCCCGCCATCGCCACGCCCCGCCGCTGCCTCCAGACGTGGATCGAAGCTTCCTCCCGAAGTGAAAACCCGACCCGGCCGGAAAACCACTTTTCCGGTGGTGCACGGGCCGATCGTTCCCATTTTCGTGACGTGCTCTTCCTTCTGATCATCCTCATATATAGCTTGCATCACGATTTTGAGTGTAGAGTGGTAGATCAAGAGTTGAAGATTTCGACGTCCCTGATTTGATCTGGAGACTGATCAGAGGGCCGAGATTAATCCAACTTCAAAGCCCGATCTAGGACGATCCAGACCTCATCTCCGAAAAAGTCAGGTATTAAAGTTGTTCAAAATTTCATTTTGAAGAAGTTTGTAGTTGACGACTTTTGCATCGGAGGTGGTTGACCGGCGTTGACCGCCGCGTTGACCACCGTCTGACCGCCGCGTGTGGCGGCGCGTCGGACCGAATTTTGAGTTTTTATTATCTGGACGATGATCTATGCATCCATACGAGCGTTTTGAGATATAACTTGGTCATGTTAGAAAAAGTTGATAAATAGTCAATTTCTGTTTTAACGTTACTATTTACGGTTTTACAATTTACCTTCGGTTTGAGATTTACGAAGATCAGACCATCGGTTTTACTTCAAATTTTAATATGATGTTCATATGACTGTCCCGATGACTTTGTGTGGTCACGGGCGAAGATCCGACTTTTGGATCTTCGTATAATTATAAAATAGTGATTCGGGAGGCGATTAACGAAGATCCGTCCATCGGATTTTCGTATAATTTTGATAGGATGTTTCCAGGGGCAATCCGTGAGGATCTAACCGTTGGATTATCTTTATTTTAGAATCCGACCGTTGGATTATCTTTATTTTAGAAATCCAACCGTTGGATCATCAATTAGGTTTATTTCATGCTTCGTTGCTAAGTAAAGACCGTACTTGATTAGGTACTTGACGGCTTGAGTTGACGAGCATTGGATTTTTGTGAGTTATATATATATAGAAGACGCAGCAGGAGTTCGAGGTGAGTAAAACTCACGTGGTTCATATTACGAACCGAGCATTTTAATTTATTTATTTTGGTAATTGTGTGAAAAATATTTGCGGATTAAATATTTGTTTTAAAATTTCATGGACTTGAATCACCACGGTCCATAGGTAAGTAAAATGAATTTTAACTATACAAATGAATTTCATAATTTTCTTGTGTGAACTATAGATGGTATTAGTGGTCATTCCTGAGTGGATGATTACGTATATATATATTTACGTGGAAAATATATATTGATGAGTGGATTGTTTGATTTATGATATGATTGTGTAGAATTGATGAGTTGATTTTATTACAGTTGTGTAATTCCATAATAATATGATGTATCTTGGTTGGGTTGATTTCAGTATGTGAAATTATATGTTGTGTTCATTTATGGGTTTAGGGTCGACGTAATGACTGGTGTGGGAAATCGGACGCTCTAATCCTAGTGTGGATGATGGGATACGGTTGGTTGAGTATGTGGAATTATTGGACGTTCTAAATATGTATATAGGTATACATATTGATGAAATACAATAATTGATAAATATGTCGGATGCCATAACCTAGGCCAGGTGACGGGCTACGATTCAGTTAGAGCTCTAGTCTGTCAAGTACCGTATTTTTATAAATACGATGATGAGAGTTGTGGGAAAAGTTGTGAGTGGGGTTGTCATGATATATTGAATTGGTGTTGATTGAGATTGTTATTATTTGTATATGTGGAAATAATTGAGTGTTGCTGTGTGTGGGAATAAATGAGTTTAAATTAAGTAACAGTTCCTTCTTTTACTCATACAAGCTTTCATAAGCTTACCGGGTTTTGTGTTGTTGCAATCCCGGTACACCATTCAATGGTGTAGCGGATATTCCTGCAGGTCTGGATAACCAGGGAGGTGACCGAGCTGCTTAGGTGTTACAGCAGTTTTGTTATTTATTTAGTTGTGAGGTGTGTGTGTATGCTCATTTAGAGCTTTACATTACATTTTGGATTTATGTTGTAATAATTAACCGAGACTAAGTCGGTTTGATTTTATTTCGTGTGGTGAGTGTGTTAAGAAAAGAAAAATTTTCATGTTTCGGATTATGAATTGTTATTCATAAAATTCGGGGCGTGACACCACCACCACAGTGGCGGCGCCTCCGCCCACCTAAAGTCAAAATTAGACAAAACTTCCAACACAAAAGATCTTCATCTCAACTCTAATTACAACTTTCATAACTAGCACAAAGTCAAATTTTAAGTCTATAGGATGAAATTTATCTCAAAAATAAAGAGGTCGAAATCACCCAAAATCGCTTAAATCTGAAATTCGTCTTCCTCGGGTTGAATTGAGACATGAAACTTGGTGAGTTTGCAGAGCATGGCAAGGCGAACAAAGTCCAATTGGTTTGCCCCCTAGTTTGGCCGGAGTTGGCCGGAATCGTGAGTTCCAAGTGGCGAAATGTTGCAGCGCCTCCGCCATTTCTCGGCGTTGCTGTGCCGTGCACGGGACTACCTACGTCGTGAAACTTCACAAAGTTGTAGATGTGAGTGAGGCGAAGAGATAGGGACAAGAATCAAGTCGATTAGTGGCCGGAGCTGAGAGATATAGCCGCTACAAGTCGAGCAGCCGAAATGGGCTCGGGCTGGAAGAGAGCGAAGGAATTTCTAGATTTGGAAATTCTGATTTTTTTTAAATAATTTTTTCTATATATCCCAAAATGGAAACTTTTTCCAATGCCGATAACTTCTTCATGCGAACTCCGATTTTCGCGTTCCGCATATGCACGAACTCGTATCGAGGCACTCTACGACTTTTGTGAAGGAAGTTTCCACAAAATCCTTATGTATAAAAAGTTAACTTCATAACCCGCTTAAAATGTGCATTCCGAATAATTATTCGCCCGAAAATAATTTCACTCCACCCTCAAACCACAAAATCGTACTAACGAACACCTTATTAATTCCTGAAAATTCTAAGACATTAATAATAAATTTTCGAGGTATCACAATGGCTGGTCACATTCATTTTGCAAATACTTGAGGCTCCGATTGGGCATAAGCTCTTACGTGAAGCACAATTTTCAGTCACATTGCTCTGTGAAGAAACCCATAACCAAGAGTTGTGGAGAAGAAGAGCTGTGAGAGAAAATAATTAGGATATAATAAAAAGAAAAGGAACAGATGTTTAACGTTGGCAGAGCCACGTTAAGCATGGTTAAGAATGGCCGACTATGTGTGGTCAGCTAAGTATTATCTTAATAATTATTGTGAAAAAGTTTAGGAGTGCCTAACTACTCCGTGGCGGAGCCAGATAAATTGGGTCAAATTAAAAGGCTCAAAAAATTCATAAAGACAAGTACCACTGTTAAAATTTCGTCTACTGACAAAAAAATAAAATATAATATAATAATAATTATATATATATATATGTTGAGAAATGTTGAGAATGGAAGAACTTCGCTGACCAGCCCTGGTCGGGATGGACTGACCACAGCCACTAATAATTTGACAGTTGTCCTTTTTTGTTTTTGGCCCTTTCCCTTTCTGTTCTCCTTCTTCGGTGCTTCCTCCTCTGTTCTCCTTCTTCCTCTTCTCCACTCCCACGGATGCCCATCGAATCCTCCAGCTCACCATACTTCGTTGACCAGGAATGGTCAGCCAAACGCCTTCCTCTCTTGCGCTCGATCACGGTTCCCATCGGTGGCGCCTTGTGCTTCAAAAATCACACTCTAATGGCGAAGAAGCACGTCAAAGATAACCCGCTGCCGCTCTCTCAATTCGGCGTCTTGGTAGCGCAATGGAGTCCATAGTTGCCTCCGCCGTCCAGAAGCCACCGGAGCCACTCCTCTTCGATCTCATCTCCGCCGTCGCCGAAGAGCCCAAGGTCCCCCTGCATATGCTGTTAAGATTGAACTCTTCGTTGATAATTGGATTGAAGGTCTGTTTCTTTGTAGTTTTTTCTATGAAAATGGATTTAATTTGTGTTATTGTGGAAATGGTGAACTGCAGGATTCGATGGGCAACCATGGAAGTGGAGAAGAGGAAGAAGGAGAACAGAGGAGGAAGCACCGAAGAAGGAGAACACAAGGGGAAAGGGGCACAAAAAAAAAAAAAAGGACAGCTGTCAAATTTTTAGTGGCTGTGGTCAGCCCATCCTGACCAGGGCTGGTCAGCGAAGTTCTTTCTGTTGAGAATTGGAGCACGTGCCAGTTACTTGTTCTTAATTTCCATCCATTAATCGTTGGAATTCTTGAAAGTAATAAAAATCAGATGGCCTTCAAAAAAAAAAATCAGATGCATGGTACTCACTTTTTTTTTCGGATCGCCCCTGTTGAATGGCAGGTCTTGATTATTTTCGTTTGGTTGGTCTTACCGTCCTTAATTAATTATTATACATATCATTAAGTTAGAGTCTCCGATGATTAAGACAAAGGAGATCGGGCGGTAGTAAATAGTAAAAAAATACAACAACAAAAGCAAAAAGGAATATGCTTTCAACTCCTAAGAAACATTCTGATATTTCCAAATTCCAAGCCTCTTTTCTCGAAAATAATAATAAAAACTCCAAGCCTCTTGTGGGGTCCACAACCCTTTATTATTTTCTCAACGAAGCTTCGTTCTTTCAAAAAAAGCCTGCTTAGTTTTCTGAGCTAGTACATAGTCTTCCGGACGATGAATCTTTGGCCAACTTTCGTCTGCCATATTATCCACGAGTACATCATCATCTTTGTTATTATAAAATTAAACTTAGTTCATATTTTATTGCCTTAATTGCTTTGAATATGTTATCTGTTGTTTAATTAAGAATGATAACTGCATTTAAATTCTTTTTTTTTTTATTTCCTGCTAATTTTAAAATATATGCACCATGAAAACCTGTGGTGTCCAAGTAGCCACCAAAATCTCTTCCCTATTCTCACGATCTTCTTCTTCTTCGAGCCATAAATTCAAATGGTAAATGGGTAATCTATCGTTGTATTCCTGCTAATTATGTACTGTACGTGTAACTTGGGTATGGTTTTCTCCAAAATAGCATATGGGGAAGCTCATTTTACATGAAAAATTACATAAACACTCACCTACTCCCTAGAAATTCACCTCATTGGATAATCCTACAGGGAGCGGTCCTACCCAAGTTACGATTCTGTTTTTGTTCATGGAGTAGAATAATATGAAAAAACCATTCTTTTACGTACACTTTCAAGTATTTAGAGAGTTGAGAGTTTCATTTCAAGATTTGAAAATTATTATAAAATGTATTATAAATTTGAATTTAGGGCATTAAACGACCAATTTATTTCTTAACACCTACACAACGTTATTTGAAGGCAATACATTCCATTAGTGTTGGACAGTGAGGTTGCCTTCAAACAATTACTAGTGAAAACTGCCCAAGACAGGAGGGGATATGATAACTAAATCCCAAATTACAAGAAGTATATATCGAGAGTGAATTTGAATATTAACATATTCTCTACTAATCTTATGTATTCAAACATACACAAATTAGTAAATAATGCGATTACTGAACTACTCTATTTGCTTTATAGTAATATCCACATATTGGAAAGATAACAATATATGATATAAAACAAATAAACTAACTTGACAATATAAACCATATAATTTTGGCGACAAGTTGTTTTATTTTGCCAATCTGAGATTTTGTCGATCTAATAATACTAACATCAAGCCATTTTGCTAAGATAGACAAGGCACGCATAATGCACAGTTGTGTTTTAGTAAGAATCACTTTTCTAGTAGATACTTTATAAAATTGAGTCATCCTTTGCCTTCTAGAGAAATGATGAAGTCATATAACTTTAATTACATTATTTAATTTATAATATGACTTCTGAGCTCTAGCCTTCGTAATTTTTCCACCTAATCAGAAAAAGAAAAAAGAAAAAAGAAAAAAAAAGGTAATCATCCTCCATTCATAATCCAACTATTGTAGCAAAAAATCTTCCGTGTCACGCACTAGGGGCCAATGTCTCCTTCTCAATGTCTTTTAGCACTAAGGCTGCTTGAAGATTAGGTACAAGAAAGTAGCACGCTTATTTTTTTTTTTTGATGGAAGTAGCATGCTTATTCTCAAAGTTACTTCTTTACAAGTTATTGGAAGTTCAAGTCTTCAAGCAAGTTTTGACATTATGAATCTAAGACACATCATTTAGCAACCGTAAAAGTATGTCAATGATCCATAATCATCGAAGGGAAGATATTAAAAAAAAAATTATCCCAATAAACGATCAAATTGCTAAATTAATAAATAGAACTCCGAATATGCTAAACATGATTACATATGTTTCTACTCGACCAAATTATAGCCGTTCCTAGCAAGGGTGGCCATGCCATATATATACAACACAAATGGTTGTGGGTTAGAAATAGGAATCTTGACCAAAAGCACCAAAATCCATCAAAATGATCACACTTACCCCAACAACAAATATTTAATCTCACTTAAAGGAAAATTGCAACTTTGTCCTCGACTTAATTAAGGAATTTATATCCATGCCATTCTCTCTCTCTCTCTCTCCCTCCCCCCTCCCCCCCGACCGATGCAGCTCTCTCACCCCCTCCTGTCCTTGTTTACACTGACGTTGATGCCGCACCAGATCTCGTCAGCCCTAAGTTGCTGGGGCAGGGGACGCTTTGTTTTGGATCGATTTTGCTTGCACAGTTAGGATGCTGGTCCGGCTTGTCGGCAGCAAAGAGGCGATCTAAAGGATTCTTCAAAGTAAGCGCTCAGCGACCGGAGCCCAAGAGCAAAGACGACGAAGCTACCTAAGACGACGAAGAGAAACACCAGAGCCAACGTCTGTTAGGTATCTCGGAGTCGGCTCTATGAAGCACCGGTGAGAAACGCTTTCAGCTTTTGACTTGGGTGCCCAAAGCATTTTCTTGGTGCCCAAATCGTTTTTTGTTTTGGGTAAAATGGGGCATAAGGCCCAAAAGGAAAGAAAGAAGAAAAAAAAGTTTTATTGGGGGGCAATAAAGGGTTATTGGAGGGCAATAGACATTTTGAATTGATGTAATCTCCTTTTTTTTGTTTTTAATTAAAGTTTTATTTGTCTATTTTTAGGAAGATTGTTCACATTCTGGAGACTGAAAGTTTTATTGGGGCGCAATAGAGGTCTGTTGGGGGGCAACAAAGGTCTATTTGAGGCAATAAAATAAACCTTTCCGGCGACTTATGCGATCTCCGACGAGGTTTTCAGAAAAGTCCAGTGAGCGGCGGTCGGTGACCGAATTCTCGTGGCCGGTGGTGGGAATCAGGTCAGTGAAAGTTAGCAGGAATCTCACGCCCGGTGACCGGTGACCGGACTCCGACGAAGTCTCCTATGGTTTCTCTCTCTTCCATTCTCTCTCTCTCTCTATGTAACAAAGGGGTGCGGGTAAAATAGTAAAAAAAAAAAAAAATTAACGGTGGTACTAGGGAAGACCTCCTTATAGGTTTTGGGTAAGTGAGAATTAAAATAGACTTACTGGAGTACGTTGAAAAAAAAAATTCCAAGAATTAATGTAAATGGACAAAAACCCTTAAAAATAATATAACGTTGCAATTTCCATGAATATTTATTATTGAAAATAATAGCACGTCTTGCTTCGGGCCTTTTAGACCTCATTTGTAACAAAAACAAAAAATAGCACATGTCAAAAAGTGTTTTTAAATAAAAGGAAAAGCATCATATATAGTGAGGTTGAGCCGGTAAACTTATAAAATCGTTCAATCAAGTTTATCATATGTACCAATATTTCTTAAATACTGGTAATATCTCGATAGAACTGCAAAGATCTTTTGATTAAGAATAAGTTCATGGATTTGAGATTTCAAAAATGTTATGTGACGGATGACAACGACGTAAATATTTCATTCAATTAAACAATAACACCTTATAAATAGCTATAAATATATATTTCGGATTTGCCTATGTTGGCCTAAGTTAAAATTCACATGGCGTAGTGACTGGTGGGTAAGAATGGATGACAGTACAGTCAAACTTTCAACAACTACCGGGAAGTGGCCGGCCCCCGCCTAATCCCTCAAAGTCTCAAACCGACCGACCTCCACTTTATTCCTTCCCGGCTTCCCCTTCCCCATTATAATATTATTTTATTCTTGTCAAAAACAAAAAGGAAAATTCCACTTCCTTTTGTCCGTTACAATTTTCTTCACCTTCTCTCTCTCTCGCTCAGCTCTCAAGTTTCAGGCTCCCACAGCACAGATGTCTTCCTCAAACTAACAACAGCATTTCCCAGTTGCCACCCCCTCCTTCCTTCCCTCGGAGTCTGCGCCACACTCTCTCTCTCTAGTCTTCCATACACAGAGAGAGAGAACCAGAACACAGAACTAGAGAATCGAAAGAGAGAATCAGCTAGGGCTTTGGAGAATGGGGAGTGGAACGAGACAGCTGAAGGCTATGCTTCGCAAGAATTGGCTTCTCAAAATTCGTCACCCTTTCGTCACCTGCGCTGAGGTTCCCTTCCTTTCTTTTATTTTATTTTTTTTTTAATTTTTTTTTCTTGCATTCGGTTTCCGCCGATCATGATCGGTTATTCAGGATTCTTGTTGTTAGCTATGCTTTCTTTACTTTCCTGGAGTTTACTGCGGAATTTCTATTTTGACTTCAAGGCATGATCATTTTTGGTTCTCTATTGCTATGCTTTTAATATGGAGGCGTTTACTTTTATTTCCTGTTTTGGGATCAATGATTAATTATGAAAAGAAGCTTTAGAATGGGATGATTTTAAGATGAGTATGTCTCGGGATGAATATTTGGAACGTAATTGTGATATGACTCGTGGAATCAGAGAAAAGTGGGTCAAATGGATCATCATCATCATCATCATATGCCTTGAGAATTGAAGGTCAACCTTATTGAGCAACTATTACACCAGCATATGGAACAGAGTGATGGACATGTATGAGCATGTTGGGATTGATTCATGTGAGGACAAGAAACGATATGGTTTGAGATTAAGTGGGAGGATTGAATTAGCTCCGTTCAGAGACTAATTTGGTTGGCACATGGTCACAATCATCAGTTGAACGCCAATTACAAGGACACAAGAATGACCAGCTGGTACTTCTAGGAAGAACAGCAGACAAGTAATCACATGGAAAGCGGTAATTAGGAATAATATCATAGCGCGTGACTTAAAACAAAAATATGACCCAGAATAGGAAGAATGAGACTTGGGTTCGGCTTGAGATCACGCGATGTTGGTGATGTTGTTATAGTTGCTGTTACGTTCATTGTTTCTGTCCTTGATGTTTGCTCATTACTTATTTTTTCTTTCCTTTTTTCTTTTGTTGTCCTATGTTTACTTTAATTGTAAAGGTAAGTGATTACAATTGATTGCTGTTCCTTTTTGGATTTTGATAATTTTTTTTTGGATATATGGAGGCCAAAACATGCCCAGAGGATTTTGATAATTTGATTGCAAACTGGCATTTTTTTTTTGAACAATTGCAAACTCGCAGTTTATCCCAGGTTTTTATTCATGATATTTGCAAATTGCATTATTATTCTAATCATATTCTTTCACTTTTGTAAATTGAATATCTGAGTGTTAATTTATTTAATAATTTTTTGCAGATATTACTCCCTACTGTAGTAATGTTGATGCTCATAGCTGTAAGGACACATGTTGATACGCAGATTCACCCTTCACAGCCGTAAGTACTGCAAAACTCTGGCTAATTCATGTTTTGCAGTTGTGATTCACATGCTAGTGTGTGCATCAGGTCTATGCTTGTTACCTTGTGTGGTTGTTGTGTTTTTCTTACTAGGCATGTCTAGACAATCTTTATACTCATCTATAATCTCTCAAGTTAATACGTTTGAGGGAAATAAGGGAACAAAAGAAATTGAAACCTCACAACACTATAGGCATTTTTTTTTTTGTTTTTTTTTTTTCCGGTTTTTAATGGAATGCTGCTTTCAAGTGAGAAGTACTATTTTCTAATCGATCCAGATATATCCGGAAAGGGATGTTGGTGGAAGTGGGCAAAGGAATGTCCCCTAATTTTGAGCAAGTGTTGGAATTACTATTGAAGGAGGAAGAGATTTTGGCTTTTGCACCAGACACAGAAGAGACAAGGTCAATGATCAACGTGATGTCGATGAAATTTCCTCTGTTAAAGGTACGCATTATTATCTACTTATATTTTCACCCTGTTAGTTCTGTAGTTGCTTAATGTTAATATATAATTGTTTTTTTTCCCTTTGTTTTTGTGCAAAAATTGGGCAAATGCATGAAGTTTATGACTGTTCTCTGCATATATGCGACATTGATCTAAGAACTGTATGACCTTCGTCATATGGTTCTGCTGGCTATTGAGTATAAAAAAGGGGTTGCATTGAATGACATGACTGTGTAATATGTATTCTTATTAGTTATTACTAGACATTCAGATGAGTGACGCAATGGTCATGACTCATGACTCATGACGCGTGGACTTCATTGTCGTTGGTTTGTTTTCTTTTGTTGCTCACCCCTTTTAAATTCATCTTTTATCGCAAAATAATTCTTTCTTGCCATATTATTCACTTAACTTTCAATTAAGCTAAGCCTTGTATATTTTGAATTTTTGTGTATAAGGTAGAAAATGAAATAACAGGTTTCCAAAATGAGCAGGGATTTCACAACTCAAACTAAATAAATTACATTTCATACTTGCAGCGTGTTTCTAGAGTTTACAAAGATGAGCAGGAGCTGGAAACCTATATAAGCTCAAATCTCTATGGTACCTGCAATCAAATCATGTAAGCCAAACTTCTGTGTTACAATTTTGAGGGAAGTTTTGTTAACTGTAATTTGTCTTACAATTGAGACTGAAGAACATTGGAAGACCGGACCAATGAAGATACCAGAATTGTTTCTTTTACAGTTTTCTAGTGCTCGTCAAATGTTGCCTTCCTAATATCTTGGATTCATAACTAGATATTTGTATATGCTTGATTTTTGTGAATAAGCTTTGATTCTATGTGGAAGTCATAACCTGAATCAATGTCTTAAAGTAATCCCTTGATTAGTCGAATTTATCCACTATGATCATATCTTCACTGTTTCATTGGTTTCCGGGAATTGTCTGTATGACTCATATCTGCACACATACGATCTAAGGTCTAACGTATCTGCATGCCTGAACGAGTTTATTTATTTTTCAATGTTTCAATTTTTTTTTAATCTCTCTGAGTAGGTGGAAACTTAATGCATTCTTTATGACCTAACCAACTTGATGGCTGTTTGATTATGTTATGATGAGATCAAGCTGTTCGATTCTATGAAAGTCACATTATTGAATTTAGTTGTGTTACTGAATAAACTCATCTTTCTAATTAGGAATTGCTCGAACCCAAAAATCAAAGGAGCAGTAGTATTTCACGATCAAGGTCCTCAACTTTTCGATTATAGCATACGACTTAATCACACATGGGCTTTCTCGGGATTTCCTGATGTTAAATCGATCATGGACACAAATGGCCCTTACTTAAATGACTTGGAACTGGGCGTGAATACTGTACCGACAATGCAATACAGCTGCAGTGGATTTTTAACTGTATGGTTGCTTCATGCCTTCTCCAGTTTTTGCATTTTTATTTGGGTTTTATTTGTTCCTTTAGTTGGTGAATGGAGCTTCTTTGTAACTATATGTTGGTTAGTTGGTAGAAGCATTTAAAATCTGTTATAAATCTTTCTGTCATCCTATTGTGTTCCCAATACTTGTCCATATATTAAACTAGGTTTGTACTTTTAATTTTGCTAATGTAAAATGTCCTGGTTATGAATACCATTTTCTGATTATTACATCTTTTTAAAAGAATCACTTTAAATGTTAAGATGAAAATCAATCTGATAATTGTATACACACGCAAGATTCTGTTTTCCTGGCCTCTTAATGAAGTTATTCTTGCTATAGCTTAGAAATGAGAGAGGATGAAAGTGATAATTTGGAAAAAGTATCATTGCTCTGTTGATCCCTTACAAGAGCAACATTTTGATTCATCTTTTCAGATGTAAATCAGTTAATATAAATTAGCACATGTTATCTCTATTAACATATAAGATAAATGCTGCAGTGTTTCTCTGTGTTGTACCTGAATAATCAGAACGTCAAGAGTATATACCTTGTGCTTGAGCCAAATAGTTTTTCTAGTATGATATTTATCCTTGTAGTTGGCTGGATAAGGTTTCTTTATACTCATACTGGCTACTGATATTTTTTCCCTTCTCTTCTCAGACGTCTCTATGTTTGACTGTAAAACTCGCATTCTTGAGATAATGACTAAATTCACACATGTTATCAAATCATTCACCAGTCTTCATACTGAAACTTGATGTGTTCGCCTTTAAATAAGTCCATTGATTTTCACCAGTCTTCAAAATTCCATCCTTATGTCGTCACTATCTCTATAATATGGCTTTCGTGTTTATTTGATTGATTTATTTATTAATTTATTTTTTTGAAAAACTATTCTTGGATTCTGCCTTGATAAATCCCTCATCTTCAATGAAATTTAAAGTGAAACTGCATCCACTATAGTTAGGTTCCATATATTTGAAAACTTATGTTTTCTTATTTCTTCATAATTTTACAGCTCCAGCAAGCACTAGACTCTTTTATAATTTTTGCGGCCCAGCAATCGGATACCAGAAATATAGAACTTCCTACTTCGCTGTCCTCTAGCGCACCTTCCTCTCTCAAAGTTCCATGGATGCGATATGGTCCGTCAAACATCCGTATAGTCCCGTTTCCAACTCGTGAATACACTGATGATGAGTTCCAGTCCATCATAAAAAGTGTCATGGGTGTATTGTATGTATCCCTTGAATGTTGTATCTTTTGTTTATTCAGTTTTGTTTCTGTATTTCATGTTCAAATTATCACAATCAATATTTGTTAGCTATCCTGACAAATTCCATTTTGTTGTTCTGGTACTTGGGTGAGCAGGTATCTTTTGGGATTTCTCTATCCAATTTCGCGCTTGATCAGTTATTCTGTGTTTGAGAAGGTTTGGTGATTGTTATGATGATACAGCTGATAATAGTCCCAAATTGTTTCTGTTTATTTATTTTTGGTTGGATAACTGTTTCAAGTCATGCTAGTTTGTTTGTCATTTTAATTCCCGATTGCAATCCATTTATTTTTTTTTAATTTTTTTTTTCAGGAACAAAAGATAAGAGAAGGTCTTTATATGATGGGGCTGAAAGATGGGGTATTCCATCTATCGTGGTTCATTGCATATGCTTTGCAGGTTGGTTTTAAATCCGTTCGCTTTGATTGAATTGCGATTATTGTATGTTCTTTGTTCCATTTTGCTTATGTGAAGACATATAGAATAAACATCTTGCTTTGGAGTCTCAGTGATTTGCCTCTAGGGATAGATTACTAACTAATGCTGGCATGGTTTTAGTAACTGCTGTGCAGTAATTGTGTCTCACAAACGATCAGTTTGCATGAAAAGCAGTGCCACCAAAACCCTTTTCCACCGAAAAAATCCAGAATTGCTTTTCAAATTCTATTATGAAGACCAACCTTTTTTCTTCGCTTTTCTGCTTCGTCACAACTTCAATTGCAATACAGACAGCATCCAAAATCTGCCTATTTTGATGAAAGCTCTTTGAGCTTCAGAACTGTATTTTTTTTTTCTTTTATATATATATGTGGAACAGATCTTTAATGAAAAGACTAAACTACAAGATAAGGGATACGTCTTCCGCTATGTCTGTAAAATAGCAGAATAGATAAGTTTTCTGTTTTTAGACAATCCTGTCCTTAGCAATTCAAATACCCCCCTTTTTTCTGTAAACTTTTTTTTCCAAAACAAAATCCAAACTATCCCTGTCAACTGGTCCTAAGCCTTTTCAAAATCAATCTTGAACACCCATCCTTTCTGTTTTTTTTCCCCTTCTTTCCTACTCTACCTCATTGGTGATTAGAATTTCATCTAAAATCTGCATCCCTTTTTGAAAGAGCCCCTTGAGCTCAAGTAATAGTGTCTCCCAAAACCTTCAAATAATATAATACAAATTTGACACCAAAGACCCATGATGATGGCAAAAGTTCTCAAGGGCCTACGGTCATCAACTTCCTTCTCTCCTTCCTCTCTTCGCTATTATAAGGAGGGGAAAGAGGGAGGGGAAAGAGGGAGGTTTATGATGACTAATGGGTACCCATCTGGGTACTTCAGCCATCCCTACACCAGATTCATTGGCCTGAAATAGCCAACCTGATTGTATTTGTGAAATAGTATCAGAATATTTAAATTCTGTCATTTCAGTGTATGGCATCTTTCAACATGTTCTTAGGGGTTCTTAATTTCTAATATTTTGACTTCTTCTGCAGTTCGCAGTTTCTTCTCTTATTATTACAGTTTGCACGATGGATAACCTTTTCAAGTATAGTGACAAGTCAGTGGTGTTCATTTACTTCTTCTTTTTCGGACTAAGCGCGATTATGCTGTCATTTTTAATCTCTACATTCTTCGAACGAGCGAAGACAGCGGTTGCTGTTGGGACCCTTGCTTTCTTGGGTGCTTTTTTTCCGTACTACTCTGTCAATGACGAGAATGTTCCTATGTAAGTCCTGAACATTGTGAATCTTTATAGTTGACCCTACCCCTCTTTATCAGTGCACATTTGCAAATTCTGTAATGCAGGTGGGACTGATTAACATTGTCGCTTTCAGGATTCTAAAGGTCATTGCCTCTCTGCTTTCACCTACGGCCTTTGCTCTGGGGTCAATCAACTTTGCTGATTATGAGCGTGCTCATGTTGGCCTTCGTTGGAGCAATATATGGCGGGTATGTATTTGGGTCTCCCTGCCAAAACTATTCTGATTTGTATAAAGGTGTTTTAATTTTGAGTGCTATTATCTCTGTAGGCATCATCTGGGGTGAATTTTTCAGTCTGTCTCCTGATGATGTTGCTCGATGCGTTATTGTACTGTGTAATTGGTCTTTACCTAGATAAGGTAGATTCTAATCCAATCTTCTTCTTATCTAATCCAATCTTCTTCTTCCTTTTTTTTTTTTTTTTTGAATTAGAGTTTCCTAAATGTGCCAACATCATCTCATGTTTGCGCTTCTCTATTAATGTTCTATCATGCAGAATTACCCTAAAGCTTTTCATGTATCATGTTTAACAGAATGGTATAGTACTGCCCTATTACCTTTTTACTGTACAGAGTTTTGCCAAGGTTAAACAGAATGGTATAGTTAATCCTATTAATCATGTGTTCCAAACTTCTTTTACTACTGGAGGAAACGATTGTGCCTAAGATGATTTATTCTCTGGTTCATTTGGGATCCTGGTAGGGAATAGATGCTTGTAACTTATAGTGGCCCTTTGGTTCTTTGAAATAGGTTTAGGATTAAGACTGAAAATAGGATGGAAGAGAGTGATTTTGGCATTTTCTCCATGGAATAACCATTTATGTGGTAGTGATAAAGACCATGTTTGGAATTTGGAACACTGTGCTGTACATCATTGTTTTCAAGCCTCTTGTTTTATTAATTTCTTGCCAAGAGGTAGGACAGAGGTGTAGGTTTCACTTTGGTATTATCTGGTCCTCTTCCTCTTCCAGTGACAACAAGATAGATTAAGATTTTGAAGGATATTATAGTCATTGTTGGTTTGATCAACTTGCCCAATGAACTGAGGTTAAAATATCAAGACTTAAACCCATTTTGGTTGAGAACTTTAGATTAAATTTTCTTGAATCTGAGAATGAGCCTAAATTTGCTTGAACCAGAGAGACCTTTCAACCTTTTTATTTATTTATATATTTTTTTTAATCCCCATCCCACTCATCCCATGATGCTGGTGTGATTTGAACCCGTGATCTCCAGAGCGTTGGTTATTCCATTTTCATGATTTATTTATTTATTTTTTTATGCTAGAAATTGATCTCCCTCTTTGGAAAAATTTCTTGTCATCAGGTACTTCCGAGAGAGAATGGAGTTAGGTATCCCTGGAACTTCATTTTTCAGAAGTGCTTTTGGAAGAATCCAAATATTAACAAACACCACAACTCCAGTCCAGAAGTTCATATTCGTGACAAGGTATCCCAGAAGGCAATGTTTTCTCGGAAAGAAAATGCTAAAGCCGCTGTGGAAACAATAACCTTCGATATGAGACAACAAGAGCTTGACCATAGGTATGTGTGCTAAAATTTTGGATGCTTCGGTATTTATACTACATGATTTACTCTTAGCTTAACAATTTGTCAACTTGTAGATGCATCCAAATAAGGAATCTGCACAAGGTTTATGCTAGTAAAAAGGGGAAATGTTGTGCTGTCAACTCATTACAGCTCACCATGTATGAAAATCAGATTCTTGCTCTTCTAGGTGAGTATGTTCTCTATTTTACCGAACTATTTGCTTTTTTTCTCTTTTAGCTGAGTCTTAATATTCAAATGCTGAAATATGGTTTTAATATATGAGTTGATCTGTATAGAATACCATCTTCTGGCTTGTTAAGTTTTCTGGAGTTTGTATTTCATATTTTCGTAGCATCTGTGGTTAGAGGTTTTGAACTCATATTTCGTTCTCGAGGGTTTCACACTACAGATTGCCGTATAATTTTAGCATATTGTAGTAGCTGAAAAGAGAGATGTACTTTTACTAGGATGAGTCATTTTTGTTTTGCACCAAGTTTAAATTTTGTAATTTACAGGACATAATGGAGCTGGTAAAAGCACAACGATATCAATGCTTGTTGGCCTTCTTCGTCCTACTTCAGGGGATGCTATGGTGTTTGGAAAAAATATCATGACAGACATGGTAAATTATCTTTTCAGTGCATCAGTGCATAACACGAGCATGAAACATGGATCAATTATGGGCTTAATATGATTTTTGACTGTAGCTCACTCTTTTCTATGATTAGTATCTGGTATAAGTAATACCATTGGCTCAGTGGGGACTGGGGACCGAAATTGTAGGGATCAAGTCTAAAGGAAATTATTGGGTTTGATAGCTACATTTTAAAATACCATTGACCCACTCGTTAACAATTTGGATTTGTTCAGAATAAATAATTTGGATTTGTTCAGTTGATTAAAATATAAAAAAGAAGTGCTGAATGAAGTGGGCCGGTTTTTGTAGATCACGATTTAGGGTTTGGGTCTAATGGTTTCAGGGGACCAGGGTAATGGGCTGGGTGGAAATTTGGGTTTGGCGATCACGATTTTTGAGCTAGCAAATCTCCTCCCGACAATGTGCTGCCAATCGTTGTATTACTGTGGTCATAATATCTAGCGATGCCAGAGCTTACAAGCAAGTCATAGTATCTAGCGATGCCAAAGCTTTTCCTCCTAGCTCCTTTCTTCATCTTCTATTTTTTGTGTGGACGTTTTCTCTGTGTAGATGGTGTATAACAGATGGATGGAAGGAACACTAGATATATGAATCTTTCAGTGTCATTTAATTTCTCTTTAGATGTTTTTAATATCTTCTTCTAGTCCAGTTTGATTTCTGTTTGATTGTATGTGGTTTTATCTGTAGGAGGAGATACGGAAAGAGTTGGGTGTATGCCCTCAGCATGATATCCTTTTTCCAGAATTGACGGTAAGTTTGTCGTTTAATTCATTGCCCACTTTAAATCTAGTAATGTCTTTGATTGAATGCTACTATTACATAGAAGCTTGCTAATCCTAAGCTGCGTTGTGCTCTGTCTTTGTTTCATTGTTGTATATTTGAGAATGGATCACTTGCTTTTCTTGCGCTGGTTTGTTTGTCTCTATACTCTTGTCTTCTAAACAATACGTAAATAAATAATTTTTTATGTCATTGAATCTTCATTCTTGTAAACCATGACTTTCCGGTTCTAACTGAATGGTTTTCTCACTATGATTTTATGCTTTGTTCTTTCATTTCATTAGGTTCCTAGAAATTTTGTTGATGCATACAGGCACTTTCCTGAACTCTGGTTCTACAGTAATTTCTCATTTTGGTGTTGTGATACTTTATCCAGGTGAAGGAGCACTTGGAAATATTTGCTATATTGAAAGGTGTGCAGGAAGATTTTCTGAACAGCGTTGTTATTGATATGGTTGACCAAGTGAGTTATTTTTGCATAACTGGGTTCTCGCATGTTATTTTTTTGTTTTTGCCAATTTTTATCCATTATATGTTCTTCAAAAGAGTTACAGGGTGCCAATCATTAAAACCATTAATATAGCATATTGACTTCTTCCTATTTTATATTTGAATTTGCAATACAAAATCTGATTTTCTTACTATTTCATTCTACATATTCAAAATCTGTGATGGAACTATTATTCTGGTTTCTTGATTTTCAGACTATGCAATTTAATCAATTCCCTTGTTAATTTATTACTTTAACTGCACTGGTCCCTCTGTAGTCTGGTGGCTTTATGTTGCATTAACGTTTTTGTGTTACCTGTTACCCTCATCTGCAAATTTGATTGATATGAACGTTAAGCCTGGGGCATTTTTTTTTTTGGTTCATAATCAAAGTAGGATTTTTGTTTACTATTCTGTCATTATGCTCAGGTAGGGTTGGCCGATAAAATCAACACTGCTGTTATGGCTCTTTCTGGAGGAATGAAGAGGAAGTTGTCTCTTGGAATTGCCCTAATTGGAAATAGTAAGGTAATGCAACATTTCAAAGGCAATTGTTTACTTTCCCCGTGGGAATATACTCGAAAACTTAATTTTTTTTCTTGTACAGGTTATAATTCTTGATGAACCTACTAGTGGAATGGATCCATACTCTATGCGCTTGACTTGGCAATTAATAAAAAAGATTAGAAAGGGCAGGATAGTATTACTGACAACACACTCAATGGATGAAGCTGAGGCACTTGGAGATCGCATAGCCATCATGGCCAATGGTTCTTTGAAATGCTGCGGAAGGTCTCACCTCTGAAAGCTTATCACATTCTTAAGTCTTCCTGTGCTTTTGAGTGATGCATGTTAACTTAGTCCATAGGTGGTTTTGTGTTCTGCTCAAGTCATATCTTCTAGTTAACTTAACATCACTGTTGGTCCCTGTTATTTTAGTTTATTTATTTTTTGTTTTTGGGAATCCTGTTATGGGATAAATTATTTTGTACTGTCTCATGTTTTGGTGAGTGGTGATGATTTATATGGTTGAGACTTATATCCCATTTTTGCCTATATGACCTAACAGTTTGATGGACTAGTGCTTTAAACAGATCTTATTAGAGATCTATTTCTACGCACGCATACCTGTCTTGGGTTTATCAACGTATTACATGAATTTTTCACCTCTGATTTTTATTTCAACAGTTCCCTTTTCTTGAAGCATCAGTATGGGGTTGGTTATACTCTAACTCTAGTGAAGGTAATGACCCTTTTTTGTTGATATGTTGTTGGATTGTACTGAATTGTTTCTCTTATCATTAGAAACAATAACATGCTATGTCCTTTCCATTTCAGTCTGCACCCACTGCCTCTATGGCTGCTGATATTGTTTACCGCCATATCCCATCAGCAACATGTGTGAGTGAGGTATCCGTCCATCACATTCCATGACTCTGTACCATTGCTGCTAATTAGCAAAAAACTGTCTTATATTGAGTTTTTTACATTTACCAAGTCCGGGAAATATGTACACCCTTTAGACCAGGGTAACATTTAATGATGCTCTAATAAGAAAGAGATATCAAATTAGTAATTTATGTACACAATATTTGGTACTTTACAGTTGACTACTATTAATCTTATGTGTCAGTATAAGTACTATTTTAAGCAATAGTTCTTGTTTCCTCCACATGCCATTGTTATGATAAGGTTGTTTCCCTGCTGTTGGTCCGGAATTTCAGGGAAAGGCAATGGATGTCTCCATTTACATTATAATAGTCCATTAGCTAGCAAATAATATTTGATAATACTAAATTGTATATGTGGTTTTTATATTCCTATGCAGGTTGGAACTGAGATTTCCTTTAAGCTTCCATTGGCATCCTCAACATCCTTCGAAAGTATGTTTAGAGAAATTGAGAGTTGCATGGGATCATCCACATCAAACTTAGAAACAAGTTGTGATGAGAAGGACTATATTGGCATTGAAAGTTATGGCATATCTGTCACAACTTTGGAGGAGGTGTTCCTGAGGGTTGCAGGATGCGATTATGACGAAGCTGCTTGTTTTGACCAGAAGAATGGTCTACTGTGCCCTGAGTCTCTGATTTCTCAAACTTCTCATGATCCTACCCACAAACAGATTTTTCACTCGAAGAAATCTTTTGCTTATTATAAAGAGATTCTTGGGGTCTTATTTACAATGGTGGGAAGAGCCTGTGGTTTAATTTTTGCTACAGTGTTAAGTTTCTTAAACTTCTTAGGTGCGCAATGCTGTGGCTGTTGTATCATTTCAAGGTCAACATTTTGGAGGCATTTTAAAGCATTATTCATAAAGAGGGCAATATCTGCCCGCAGAGACCGTAAAACAATTGTTTTCCAGCTTGTAATTCCTGCAGTTTTCTTATTTTTTGGTCTTTTATTTCTCAAGCTCAAGCCACATCCTGATCAGGAGTCTGTTACCTTCACAACTTCACATTTTAATCCACTATTACGTGGTGGTGGTGGTGGTGGTCCAATTCCTTTTGATCTATCCCGGCCTATTGCACAGGAGGTTTGTTAATCACTTCAATTTTCTTTAACCATCTATTTTTATTATTATTTAATATCTATGGTTGTGTTGCCGTATCCCCTGGCTTTGATAGTCTATAAAATCAGTGGTTTCCTTATAAATGCTACTAATGCTGCAGGTTGCAGAATACATAGAAGGGGGTTGGATACAAACCTTCAAACCTAGTGGGTATAAATTCCCCAACTCAGAGAAGGCATTGAATGATGCAATTGAGGTAGCAGGGGAAACTCTGGGACCTGCTTTACTTTCAATGAGTGAATTTTTGATGTCCAGCTTTAACGAATCTTACCAGTCAAGGTGTGTGGAATCAAATTCTAAAAATTTCTCGTTGTATACTAATTCGATCTATCGTAGTTGATTAGAATGCTTCATTGAAATGAAAGTTGATATGACAGCACTATTGAATAAATGATTTCTTGTAACAAAATCAACAAATGTTTTGGTTGACTATAATGAGCCTGTAATTTGGTGATCTTTCTTTTAATGTAATGAACCTGGTTTAGGTATGGCGCAGTTGTGATGGATGATCAGAGTGATGATGGGAGTTTAGGGTACACTGTGCTACACAACAGTTCCTGTCAGCATGCTGCCCCAACCTTTATCAATTTAGTAAATGCTGCAATTCTTCGGCTTGCTTCTCGTAATAAGAATATGACAATTCAAACACGCAATCACCCGTTGCCAATGACAAAAAGTCAACATCTGCAACGGCATGTATGTTCCACCTTTCTTATTTTTGTTCTGTTCTTGACCTCTTTTATTTATTTATTTATTTTTTTTTTTTTTTGGGGAGAAGAATGTTCTGTTCTTCAGTAGGTGAGCAAATAAGAATTTAATTCTTCTAATTTATTAAGTGTACGATAAAATATAAAAATCTATATGTAAAAGCCAATTATCCATTTCATTTCTCTTTTTACAAGGATTTCATTTTAAAGTTCGCCCTATTCTTGTTTTTTTGAAAAGCAAAATCCAGTCTTTGTGTAGATTTTGGTAATTTTCTGTGTTGGACTTGGATCGTCATTTTCAATTTCCATTAGCTGCCTGCAAGAAGCTGGGTAAATTAGAAGTGGTTTTGGTATCAAGTAAATGTAAAATAACTTTTTGTTGAAATTATGTAAAGCTGAAATTTGCTGAACTAATGGAAAATTTCCATCATAGCATAGTTATGTTTTAACCTCTCTTTTTGTTTGATATGATTCAGTTACCAATGACAGGATATGTGAACATTAATTTTTGTTAACTTTTTAATATTGTAGGATTTGGATGCTTTCTCTGCTGCAGTTATTGTTAGTATCGCCTTCTCCTTCATTCCTGCGTCATTTGCTGTTCCTATAGTGAAGGTACCATACCAAACCATCTATGAGATGAATGCCAATTTTGAAAGCAAAAACATCAAAAACAGAAATGTTAGATCGATGTCAAACGGAAAAAGATGGAAATGATCAGCGTATAGCCTTATTTCTGCTTAGATATTTAATTTAGTCATTCCTTCCGCTTGTTATGTACTTTATATCTTTATTTTAAACAAGTTTTATGGATCACAATGAAATCCAATTTTGTGTGATCACAGTGAAACAAATTAAGATTTATATGCTCTATACTTTATCCTAGAAGAGTAACTTTTGTTTTGTTGGTTGTTGCAGGAACGTGAAGTAAAAGCTAAACACCAACAACTTATTAGTGGAGTATGTTTGCTTCTTTGGAAAACCAACTATTGACTATGATTCTGTATTTTTGTTCGTGATACTGATAAGATTAACTGCATTGTGATACATCCTTCCTCAGGTTTCCATACTGTCATATTGGACTTCTACATACATATGGGACTTCATCAGCTTCCTCTTTCCTTCATCGTTTGCCATAGTTCTTTTTTACATATTTGGTATGTCCTTAAAGGATTTTTTTTTAATTTTAATATTTTAATATTTATTTTAGGAAGCTGAACTTTCAATATCATTTCAGATTGACATATTTTTGGTTATATTATTGATGAGAGGGCCATGCTTTTGGGAAAATGAGCCTGGCGTTAGAAATGTCAAATGAGATTTTAATAACTGAAGTGATGTGGGGGTCTCATCTGCTTTATGTCATCCTTTAACATATCAGACTGCTTTATGTCATCCTTTAACATATCAGACCTCCATTTTATCATGCTATGATGTTTCATGATTTATTTCTTATTTAAACTATGAACATAATATATATAATATCATCCAGTGATGGAGGAGAGGAATCAATATCTATGGACTTTTAGTCTACCATGACATTTTGTAGGATACATTCTTTTCTTTACCATATTAGAAAGTGTGGAAATGCATATTTCTTCTCAAATAAAAATGCAATGTTTGATTAAAAAGAAAAGAAAAATACTGTATAATAATGAGACAGAAACAGGTTTGTTTCATACCATATAGGGATAGGGGGGAACATAACCTCTAATATGGATATTGAATACAAAGTTAGAAGATAATTGACTAAGTTCCTTTCCTCTCAAAAGATAATTGTTGCGCTTTCGCAAATTACTGGTTCTCTCTGTGTCTGTGCATGCGCATGTGTGTCCAACTGTCATACTCGGGCTTTGCTATAGTCTTTACTAAGTAAACTTCTATTATTATTGTTTCTGTTTTGTTAATTTAATGTGTTTCTTGACAAATTACTTGAAATAAGGTTAATAGACTTATAGGTGTGCAAGATCTGAAAGTTAACTCTCTTTCTGGCTCCATATGTCAGATATAGATCTCAAAGACTAGTATATTGAATGCTGAGCAGGTCAACAAACTCTTTTCCAAATTACGAAAGAAACAAATCTTTAATATTAAAGGGGAATTGGTTTCAATGGCTTCCAACCAACTCAAAAATATTGTCAACTCTAATCTGGAATCGTTGATGGTCATGGACACACAGTTAAACTTTATTCTATTTTTCAAGTTCCATTATAAATTTCTTGTCGTAGGCATACTCATGGAAGTACAAAACTGTATGTAGGTCTGGACCAGTTTATTGGAAGGGGATGTTTACTGTCGACTGTCGTCATGTTTTTAGCATACGGATTAGCAATTGCATCATCAACATACTGCCTTACCTTTTTCTTTTCTGATCACACTATGGCTCAGGTGGGGTAATGTAAGGCATTAAGCTTTCATGTTCATAATTATGAATGTTGTACTCATTCTTTATTAACCTTCTACTTAATCATACCCAGAATGTGGTTCTCTTGGTCCACTTTTTCACGGGACTCATTCTTATGGTTATCTCATTCATTATGGGGCTTATAAAGACGACGACAAGTGCAAATTCTTTTCTTAAGGTTGGATTCCTATATTCAAATGCTTTTTCCTTTTTTTCTTGTTATTCTTGTCATTCTTGTCATTCTTACAACTTCTATCATCAATTTGTGCCGTAAGGATTTTGATATGTGTCATGTTTCCTTGTTGCGTCTAATCTTTGATTATTATTATTATTATTTTTCATATAGTTAGACACCTACTTTAGTTGAGGGAAAAATACCCTACATCTGAAATGGTAATTGATAGCTTGAAGCTAGCATACTTTATTCTGTAGAAGTTCGAAGTTAATTTTACAATGTTACTCATTTCAAAAAGGAGGACAAATTGCAGTGTCGTAATCCATTAAGGATTTTATTCTTATTTTTATCAAAGTCTTATACGGTATTTAGTTAGTATTGTAGTTTGCTAGTATTCTGTTGGTGTGATTTGTCAACAATGCTGAGAGCACGAGTCAGAAACTGTTTGCTATATTCTGTTCTAACTTACCTCTTCGTAAATCTTGAGGTTCATTATAGAATACCGAGTGCTGATAATATGATAATAGCAAATAGCTCCCCTGACTTTTTGGGTTTATGCTTCCAGAACTTTTTCAGATTATCTCCAGGATTTTGCTTTGCTGACGGACTTGCTTCACTGGCTCTTCTACGTCAAGATATGAAAAATAAAAGCAATAAGGCTTTTGATTGGAATGTTACTGGTGGCTCAATCTGCTACCTTTGTATTGAGGTTCGTATTTAACCTTAGGGATTTTGCATGAAGCTTTGAGAATTTGCTTAAAATTCTTCTATGTGGAAATTTTAATGAATAACTGAGGTCTGCTAATGAGCAATAGCTCTACTCCTTAGAGTGTGTTACTTAAGGGCTCTTCTATATTGAACCTTTCCAAAAGTTAAATGTTTGCAAGGTGAAATCTTACAGTCAGAATCTTTGGAGGGTCACACTTTGTACCTCTCTACAAATCTTTGTTGTTGATCTTGCATGTCCTGTTATTTAAACCAAGAATATACAAAAATAAAAATATAGGAGAGTGTAGTGAAAAACTTTACAATTAACACACCTCATGGTATGTAGCGTCTTGGAGAAACATATATCAAATTATAGAAAAAGGTTTGTAGGTAAAACTCTCCTTACTTTTCCAAAAACTTCCAACTCAATTCTGGAAAATTTTGCTGATAGCTGTAGTCATGTTCCCATGACCCTTGCTTGGATGGTACGTTTTTCTGGTCCCCTCTCCTGTCTTCTATTTCTCTTCTCATGTATTGAAAATAAAGCAAAAGATGGTTAATTACTTAAATTCATATTTTCCTTCTTTTAAGCGATGTATACTATTTGCTGCATTTGACGTAGTAAGAAAATAGATTTTGTATATAATATTATAGTGAAGCTACCTTTGACATCTGCTACTGCACCAGTGCATAATTTAAAGAAAGAGGTGCAACATATCTTGGATTATTACTGATTAGATGATCAAATACAGGATTGAAATGATAACTGTAATCAATGTGCAAAGTAGGGTTTCTCTGATCTGATACAAATTTCTCGCCTGCTACAGAGCATTTGTTACTTCCTTTTGGCACTTGGTCTTGAAATCTTGCCTTTCAATAAATTGACACTAGCCACACTCAAGGAGTGGTGGAAGAGTATTAAAAGTACCCCGCCTTCAAGTTATCGAGAGCCCCTTTTGACTTCTTCCGCAGAATCTGTCACTCTGGACCTTGATGAGGACACAGATGTGAAGGCAGAAAGAACTAGGGTACTTTCAGGTTCCATTGACAATGCCATCATCTACTTGCGTAATCTTCGTAAGGTAGTATTATATGTGCTCTGAATGATGTTGTGGTTGTCTCAGTTGAATAATGCGATACTTGGAAATCTTGTTGGATAATGGCAATAATTTCAACTTTCAGGTGTATCCAGGAAGACAGCAGCATGCTACAAAGGTTGCAGTACATTCATTGACTTTTTCAGTTCAAGAAGGGGAATGTTTCGGTTTTTTAGGAACAAATGGAGCTGGGAAGACCACAACTCTGTCTATGTTGACTGGTAAATAATAGTTGAACACTGGATGGTTATTGTAATTTAAAATATTTATATGCACATCTGGCCTGTTATTTCTCTTATTCACAAATTTGTTTCTAAAACAAAATTGGAGGAAACCACCTCTTACCAACTACTTGCATATCATGATAATAGGAAATATTATGTTAAAAGTGCATCAAGGTCTCTCCTCATTTCCTTTTAGGCTTTCCTAATTCGAATATTCTTAGTTATCTTTATTACAGTTCACGTGACGGTTTCCTTAAGAAGTTGTCAATCTTGTATAAAATATTAGGGAAACAATTTTCAATTTTTGGTTTGCTAAAATTCACAGCATTTGTGCTTTTGCATACTTTCAATACTTAACCATTTTGTCATTTTCTTCTTTTCTAATGAAAGAATTTGCAAGCAGGTGAGGAATCTCCTACGGATGGGACTGCTTGTATATTTGGCAAGGATATTTCCTCCAATCCCAAGGCTGCTCGTCAACATGTATTTCCTTATTTTTCTTCATATATTTTTGTGTATATTTGTGCAGAACTATCTGTAATAGTTTAAAATATTTAAGAGACCCTTTATAGAAATATATTATAGGTCCCACAGTCCCACTAAGCCTTGCCATTTGATTGCCGGTTTTATCCTTAGACTTTATTATTTAACTGATTCTATGCAGTGATGATCTTTGAAGAGGACTCTTAAGTTCTTGTCATATATATGTTCTTCAATCTGCATCAAATAGCTATAAAACCCTAATTTTATTTTATCAATCAATTTCAGATTGGGTTTTGCCCACAGTTTGATGCTCTGTTAGAATATTTAACTGTTCAAGAGCATCTCGAGCTTTATGCCACGATAAAAGGAGTACCAGATAATAAGATAGCTGAGGTACATATCTAATTTTGAAGCTCATAGCAGTTAATTATCTCTTTAGCAAACAAACCCTGCAGGTTTGTGTTGTGGGTACAACTTTAGCACTCTTCCTATATTCTTTTTCTTTTTAATAGGATCTGTTTCTTTTAAAAGAAAGAAAAAAAAAATGATCAGTCAAATGGTGAACCCCTCTGCCTGAAAATATGTGACAGGTTGTAATGGAAAAGTTGGTGGAGTTTGACTTGTTAAAGCATGCCGGCAAACCATCATTTTCCCTCAGTGGGGGAAACAAGCGAAAATTATCTGTCGCAATTGCTATGATTGGAGATCCTCCTATTGTTATTCTTGATGAACCATCAACAGGTATATGTGCTGCCTTCAAATTTTGGCATAAAATCTTGTAAACTTGCTGAGCATGCATGATAAAATAAATCTTTTGTGGGTTTAATATGTGATCTAAGTAACGTTATCAGCCGAACCACAAGTAAATGATGACAGAGCATTAAGAAGCAATTAATGAAGAGACGTCAGACCCAGGGATTGAGGACCAGGGACCCTTGAACTTGGATCCCCGGCCCTTGATCTTGCCCTCCTCTAGAGTTAGTCAGGAAGAAAAGGAGGATAAGGATAGTTGGTACTGTTGTTTTCTGAAAAAGGAAAATAAGGAAATCAGAAATAGGAAATTATCTTTTACTTATTACTGTGAGGTTGTTGTTAATGAAGATGAAAATGGTATATATCTCTACCCTTTTTTTTTTTTGGTGTGGAAAATGGACTTTAGTAGGTTAAGCCTCCTAGAAAGTAGTGCTTTCTCTGTAGCCTAGAATAATTTAATACAAGAATAATTCTAATGTTTGGATTTCATCTACAATCACGTTCCAATTCCAAATCCAACGTAACCCATCCTATCTCCATTTATTGGATTTAAAATTTCTTGTTACAAGGATATTATTGTCCTGAACTCCTGATGAAGATTATGTTTTAGTTCCTGCTTTCCTTCTCTGGAAATATTTTGATATAGTGGATAGTAGGATCAAGGTGATCACATGCACTGCTTTACTAGGCACAATACTGAATTTAAGTATTTTTCCTATATGAGGTTCTTGACCAGACAATTTTGAGACTAAATCACGTCTAGATTCACCAGAGATATTCTGTCAATGCAAGTGTTATGACGCTTTATTGTTGCAGGTGTTTTTGATATGCATCATCCCCCCAAAAACACCTTTTCCAAAATTATATATAATATAAGAAGTTATAATAATAAAAATGAATGAAGAAATGAAACAAGACACTTGTATTACTTGATTTAGACTCCTACCTATTTTATTGGCAAAATTCATCTAACTAGTGTTATATTAGGTATGGATCCAATTGCCAAAAGATTCATGTGGGAAGTGATATCTCGTTTATCGACCAGACGAGGAAAGACAGCAGTGATACTGACTACCCATAGTATGAATGAAGCTCAAGCTCTGTGCACCCGTATCGGAATCATGGTACCAATTTACCTTGCTCACTAGCTACTTGAAGCACTTGTAGTTCCAGCGTGCAGATAACAATATCACCTCTTTTATATTTCGTTTAAGGTTGGAGGCCAATTGAGGTGCATTGGAAGTCCCCAGCATTTAAAAACTCGATTTGGAAATCATCTTGAGCTAGAGGTAGTTCTTTTTGGTTTTCCTTCTGCCCTTTGCTTGTGGAGTGGGGTCGTGGGAAATATTATTTCATGATATGATATTTTTGGGTATATTAACGTCTGTTACTGTCCTACTTAGGTTAAACCTATTGAAGTCAGCTCTGTGGACTTGGACAAGCTTTGCCGAGTTATCCAAGAAAGGCTCTCGTATGTTCCTTCTCATCCAATGAGCTTACTTGATGGCCTTGAAGTCTGCATTGGTGCCACTGACTCCATTGTGGCGGAAAATGCATCGGTGGCAGAGATTAGCTTATCACGAGAAATGATAATTATGATTGGACAATGGCTTGGGAATGAAGAAAGAGTAAAGCCGCTTATATCTTCAACACCACTTTCAGATGGGGTGCTTGGTGAACAGTTATTTGAGCAGTTAGATCGAGATGGTATGAGAAAGTTTACTTTGAAATCCATGCATGCTGAGTTGTTTTTACTTTGAAGTTCTTTTGTGCGTTTCTTTCTGGGTTTAAAATTAGGATGTGCAAATTTAGAAGTCCCAATTCTCAAATATGTTTATAAAAGAGAAAAATATCAGCATGTTTTCACTAAGGGATCACTTTGTATGAAGACCAGAAGGAATTTCATGTGGACCCAATTCTGAATGAAATATCCTTATGTTAGTTTCCATTCAAGGGTCATTGTACTAAAAATCAACCAAATCCACTAATTTGTTTAATTATGACCTGAAAACCACTGTTTCCATTAAATGCAAAAAAGATCATTGTTATAATCAATGGTCAACCCATTTCTGATTCAGTTATGTATCGATTACGATCATTGTGGGTGGCGTAGCAATGTGACTGTATCCCTCTGAAGAAAGTTTTGTCATTGTTGTTGTTTTTTTTTTTTTTTTTTTTTTGCGCGCGCGTATTTAATGATGAACAAATAAGGGCACCCATCTTAACCATTAGATCAGATATTGATATTTGAGATGCCTTCAGCTTCATCTCTCCCTGGGTGTGTCTGCCAGTCATACATATTTTATCTGACAGTTAATGTGCACTTCAGATAATGCGAAGCCTTTGTCAATGGACTCCACGTACATATACGTATGATATCCCTGCATAATGATATGCTCTGTCATACAATGCAGTGCTTTACTTGATGGATTCCGTATATACATTTATGTTATGCCTTAGCTTCTATTGATAGCTTCCATTATCCCTGTTTGCAGTGTTTTAGTCACCTATTGGTGGTAATCTTAATTACATGTGAGGAATTATCCTCCTTTGTAATGTGAAGTGTGTGATCCCCAAAAAATGCAGGGGAATTTTCTTAATTTGTGATATTTACCAAGTTTCAAAAAGCATTTATAATTTTCTCAGTCCAACTTACTTCCTTAATGTTCTTGGTTGTTCTTCTTTAATTAACATCCCCGCTTCCCAACTTTTGAAAAAATTCACTATGTAGCTGATGGTCTAAACTCTATTTGGAATGTCGATGTTGGTAAATATTCTAGTATTACATCTTGTATTTTTTTTTTCTTTTCACATACTATTGGAGTCTGTGCAGGTGGAATACCATTGCCAATATTTTCTGAATGGTGGCTGTTCAATGAAAAGTTTTCAGCAATCGATTCATTTGTCCTATCATCATTTCCTGGTGCAATATTCCAGGGAATGAATGGGTTGAGTGTTAAATATCAGGTAACATTGATCTTGGATTAAGGTTCTTATTTATGGTAATTCTGCATGGCTTCACCTGTGTTTATTAATATATACGTGTGTGTGTGTGTGTAATATACAAGATCTTGGTATTTCTGCTGCAAGTCAAAATATCCATGTAGTGAATGGTATTTGAAGACAAATGAAAATTGGAACCTTACTATTAGGGTCAACTTTTTGGCCTGATTTCTCGGTAGTACTTTCAGGAGAGGGAGTGGCATTTCTTGTATGGAGACATTCTGGGATATATGCATAATGGGAGTCCTTTTTTCTTGGTATAATAGGGTCAGTAAGATAATTGGTGTCTCCAGCATAGAGTTTACATATTATGGACACATACACATCATGTATTTCATGTTTATGCTAGCACATCAGAATCTTTTGGAATTTATATCAGATTTTGTTTTCAGTTGCCTTGTGGTCCGCACCTCTCTCTTGCTGATGTATTTGGACACCTTGAACGGAAAAGGTGAATCTGTCATGCCTTTTTGTTTAATTCCTTTTCTATTGTATCTACCTAACCAATGTCGATATCTCTCTTCTTTTAGAAACCGCCTTGGCATTGCAGAGTACAGTATTAGCCAGTCCACTCTGGAGACCATATTCAATCATTTTGCAGCCAACTCTTAAGATCTATATCATCTATCGGCACATATATTATTCAGTATAGTTTAACAGAACTAATCAAGTTGTTAACAAGTAGAAGCAGCTCTCTTGTTCTTCTTAGATTGATCTCGTCTGATGAGTTGTGAATATTGGAAACAGCATATTGTACATAGTCAACTTTGGTGAAATGCAATCTTTGAAAATTATGGGTCCGCTTGATAACCATAGGCTATGATGCATTACTCGTTAGCGCCCATGCATTCGTTGGACGGTGCACTGTGTTACGGAAAATTGTGAAAAAAAACGAGGGGAACCTAGTACAATTTCAGACGAAGGTTTTCAAGTAACGTGCAAACGTTCCAAGATTGAAAGTGGCGATACTCTGTGACCTGTGAATATTAATATTTGTAAACTCCTTATTCAGCAATAATAGTGATATTCAATCATTTCTTGGTTTCTTGGACCTCAAAATTTGGCTTGTGAGACCAGTACTTATATTTATTAGGAGTTTATTGATTGAAAATTAAAATCCAAATATCACTTTATCACCTCTTTAAAGTTTCATTCCATGATTACCAAAGTTCTTGATCGGGCGACGCGCGCTCCACATCAGCAGTAATAATTTTTTGTGCTTCGAATGGATTCTTGTATTTTCTACCTATTGTAAAGGAATGTGGCCTCTCGTTCCCTTTTCTTTTCCCCAACTTGCCATGGCCGGTTACTGCTTGATCTCTGATCTCTCGGATGCGGATTATTCATTAGGCTTGGGGTCTTTGCACTATTGACGTCTAATTTCAAGTGTTTTGTGGTTAGACATGTACAATTGCTATGCTCGTTGAGGGGTTTTTCGCTTTGGTGCTGGCGTCGGTAAATGAATGCTATATGGTTGACCATGTCAGTAGTCATATGCTTGTCTCAGAGATTAAGCCATGTATGTGTAAGTATGAATTAGTGCAGATTGCGAAATTGTGAATAACTCATTAAGTTAGTTATAGTTTGTTTGATGATATCTACTACTTGGATAACTATATTAATTTTAGAGTTAATATGTGCAACAAATCTCGACTTCTAGAAGCGATGTATTTATTAGATATAAGATTAATGTGGGCACTCCCTGTTGTATTGATGATTCATGATAACTCGAAGTTCTTAATAGGGGTGGCAATTTAAGATAGTGGTCGTTTCCATTTCTCCTCGTGTAGAATGTTGACCTTATATTCATCCATTAATCCGGTTCAACTATGAAGCTCCATAATAATCACGTTCTTAATCAAACAAATATTGTAGACGTGCTTACATTATCAACCCAATGACCTAGCTCTGCTAATGTTTCTCGACGGCAGCTGTCGTCAACAGAATTTCAACATGGCCGGTAACGGTGAATTTGCCACTAGGGGTTGGGGTTTTGTTCCCTTTTCTCTGCTTGTTGGATTGAGCGCCGCAGAGGCAGAGATCTTCTCCTCCGTGTCTCTCTGACTTATGATTTTGTTTTCTTTTCACTTTGGTGACAATTTGGTAGTGGTTGATGCTGCTCATAAATATGTTGATGATCCTCTACCGTGGCATAGGAACCGGTTTCTAGAGTCGGCATCGGATTTGGGAAGGGGTCCCGCTACAGATGCGGTGGTGATTGGTGTTTGGCCAGATCGATGGTTGAAGGATAACGGCAGTGGGAACCCGGTTTCTTCTTCTGCCGGTGGGTGTGGTTCTTCATCTACATTGGAGGAGCTTGATGGTCTATCTCTACAGTTCTGGAACTTCGACGCTATTGGGACGACTTGGCTGGAGATATTCCGATCCTGGACCGAGGTGGGGGGTTTGGAATCTGGTGGGACGGCCAAAGGGTGGTGTCCGCTTGTTGGGGCTTCGACGACGGCAACATGTTGGTCGGCTATGGCTTTGGCAGTAGGGCAGCTTCCTCCACTGCAGGTCATTTGGCCGCGTGTGACGGCGCTGGGGCCCTGATCGTTAGCAGTAGGATCCGGATCTGGGATCCTGGTGGGCTTTGTAAATGGAGCCGGATCTGGGATCCGGGTGGGAGTTGGGCTTGGTCTGCGGCCCACTATCTTTGTTGGGCTATTTGTCTTTTGCTAGAATGGATTGGGGCTCCTGTGTTTTTTTGGTATTGGATCCAAGACCCAATTCTATGGTATCTGTTTATCAAAGATTGTCTGCCAACATGACCATGTTCTGACACCTTTGGCCGAATTAGTTCTTTAGGTGGAAGGGTGCCCTCAATTCTGCGCTGAATTGACTTTTATCAATTTGTGCATTGGATTTGCATGGGTAGTCAAACCACCGACTACTCAACTCACTACACGGCTATAATCAGTAGTGTAAAATCAACCATGCGTTTTGACGCGATTACTCTTGCGTTATTTATTATTCCTTGTATTTTGATGCAATTTTTGCATCTTTTTTATTTATTTTGGTTATTGATGTATTTTTGCATCATTGCATTTGTAATCTTTCATTTTCAATAAAGGACTCACCTCAGTTTACTAAAAAAAAAAATTAAATAAATATTATAGACAATTTATAACTCTTTCCATATATACCGAATATCAGCATTCGAGATCTCTGTAGACGCGCTGCAACTCATTTTCTAATCAGATAATGATGCAGGAAGAATGGATAGAGAATGAAAACTAAAACAACATTGGCACATCTAAGAAAGAAGAGCAAAGCGCTATATTTTCTTAGTAAAAAAATCATGTGAACATAGTATAATTTTTTCTTACATAGATGTTCCAAAACAGCTGGTCTAGCCACCTAATAAATACCAACACACTCTCCCAACATAGTCAAAGAATATGAAAGAACTAATGAATGTTCTCTCTCTCTGACTTAGCGCTCTGCTAGGGTTTGTGGAACGGCGAGTCTTCCTGATCCGTTGCGTCCTATACCTATTCTTTTCATGGAGAAAACTTCAGGCTTCGACCTCTTCATGCTAGTTTTCATTGGTTTCAGAGGCGGGTTGTATTTTGAGGGGAGTCTGGTGTTGCTGAGGCTGCGCCGGTAGGCCAACAAATGGCTGAGATGCCATAGGAGGATGGCAGCGATTTCTGGGAGGAGTGGGATCCGGGTTGCAGCCATAATGTTGACGCGGGACTCAATCTGTGGTTGCGAATGGTGGATCTTCTCAGGACGGACCGTATGTGTATGGTACGGGCGCGTTCGATCTATGGGTCAGCGATTGGTGGTACACGCGACCTCTTCCGGCAGGTCGACTCCCAATCGTGTGGTGGCATGGTGGAAACTCGGTGCGTCACCGGCAGCAGGGTCGATGGTCGAGATGCGGTGGGTGCTTGCAGACGACCCAGTGGACCTTGGGCTCAAGTTGATATCTTGGATCTGGGCCTGAGTTTGAGTGGGAGGACAATTGCAAGCATGATGGTCTACTCCCATGAGTTTGTGGTCTTCGATCCCATTTCGTCTGTTATCAACGTCAGAAGGACCTGGATCTGGGATCCGGGTGGAATCTGGTTCCGGATACGGGATCCAGGAGAGAATTGGGCTTGGGCTGCGTCCCACTGTTTTTGTTGGAATGTTGCTCATTTGCTACCATGGTTTGGTATCTGTTCGTGAAAGATCGTCCGTCAACATGGTCATGTTCTGACACCCTTGGCCGGCTTCGATCTTTAGGTGGGAGAGTGACTTCATTCCGACACCAAGTTGATTTTTGTCAATTTGTGCGTTGGAGTTCGATGGGTAGTCAAACCACCGATTACTCAACTCACTACACGGCTGCAATCCGTAGTGTAAAATCAGCGTTTTAATCTTTCAATTTCAATAATGGCTGACCTCATTCGATTCACAAAAAAAAAAAAAAATGAAAGAAGAATAATTGAAAGAATATTGTTTTTGGGTGTTCTACTTACCTTAATTGTGAGGATTGAAATAACAATCAAGTCATGGTAGTAGAGCTTGAGTAGAATGAATTTAGAAGAATGAGTTTATAATTTGTGAAGTAAATGAAGAGTCGAATGCAAACATAAAGACTAGAATGGCATTCCAATGTTTTCGGAGTCAAATTGACCAATAAAAAAGTAGCACTCTAAAACTAATTGGTTAATTTATGAAGCTAACCACACTCAAAATGCATAGATTTGTTTAATGACTCAAATTGATCTGTGACACCTCCTCATCCTCCCCTTTAACTGACTCAACCTCTAAGGGCGCCTCCTTTTCCCCCTAAGATAGCAAATGAGTTGTTGCACTCAAATGGAGAGTTGTGAAGGAAAATCTTGTGAGACTGGATTTGTTGTCACACTCCCATTCATCGTCACTGCCATCTTCACAAAATAGTTGGCATTTATCCACTCAGTTCAACATATTCAATGTCTCAAGTCTCAACATCTGGCAAATAATGAGTTGACTGTTGAATATCCAGACAATTGTTTGAATTAACTACAAATATATAGTACCTCCCAAATTTGGTGTGAACATCCTTGCTACCAATGATATCATAATAGTTATCAACTAACTAAGATTCATAATTTTATTACAACATTTCAAAATAAAGAATCTTAGTTAGTTGATTAAGTATTATGATTACCCTGAAGCCTTAATGAAATTTAACCGAAAAGATATTTAAAATCAGGAAAGTAATATCACATATTATTGTATGTTTTTGCTACAATCCTCCAATAGTCCATGTCTATCGAAAAATGACATTAATAATTACGTACATCAAGATTAGGAGCCTTGTTAGGATTTAAGGAAATACACAAACTGACTACTACAGAGTGGTCATCCTACTCAGCTCAAAATGAGATTTGTCACCCCTAAAAATGGTAGTCAACATTTCATGTAGTATGAACGTTGTAGTACACACTATTTCTATAAATAATTTTTTTGGATATAAACATGCACTTTATATCTATTCTATTACAATTGTAATATTTCTTATATCAGTAATGTATATTGATAAAGCAGTGGCAAAAAGAAGCAGCCTATAGAATTCTAAAGAACTTGCAGATCAAAGTCTATTGATATGCTAAAACAAACACTCAACTTAACCCTGCAGAAAATTGTCAATTGTTAGTAAAAAGTAAGTAGAGATCGTTCTAGGTCAGGGATTGAGGGTACAAGTTATATTCTCTACATTCAATTGCATATGTCATGAGAAAGAAGTTGACCAAGTGAAACATTAAAAACAAACAATTTCCCTTATATTATTTTCATTGAATATTTAATCTAAATAAAGCACCTAAACTAAACCTATTGAACATGCAATCATAGTCTAGAAAGCTACCTAATCAACAACATATCCAACGCAATAAGAACAAAGAAAAGATGTCAACTTTAGTGCACAACCTAATACAAGAAAGCTTGTCTATGTGCAATCCTATTTAATTGATCTTGACTTTTTCCCAAACTATTAGGTGAATTGTTAATCTAATTCTAGCTCCAATTATATGCAAATCCTATATGTTTCGAACCACACAAAATAAGCATGCAAAAAATATCCATAAATTGAAATCAATTAAACAATCTCACATAAATAACATATCAATCAAGATGTAGAAAACATAACTATATTATCAATCACATAAACGGGGCTCCAAACTTTTCGCCTAATGTCATGTTAAGTTGTTAACTAACTACACATAGTTTACAAATTCAACAAAGGAAAACAAAAGTGTTCTTAAAAAAAAAACAACAAAAAAAAAAGATGAAATACCCGTGAAGGGATGAATAACAACACTTTGAGAACGTTGACTTGGAGATCTTGAAAGCAAGCAATTCCAAGGTGACGGCACAAGGTGGTGGACGGCAAGAATGAGGATGTATTGCATGATTTCTTCTTCTCCATGGTTGAAAATGCTGAACTATGGAAGCTAGAGATAGATTTCGGATTTTGTGTGAGAGAAAGGATTTTGAATGGTGAAATTAACGTTGCGAATAACATCCTTATATAGGGGACGGATCCTTGATATCCTTTTCCAACTCTACTTCTTCTTGGTAATTCAATGAATTAATTCATTGGTCCACATAACAAGAGCCAATAAAATAGTTTCACGTCATCTCTTCTGCATCATTCAATCAAGTATAATCCAATAACGAATATGGGAAAAGCTTGGCCGAAATTCCCTTGGATATTATCTCTACATTTCAGCCAAAAGCAATATTTATTTAATAAAGACTCCAAATCTGATAGTTATTTTTCTTTCCTTATCACATACGAGTTGTAAACCTTTCCTAATTCCAACCCTTGACATCAATCTTCTAGGTTCTTCATGGATTTCATGGAAACAAGGTTTCTTTATTGAATCGGGACTCTTCCTTTGACATATTAGAAACCAATTAGGTTTAGGTTTCTCTTGTTGCCGAAATTCATCAATCTTCTAGATTCTTCTTCAACATTCTTGAGTAATCCTGATGCCACATGGTCTCCTAATGCCTTCAGGTATCCTACATCATCAGAATTCCTCATGTTATAACTCGTACCCAAATTTATCGGTTTACTAGTCGTTTGCATTGTAAATGAATAAAAGTTTCACTTATTACCTTAATTTTGACCTTTTTGTGGGTTAAAAAGTTGACTTTTTCTTCGACTAGGTATTCGAGAAAACTTTCTTCTGAAAATTGTAGAGGACGTAAATTGAGTTCGTAAACATGCGGCACGCTACAATCGGAATTGTAACGAAAAGTTATAAAGGTTTCAAGACAGTGGCAGTTTTGTCGCTAGAACTAGTCCCTTGAACCCAGAAATTCCCAAATTCATCGCTGGAACTTCCCGGCCTTGCCGGCGACTATTCTAACCACGTCAGGCCATGAAACCGGTATTATTATTCTCTTCATCTTCAAGCCATCTTTCAAACCATAAAATCCTTGCAGCCTATGATCCACTGTACACGACGAATCGAAGTAATGAAGGCTCAAATCTCTTTCGGCATGTTTTTCAAATTCCGGCCAACTCCAACCAAATTGGAAGGGGAGACCAACTAGGTTTTGTTCGTATGGAGATTCTCTACAATCGCTCCAAGTTTCATAGCTCGATTTGATTGGAGATGAAAGAATCATAGATTAAAGCAATTTTACACTCAAATTGATCAATGTTGTAGTTGCGAAAGTTGTTGGGGATGACGAGAGGAACATTAACATGTTCATTTGGTGACCCAATTCGGGGTTGGAGTTGGCGGCGCGTGGGGGCACGTCCAGCTGTTTCTGGTGGTCTTCTTTGGCATGCTGGGTAGAGCATATTGTTACGAGCATGTAGGTATGAATTTTGTATCGATTAGTACACTTTTTGAGAATGATCAAAATTTCTGAAATTTTGGGTTTCGATTCGAGAAGATTCGACCATTGGATTGACCCCATTATTTTTCGATAGGTTGTTATAATTACCAAATCAACATAACCTATGAAGTTTAAACTCGTTCCGACGTAGTTTTCTACGAATTATCATTTTTAGGATTTTGAATTTTAGTATCGTAAATTTATTCCTGATTATCAAAAACAGTTATTGATAATATCAATTTTTTCAAGACGACATGTAGATCAGGTTAGAGGACTAAATTGTTATACGGACGTCATAGCGTAAATCTATGAGTGGACATTTTCTTTTAAATTAAATGTGCATGCAATATTTTCTTATTTTCTGATTGAAATTTAATTTATGATTTTATGATTTATTGAGATATTGAGTTTTATAAGCTTTAATTTATCGAGATTTATTGACTTATGCTTTCGATGATTTACTGATGATTTACGGAGTTAATATTAAGTTTTCCTTCCAAAAGCATTTGTTAATTTTCAAGTATATGTTGTATGATTATTTTATTGAGATATCTTTTCGGGAAGCATATGAGTTTATGAGAAATTATAAGTATGATATTGAAGTATCTGATTATAAAAGAGTTATCGAGATTTCTTGTGTTTAAATATTATATGAGAAATTTTGTGAGTTTTGTTTATTTCAGGTGGTAAATATATTAGCGCATGCATGCAATAATATGGTTGGCAGTACGATCCAGGCAATATTCTGGTCGACAGTACCCTTCAGAATATATATTATGGTCAGCAATACCTTCCGATGAGTCATCTGGTTGGCAGAATCCTCCAAATGGCATGAGATAGTTAGTCGGCAGTACACTCTAACTATCTATGGTTAGTCGGCAGTACTCTCTAGACATCACCTCATCGCCCGGTCAATAGTACCCTCTTGGTGGCATGAGATGATTTCACCAATGATTTGAAGTTATTTTATGAGATGAGATTTATAGTATGATTTGAGATTACCAATATATTTTCGAGATTTCTAATTGATTTTAAGGATTTTACCATGTGAGTATTTTAATGAGATTTTGAGACAGCTTTCGAGATGTGTTACAATACATGTTTGAGATTTTAGTAAAGAGGAGGATCAAGAGTATTTTCACTAGATTTTACTGCATGCTTGGTTTTTAAGAGAATAAATTGGGAAAACATTATATTTATTTTATCCACTCAATCTAACAATTTTTAAATCTAATTGTCTGCAAAGTAGTTGAGGTCGAGCTTGCATAGGATGTTGAGGCATAGTGACACCACTTCCATCTTCTTTGTAGGTTACGTGTTAACCTACTTGTACTTTATTCTAGTTGATTTGTCTAGATTGCTCTGATAATCATCTTTCAATTGTGTTAGTAGAAAGATAATTTGGCATTCAAGATTTGAGTTTCATATTGATTTTATATTACTTGTTGGAAGTTATTTATGAATTGTGGAAGTAGGTACGCTCCAGGAGTTGAGGATGGATAAGTTTATTGAGGAGTGCTAAAATGTTTTCACACGTTTTGGATAGTTCACTTTTAGGGGAAGTTACGCCAAATTTTTGATGAAATTTCTTCTAAGGTGGGCCCCACATGGCCACTCCAGATTTTATGGTGAAACCTGATTTGAGTCATGTCACCTCATGCCAACAAGTTTCTTAGTTCAACAAGGACTCTTTGCCGTAACTACTCTCTGCTGAACATCTACTCTTTGCTTGTCCATGGGTGATTAGTGCTTGGTTTGATCATCCGTTGGGATATCGTGTGCCGTTAACTGAGATTACTTCTTTGGATCGTTGGCTTCAGTGTCTTCAGAGTCAGTCTATGCCTATTTTAGATCGATCATATTTGTTTACTCATCTTGCCTTCATGGTTTGACATATATGGAAGCATCATTGTACTTATACTTTTGATCATGACCTCCGATTATATCTTCCAAATCGTCCAATGTTCCACTCCTGGCAATTGTTGCATCTAAAGCATTTGCTGCTGCTCAGGAATATCTGGGTCAATGATTTAAAAGGCGCGTCTAAGGCGAGTCTTGAGGCTTAAAAGGCGTGAGGTCTCCATTAAACTGAGTGTGTTTTGTTGCCTAGGTGACCAGGCGCCGAAGGCATAAAAGACGCGGAGGTAGGCGTGAAAACCTAACACCCAGAATTTTATTTTATCTTTTTCAGAGAAGTTTTGGCGCAGAAGAAGACCTACTCCCAAATATGTTTCCCCTCTTGAGTTCGAATTGATGTTTTGTAGTTCTATGTCAATTGAAGTTTATCTGATTTTGATTCTTTGAATTTTTTAGTTCGAAATGATATTGTGTTCCAATCAAAGTTTATTGCTCGACTCAGGTTTATGCTGAAAATTCTTAGCATTCAATACTTATTTCAATAAGAGTGGTGTTGACATACAGGTGCATCTAAGGATTAACCCCAAAGGGCAATTCTTCTTTTAATCTGCTTAGTCCCTTGATGTTGTGAGGTTTGGTTTAGATGTCCCCTAAAATAATAGGGATGTTTGTCCGCTCAAACTATCACATTTTTCTTTCATTCTTTTGCTGATGACCTGATATATATAAGTTGAGTTTGATTTGAGTTTAAATTGGTGAGTACAATCTGATATGCATTGAGTTTGAATTCTGAATCTGATACATATCTAAACATATTTGTGGATTTTTATGTATTAATGTTTTCTCTTTATGTATGTGTGTGCATTACAAAAATTTATATCGTAAGGCTTACGCCTTATGCCTCAAGGCTGCACGGCTCTCCCGAAAACACCTCGGGTACGCCTTAGCATTTTAAAACATTGATCTGGGTACCACAACTCACCGGTCTTGACGACCTGTGTTGCTGTTCCCAATTGTTTCTTCTCATTGGCAACCCCCTCTTCTAGGATCAGTCAAAATTAATTCCTATGCTTCTTGGGTTGCCTGTTCTTTTCAATGTGGTTTGGCTTCTCTTGTTCGGGATAGCTCCGGTTCTCTTCTTGCAGGCAATGCCCATTTCACTTCAGCGATTTCGGCAATTGCAGCGGAGGCTCAGGCAATGTTGGAAGGTTTGAAACTTTATCACAACTCTTCCCACTTTTCCTATGATGGTGATGGTGGAGTTTGATTCTTTATCTCTAATCTTTTCTTGCGGTGCTCCAATTCTTCTGGTCACTGGATTGCAGCTCCTTTTGTTGCTGAAATCCAGAGCTTAGTAGCTTCTTTTCCTAAAGTTAGCTGGACGTGGTTTCTGCAGAAAAGCAAATTTTGCAGCTAACTGTGTTGCTAAGTTAGTTTACAAGAGGATGTGTCCTCTGGACTGGGTCCAGAACCCTCCTTCCTCTTTACTTCGTATTCTTCTATTTGATGCTGCTGAGGCCCCCCTCCCCTTGAGTTTGTTCTTGGATGCTGGCTCTTACCGTTTTTCTTTCCCTGTAAGTTTGGTTTCTTTTTAATATATATCCCTTCGTGCCAAAAAATAAAATAAAAAATAAATAAATAAACAGATAATGCTTCATTTTTTTTTTGAAAGGGCAGATAATGCTTCATTGAAAGGCGTGGTTATATTGACCCATTCCAAAATAAATAAATAAAGCATGTTTGCTAGCTTTACTTGAATAGAATGGAATAATGGATACTGTAATCAGTTAATTAATACTGCTGATATTTCATTGGCTTGTGCCTGTTTATATCACCTTTGATTCTACTAATTAAGTAATGCATATCTAAACATTTACGGATCTTGCTAGATACAGACATTTCATGCGTTTATGCATAGATTCTGGTAATATATATTACATACCCCCAACTATAAGCCACTTGATTTTAAGTAGATCATATATGTGGTCTTGCTTTGATTATATGCAACATTTTATTTGCATGCTTGAGATAGTAGAATGCTTGCGCTTTCACTAATTATCTCTGCCCTCTTTCTTTTCCTTTCCCTCTCTCCCTCAACCTCCAATCTCACCCCAAACAGCTTTGGCCTTTGGTCGTTTTCTTCTTTACCTCTCTCCGAATCCCGGCCATACTTGGCCACCAAATCGAGAAGCTCCTTGCACTTGTTTTTCATGCTCGTAAGCTCGCAGCTCAAAACTCCATTTTCCATCTTTAGCCGTTTGTTTTCATCAATAAGAGAGCTGTACTCGGACGAAGAAGAAGTCGAGGAAGACCTTTCATGGTCTTCATCAGACTGATCATCTTCTGCTGCTGCTTGGCCTTGAGCTTGCGCCGCATTTGGCTGTTGCTTGGTCGCCCATGCTTTTCTACGTCGGATTTCACATAGATGATCCTTTTCACCCTTTCGGAACTTTTCGTTGCAAAACTCCCACCGGCTTGTTGCAACTTTTCGAAATCCCTGTGTATACATATATGTAGCTATCGAGTTAATACATAGTTGAGAGCCTGAAAGGCTATTCCAAACTAGAATGTTAAGCTTGCAAAACAAGTTCGGAAAAAAAAAATCAATTGAAATTATTGGAGTGATTTTCTCTTCATAAATCCCATGTTAAAATTAAAGCTGCTTTTATCTCAAGAGGGTCCTCATGAGCAGAACACCAGAGAAAGAAAACAATCAAACATGATAAAATATTTTAAGATTTTCTCAGATACGTGTGAACCTATTCTGCTAATTGTGACAATTTCTGTGTCTTTGTTCTCTTACTATAATTAATATTTGTAAATATTCATAAAATAGAGGACGCATCGCCGAGGTCTTACTCAAGGGTCCACGTTAAATGTTTATACCAACTTTTAATGGTTGAACTGTCTCCAATTAGAAGAGCTTGGTCAATTTAGGAACACACTATGAAACTTCCTAGTTCATACCCAACAAACACCTATTTGTTAATCAGAATCATATGACTTTAGTTTGGTCACTCCATCACGAAACTTTATATCATAGTTAGGTCAGACAGGACCAGTGGACCTTTCTATATATTAACCCAAAAAAATTGACTTAAACATAAATCTATGAAACTAGCTTAGGTCAAGTTGGGCAAATTAATGTCATCGAAAAAAAAAAAGGTAGGGCAAATTAATGGAAACTCTTCTAGGTCACTGCATCCCAATACTGTCATAGTTAGGTTACCATGGGTAACATCTTTTGTTTCCTTTTTCACTTGGACAGAAAGATAAAAATGGTGATTGATTAAGGTGGAAGAATTATATGCTCAACTAGAGAAATCAGCATGCATAATAGTTAATAGTGAATGCTTTATACATACGTAGGTATTTAGCTGCCTGACAAAGCTAGAGAAGTTACTGTGCTTGAAAAGAGTTGGGAGGAGATCTCGGGCAAACTCGGCCGGCTGCCACACCACGAACGCAGACCCGTCCTCGTTCCACGATATGACGTCGTCGGTTGCCGGATCCTCCACCAGCATGTACGTCTTCAACAAGAAAGGCGGTGGGCTCGACTTCCTCACGTATTCCAACAGACCCTTTTGATCACACACACCTTCCATCGATGGAATGAAACTTCGAGATAAGAGAGCTAGGGATTGAGCTGGATCGAAACAAGAAGATGAGGCTATCTAACAAGGATTGAGAAGACTTAAGAAGAAGATTTAGGAAGATAATAAGGGGATGAGGAGAAGAGAAGAAGGGCCGTTAAGAACTCCCAACCCCAACAATAGAAACCCAGCACGACTCCACAGTTCATGAGAAATGCAAGGGGCTTGTTTCCCTCTTCTTCTTCTTCTTCTCTCTCTCTCTCTCTCTCTCTCTCTCTCTAGAATAAGTTAAGCTACCCTGAAATTGTTAAAACGTATGAACCAAGCCTACCTCCCTTCTTATATACTTTTTTCAAAATTCATGGTAATATATATATATATATATATATCATATCTAGAACGGAGCTTCGCTTTGAAATTAAATTTAGAGTTTAGAGTCACTTTTTGGTCCCATATCCATATCTCGACCATTCAGTTATATATATAAGTTTGCTCATGTGCGGATATCCGCACCTAAAAAAAAGTACGGATTTCCAGTTTTGACATACTTTTTAAATCATATATATATATATATATATATATATATAACCTCCTATTAAAGGATTTTTTTTATCATTTTAGGGGATTCTTTGTGAGATCCACTTTTCAATCACATATCGGCATCTTGACCGTTCAGTTCTTAAAACTCGTTGTATAGATCACTTATGCACATTTTCAGTCAAATCGATGAAAGTTGATTTGTAACTATTGATTTTATGTTATATATTTGTACTATATATATGCACTTGACATACGGTATACTTTGTCAATAATGAATAGTTAATTAGTCACAAATAAGACGTCTATTGTTAAATCTTCATCACCATTTTGTATGGCTACGGTTAATGGATTATGTCATGTGTGTACAATGGACTTTGAAAGCATCATTGACAAAGAGGACGTACTTGTAGTAGTCGGAAAAAAAAAAAAAAAATCTAGCCCCGCCCCTCTTTCTTTCTTGCTTCTTGTCTGACATCGTCTTCTTTGCATCGTTGAATGGTTCATCTTTCGGATTTTTTTTTCTTTCTTATTCTTTCTTTTATTTTTTCTGTTGCCAGAATTTTTTTATCAGAATCTTTTACTGGAGTTTTTTTCTTTTTCAGGGTTTTGGTTAGAGAGGTGCTCTATCCTCCTATAGCCTTCCCCAGTTGTATTTGACGGACTTGATAGTGTTTGGCAACGTGATTAATTGTTATATATCTAAGCGGGTCTATGTGGCATGATCATGTATTAGCAACAACGATGGAATGGGTTTTTCATTTTCTTTATAAAGTTTTTTCTCTTTGTGTTAGTTTCAATTTGTTCATACCCTATTGATTTAGGTTTTATGGATTTTTTGTTCAGGTGGTCTTCTTGTTATGTTCCGGCCTTAATATAGCCCCAAATCTTAAATTTGATGCATCATGGCTACGGTGTTGTACCTGGAGACCAATTACTTTTCATCAGCTACGGCATTGGTGAGCCCGGTTTCTGATAAGGTGCGAAAATGGTGTACTGCTTCTTGTTATTATCTATGAATAATTATCAACTTATAGTGACTCTTAAAATTACATGATTTTAGTAGCGTGTGGAAATTGATATTTATTTTTTAGACTTTGATGTTTTTAGATCATAATATCTATAACCACTGATTGTCTCAAAATTTTAATTGTTTTTAGTTTTCACCCACATACTATATCGATTTAAATGAAGCATATTTTCTATTAAAAAAAAACACACTAAGATAGTAATAACCACAATATGTCAGTGATCCATGAGTTGATGATTATTTTGAGGAACAATGAAGATGGGTCTACGTGAGTGCATAGGAGTGTGATCATATTCCATTATTCCCTATCTCATTGCAACAGTACTCCATGAATATATTAAAGGGTTGATCGGTTGGAATTCCATTTCAGGTGGGCTGCTACTTTCTAGATATTTTCTAAGTCCAGTCGTCCATTCTTTATAATTTAAGTGGGGATGGATCCATCTCATGTGTGCATGTCTATTATCTAACGTCCAAATTTTTCCATCCAAATTTTCCATCTCCCGATGTTGATTTTGCAGTTTCTTCCGCAATCTTCTAATTGCTTTAGGAGGTGACTTTTTGACTTTGTGCTTTTCCATGTCCCATTTTCTTTGAGAATTATAGATGCAAGTGTAGTCCACTAATTAAGCTCGTGTACGGCACGCCCTAATCAATATTAACTTAAACTAATTAATAATTGCTGCGAATTAATTCTACCTACGGCTGATCTAACCTTCAAAAATTATGATAAGATAAAAAATATAAAAAAATCTAGTTATCCACATACAGGTACTTGAACAAAAAAAAATGATCCAATTAAAATGGCAGTTTACGGTATGCACAATAAGTCATTTTAAACATATAACACATTTAAAATGAAAGTTGATCTCATTGGATTAAGGGTTATTAGTATTTGATAAGAGACACAAACACAACCCATAAACACAAATAGATATCCCAAACTAATATAGTCGTTCGTATTGGCATTTAACAATAAAAGATACGGTGATAACGGTTGATGAAAAATAAAATATAAACCATTAAGTACGTTGTCAAATTACTATTTTTTGGTATACCACAAGCAGATACCCATAGATATACTTATACAAGCTAGTGTTGTTAATTGGAGACTGGAGAGATTAACATGAACGCAAGTAATAATACCGGTGGCAACGGGAGAAGAAGCTGAAATTCAGGGCATTTGGACATTTGGGAAGTTTCTGATCGTTGTTGGCCGCTGGGCTTTCTTGACTTGACCTTAATCAAATTAGTCGTTCTTCTTCTTTTTAATCATTTTCAAATTGTTGGTGAGTTTTGTCATCAGTCACCAACCACAGGTTTGTTTTTCCTTTCCTTTTCCACTTGGAAAAGTGTGAAAGCTAGCTCATTCATTCCTTCCTTGGAAATGTACATGCAATGGACAACAAGATAAACAAACCCTATCCACTCTTACTTGCTTGACCTAATGGGAAAAATTGGAGCCGTGGTAGCTTAGCTTTGACATATTAACCAGTTTATGCCATCATCGACTCTCGACTTATATATATAACTTTACTTAGGTATGGATATCCGCACCTAAGAAAAAAGGTACGAATTTTCAGTTTTGACCGACTTTTCGATCATATTTTCACATCTTAACCGTTCAGTTTTTAGGTCCTAGTGTATAGATCAACTCTGCAAAATTTTATCCAAATTGGTGATCATTAAGGCATCCAAAACTTCAATTTACACGAAATAACCTAATCTGCCGAACAGGAACCGTTCGTGTACATTGTTGTAAATTGCTGTTTTGGATGCTTTAACGATCACCAATTTGGCTGAAATTTTGCAGAGGTGATCTATACATTAGAGCCTAAATACTGAACGGTTAAGATGTGAAAATATGATCGAAAAGTGGGTCAAAACCTAAAATCCGTACCTAAGAAAAACTGCGGACGTCCGCAGTGGAGAAGGGCTATATATATATATATATATATATATATATATATATATATATATCTTTCAAACTATTTGGTAATTGGTAGTGATCACTAGTCAAACATGTACAACTCGATCACTTTAAATTTCTGATCCATGAGCATTAATCAATATAACATAAATTTAGTCGCTTGCTATGGATCTGGTACATATAATATCATAATAATTTTTCTTTTGAATTTTGGGTAACTTTTTGATTAGATTTTTATCAAAATGAATTTCATTGGGACTCGGATTGCTAGGAATAACATGGATTTCAGTTGAAGCTCCTTGCCTCGTGTACAGTGATGTAGCCAGAAATATGAACTAGACGATTCAAATAATAACTGTTAATGTCTGAGATTTAGTGGTGACTAAATCTTGTTAACGCTGGTCCAAGTCTGGATCACTGCTAAGAAGGCTGCAGCGCTACAGCTACATGTCAAATGAAATACAAAGGGTGTCAGAGGGAGATCACGGTTGGCGGTCTTCTCTTCTCCGATGCCTAAGTTAGTCAATTTATTTATGTTGACAGAATAACGTTAGGTTAGTAAAAGCGTAGTTAATGAGAAGAGAGGAGTAGACCTTTTATATGTGAGGAAGAGACTGATCTCTTCCTTGTTTTCGATGTGGGACTGATGTGTTTCTATTCCCAGCTTCTGATACTTCAGCGAGGTGGTCTTGGCGCGGCGCGGCGCGTCAGCGGTGATCTTTATCTAGCTGAGCCTCAGGTAACAGCCCGTCTGGCAGTGTTTCTGTGGGTCACACCCTTGATGGCTGTTGGTATCCCTAGTGGTAGCATGAGCGTGGCTCATTGTAGCTAATTATGGTTTAGGCAAATTGACAGGACCCGCCCCGAATTTCACCCTGAAATCCGAGGTGGCTCTGTGGGGCCCACCTTAGGAATAACTCTACCAAAAATTCAGCAGAGTCACCCCTAAAATGGACTACCCAAAAACCTATAAATAACACATTCACACTTCTAATAAAACCATCCTTATTCTTCTGGAGCCACCCTGCTCCCCAAATCACAACAACTCCACAATTTACAACTAAAATACGAATCATACAATATTTATCCCACAGGTTATCAGAGCAATCTAAAAGAGAAAGAGAAAATAAAATACAGGTAGGTTCCACAGTTAACCTACAATGAAGACAACAGCAGCAGATGCTATGCCTCGAATCCTACTATGCCGAACCAGCTACTCTGCAGACTGGGCATTTGAAAACGAAGGGCCCAGGGGAAAAGTATATAAAAACGTTAGCGTGAGTGGACAAAAATAAGTAATTGTAAGGAGAAAATAAATTTATACTTTCCCGCACATATCTTCTTAAAAACCCGATGCATGCAGCAATTTAAAGAAACACAGTAACTTTAGTTCAGCTCAAGAAAACCGACTAGCCCCGCTAGTCACAACCGAGCAAAGGAAAGAATTCCGATACTCAAGAAAATAAGACCAGCCCCTCTGGTTAGGGAAATCGAACTAGCCCCGCTAGTCAAAATAATAAAATAATATATAAAGAAGAAGTACCACCATACGATAGAAGGGAGCCTCTCGGCTCGGGTCGGAGTGTCCCACACTCTGGAGCATCCCATGCTCTGCTCTACTCACCCACGAACACATAGTAAGCAGGGAGGAGTACTAATAGGCTAGCTAGCAATAAAATATATCGACCCAGGTATGGTGGGTAAAAGCCATACGAAAATCGAAAATCAGTAAGACATCCCCAATGTCTTACAAGAAAAGAAATTTAGTCCAGCGACGTGACCCCGCACGCAAATATAAATTCGGAATCATAAACCAATAAACGAAAATCAAATAAGTTCCTAAGTTCCGATGAAAAATCCCATTTTCAAGGATTCCTCGGAAAAAGCAAATCCGCTAATAAATAATACTTTCATTTCCGGAAATAATCTCGGAAAACAACTCGTCGAAAATTATTTCAGATAACAAATTTAAAATGGAGCATAACAAATTCCAATCCGAAATTCGAACGATAAATAATTCCACAATTAAAAATCAGATAATATGCTCGATAAATTAAAACAATAATTTAAATTACTAATCCATTTCCCAAAACAAAATCAATAATCAATATCAATTTCCCGAAAGTAAAATATAATAATATGTTCATTAATTAAGTAAATACTTATTTCGGAAAATCAATTGCATGCATCAATATTTAGAAAACCAAAAGTCCACTCACAGTATACGGCTAACGTGGTATCCAAGCGTAAGGATCCTCGTCGAGTGATGAGTCGGTACCTCGTCCGGTACATAATTATTCGTAACTAACAATTACCGGACGGAAGAAAATAATGTTACGATAAACAATAATTAAATCCTAAACCCATAACCTCAATTCCTCCAATTCTCTTCTACAACCAACCAAACTTCACCAACACCGCCCAATCGTCAAATTCAGACTTTACAACAATTATGGAGAAAATCCGACAATCGGATTCACGATTAACATTAATCGAAATCCAAATCTTTATAAATTTATAACCGATTCAAAACTCCACCAATCCTCACCAAACTTCATATACAAGTTCTAGGATAATTATAGGATTTAACTAGTCAGAAATTGGAATTAAGCAGTTACCCTAGCCACCGCTACCGCCGCCCACAATGGCGGCGCCGCCACCAAAATCACCAGCTCCAATGGCCACCAAATTTTGGCAGCAGCACCTTCTCAACACACCCATTAATTCTCCCAACTATGACCAAGTGAGAAAATGAGTAGAAGTACCTCAACAATTAAGGAGAAGTTTGTACCCGAATCGTGAATAGTAACCCGAAATTTCAAATCTTCAATTCCTCCTCTACACTGCAAATCGTGGCTCAAGGCTAGGGGGGAAATGATCCTTGGCAAAAACCCGACATTCGACGCTGGTTTGGTGGCCGGAAATGGCTGGAATCGCCGGAAATCGACGAAACACCCAAACTGCTACAGTGAACTTCAAAGCTTAAATCCGAATTCCACGGGCGGAGCCACCGCAAAATACCACCACAGGCGCCTAGAGGGAGAGGAGGCGAGTCCAAAGATGCTGGCTTTACGTCGTCAGGTGGCCGGAGAAGGAAGAAGGCCGGAGTTGCAGAGAAGGCCGAAGAGAGAAGAAAGAAAGAAAAAAAAACGCGCGGGGGGGGGGGGGGGGGAGGGGGGGGGGGGAGGAGGAGAGAGAGAGAAAAGAAAAGTTACCGGCCCCAACAGTAAAAATTCAAATTTATACTTTTTACCATGAACAGTAACTTTAATATTTCGCTTATAACTTTCGCATACGAACTCCGATTTTTACGAACCACATATGCACGCGCTTGGTTTAACGTCCTCTACAACTTTCATGAAGAACATTTTTTCAAATTTTGACCCGAACAAAAAGTCAATTTTTTAGGGCCACTAAAAGTATCGAAACAAAGTAAAAATGAAATTAGTTATCATTTACCGTCTAAATGACTAGTAAACGGGTAAATTTAGGTTCGGGACGTTACAATCTCCCCTCCTTATAAAAATTTCGTCCTCGAAATTCACACGAACGACTAAAGGCTTAGTTAAACCAATTCTACTGGTTACGCGTTCCCCGGTGAAACAATATAAGGAAATAACTCAAGGGAAAGAATGTCATACCGTCATGAGTATCTGGAGGAACGTGATTCTCCTGCTGAGACATGGCATGAAGTCTCGTCTGAGTCGCTGGACGTTCACGACGACCACTACCTCGTTGAGTGCTGCCCCTGGCAGAACTAGTGGGAGTGCCGCTCCTGGTAGAATTAGTGGGAGTGCCGCTAGATGAACCTCCTGATACGTGACTAGAACCCTGACCGACGTCCGGAGTAACACCATGAGTCAATGTAGGGCAATCCCTCCTATAATGACCCGGCTGTCCACACTGATAACACGTCACATTCCTCGTCTGACGCTGGGGATAATCACTCCCAGTATGGAACCTCCCTGAGGTACCACCATACTGACTCGTGCCGTCACTGAACTGCCACTCAGACTGACCAACTCCCATATTAAGTCCTCCAAAATCCGATAGGGTGGTTGAATCCGAACTGACACGTCTACTACCTCCAGAAGATCCTGAACCAGAAGTGGAAGCAGCTCTCTTGGATGGACCCTGGCTAGGGCCACCCGCATCTCGAGGTCGAACACCAGACAAAAACATAGTCTCGAGTCTCAAAGCAGCATTAACCACCTGATGGTAAGTATAGAATGGTACGGCTGTCAACTGCAGACGATAATCACCCCCCAATCCTTCAATAAACCTATAGATCTGCTCCTCCTCAGTGCCTACCAAATCTGGCACAAACTGGGCTAGCTGAGTGAACCGCTGCTCAAACTCCGTCACGGTCTTGTCCCCTTTCTCTAGATGTAAGAACTCATACTTCATCCTGTCACGAATAGCTGTGCCATAGTACCGCCTATTAAAATGTACCTTAAACTGTTCCCAAGTCGTCGGACCAACATTTCCTGGTTCCCTACTAGTCATGTCCCACCAATCATAAGCAACACCGTCGAGAAAGTCTACTGCCAAGCCCACTTTACGGTCATCCGGAAAATTTATCTGAGTAAAAACTCTCTCCATTTTGTTCAGCCAATTCTGAGCGTCCATAGCATCAGGAGCATGGGAGAAACTATACGCTCCATGTCTCCTCGCTCGCTCCATGGTAAAATCAGTTCTGGAGCCAGGAAGCGCTGCAGTCAACTGCTGGACAATATGTCCCAAGGCGTTCGCTAATCCTTCAGGAACCATCCCATCTCCTGAAGCGGGAGGAGTCTCCCTGCGGTTTCGGCGTCTAGGAGGCATAGCACCTGAAGAAAAGAAGGATAATAAAGCTCAAGAATCAGGACATTAACCTATCTACTTTACCTACCGAATGACTACACTAGCACCGAAGAGTATATGATGGGGATCCGCCGCGGTCGGGCCATCACTCGGAAGGTACTAGGTGTCACTAAGCACATAAAGTAGTAGGAAGGAAAGAAGTCTACAGAACCTAACAACCTAATGCTCTGATACCAAATTGACAGGACCCGCCCCGAATTTCACCCTGAAATCCGAGGTGGCCCTGTGGGGCCCACCTTAGGAATAACTCTACCAAAAATTCAGCAGAGTCACCCCTAAAATGGACTACCCAAAAACCTATAAATAACACATTCACACTTCTAATAAAACCATCCTTATTCTTCTGGAGCCACCCTGCTCCCCAAATCACAACAACTCCACAATTTACAACTAAAATACGAATCATACAACATTTATCCCACAGGTTATCAGAGCAATCTAAAAGAGAAAGAGAAAATAAAATACAGGTAGGTTCCACAGTTAACCTACAATGAAGACAACAGCAGCAGATGCTATGCCTCGAATCCTACTATGCCGAACCAGCTACTCTGCAGACTGGGCATTTGAAAACGAAGGGCCCAGGGGAAAAGTATATAAAAACGTTAGCGTGAGTGGACAAAAATAAGTAATTGTAAGGAGAAAATAAATTTATACTTTCCCGCACATATCTTCTTAAAAACCCGATGCATGCAGCAATTTAAAGAAACACAGTAACTTTAGTTCAGCTCAAGAAAACCGACTAGCCCCGCTAGTCACAACCGAGCAAAGGAAAGAATTCCGATACTCAAGAAAATAAGACCAGCCCCTCTGGTTAGGGAAATCGAACTAGCCCCGCTAGTCAAAATAATAAAATAATATATAAAGAAGAAGTACCACCATACGATAGAAGGGAGCCTCTCGGCTCGGGTCGGAGTGTCCCACACTCTGGAGCATCCCATGCTCTGCTCTACTCACCCACGAACACATAGTAAGCAGGGAGGAGTACTAATAGGCTAGCTAGCAATAAAATATATCGACCCAGGTATGGTGGGTAAAAGCCATACGAAAATCGAAAATCAGTAAGACATCCCCAATGTCTTACAAGAAAAGAAATTTAGTCCAGCGACGTGACCCCGCACGCAAATATAAATTCGGAATCATAAACCAATAAACGAAAATCAAATAAGTTCCTAAGTTCCGATGAAAAATCCCATTTTCAAGGATTCCTCGGAAAAAGCAAATCCGCTAATAAATAATACTTTCATTTCCGGAAATAATCTCGGAAAACAACTCGTCGAAAATTATTTCAGATAACAAATTTAAAATGGAGCATAACAAATTCCAATCCGAAATTCGAACGATAAATAATTCCACAATTAAAAATCAGATAATATGCTCGATAAATTAAAACAATAATTTAAATTACTAATCCATTTCCCAAAACAAAATCAATAATCAATATCAATTTCCCGAAAGTAAAATATAATAATATGTTCATTAATTAAGTAAATACTTATTTCGGAAAATCAATTGCATGCATCAATATTTAGAAAACCAAAAGTCCACTCACAGTATACGGCTAACGTGGTATCCAAGCGTAAGGATCCTCGTCGAGTGATGAGTCGGTACCTCGTCCGGTACATAATTATTCGTAACTAACAATTACCGGACGGAAGAAAATAATGTTACGATAAACAATAATTAAATCCTAAACCCATAACCTCAATTCCTCCAATTCTCTTCTACAACCAACCAAACTTCACCAACACCGCCCAATCGTCAAATTCAGACTTTACAACAATTATGGAGAAAATCCGACAATCGGATTCACGATTAACATTAATCGAAATCCAAATCTTTATAAATTTATAACCGATTCAAAACTCCACCAATCCTCACCAAACTTCATATACAAGTTCTAGGATAATTATAGGATTTAACTAGTCAGAAATTGGAATTAAGCAGTTACCCTAGCCACCGCTACCGCCGCCCACAATGGCGGCGCCGCCACCAAAATCACCAGCTCCAATGGCCACCAAATTTTGGCAGCAGCACCTTCTCAACACACCCATTAATTCTCCCAACTATGACCAAGTGAGAAAATGAGTAGAAGTACCTCAACAATTAAGGAGAAGTTTGTACCCGAATCGTGAATAGTAACCCGAAATTTCAAATCTTCAATTCCTCCTCTACACTGCAAATCGTGGCTCAAGGCTAGGGGGGAAATGATCCTTGGCAAAAACCCGACCTTCGACGCTGGTTTGGTGGCCGGAAATGGCTGGAATCGCCGGAAATCGACGAAACACCCAAACTGCTACAGTGAACTTCAAAGCTTAAATCCGAGTTCCACGGGCGGAGCCACCGCAAAATACCACCACAGGCGCCTAGAGGGAGAGGAGGCGAGTCCAAAGATGCTGGCTTTACAGGTGGCCGGAGAAGGAAGAAGGCCGGAGTTGCAGAGAAGGCCGAAGAGAGAAGAAAGAAAGAAAAAAAAACGCGCGGGGGGGGGGGGGGGGGGGGGGGGAGGAGAGAGAGAGAAAAGAAAAGTTACCGGCCCCAACAGTAAAAATTCAAATTTATACTTTTTATCATGAACAGTAACTTTAATATTTCGCTTATAACTTTCGCATACGAACTCCGATTTTTACGAATCACATATGCACGCGCTTGGTTTAACGTCCTCTACAACTTTCATGAAGAACATTTTTTCAAATTTTGACCCGAACAAAAAGTCAATTTTTTAGGGCCACTAAAAGTATCGAAACAAAGTAAAAATGAAATTAGTTATCATTTACCGTCCAAATGACTAGTAAACAGGTAAATTTAGGTTCGGGACGTTACACAAATGCTCATGTAAGTACAAGTCCCCAGTCAAGGAGGGATATCTTGGTTGGGGAATTGCCTAGAAGTTTTTGAAGCGGTTACTTCTGCTAGTCTTGCCGAACATAATTAGCGTCACTGCGTTGTTAACCATGAATTTGTTATGAGTAAACGCTTTAAACTCTTTCGGGTGGACCCCTACTAGGTCCCCCACGGAGTCCCCCACTCCCCGGCTATAAAAAAGAAAAGAAAAATAATAGATAATGATTTATTTTTTAGGACTCATCTCAACCATTAATAGTTATTAAATTTAATGGACAGGATTTGGAGTTTTTTTTTTGTTTTTTTTTAAAGCCAAAATACTAGTTACTACCATGTGGTTTAGGTCCAAAATCAATTCAGTCCATGGACTTCTAATTTCATCAAAAACACCCCTGCACTTTCAATTTTGATATAATAAATCCAATTCGTTAATATTCTGTTATGGGTTCAATTTATAGTTTGATTATTTGTTAAAAAACTATTTATTTTTAATAGTATGACTCACTCTTAAATTGACTAGAGGTGGCCTGCAGACACCACATCATAAAATATATGCTATATATGAGCCACATTAACAAGTTAAATGACTCAATTGTCTGAAAACTAACAAATTGGACCTATTAGATCAAAATTGAAAATGCATGGGTGTTTTTGATGAAATTAGAAGTTCATGGTGGCCTGGTTTACCGAGGTTTCGGTCACTGGGAAAGTTGGAAACCCTACAGGTAAGTATCTCTCAGTTGAATTGATTTTGGACACAAACTACAGGGTAGTAATCTGATTTAGCCATTTTTTTTTCTTTTTTTTTTTGACAAAAATGAGGTCAGAATTTTATTGTACTTTTGAAAATATTACATGGAAATAGCTTTAGCTGCAAAAGCAGCTAACAAGAAAGAAGGGGAAGAAGAAAAGTAAAAAAATTCTTGCACTGCAGTACACGCTTGTGCTGCCATAAGGTGTGCAACCTTATAGCACTTCTGTTGATATGAACTATCTGCAAATTAGATTGCTCTTGCAACAGTAGGCTTAAATCCTTGTATAGTCTACCTAACACAGATGTGTTGCCTCCATTCATCACAGTTAATTGCCGCTGCAGTGTCTGACAATCTGTTTCTAAAATAGCTAGAACAATAGCATTTTCAACTGCAAAGTGTACAATCATAACATGAGCTAACAGTTCTGCATGTTCAGGTGATAGTAATCCAACCAACGGTCGACCTCCACCAGCAAGGAATGAACCTTGATCATCCCTAATAACAAACCCAACACCTCCATTCCTTGTCATGTGATTATATGAACCATCGACATTGATTTTGCACCACCCCATAGGAGGAACAGACCAACGAACCACTCTTGCAGAACGGTCCACACCAACCTTTAAATTATAAAATTGGAAAGCATTCAATCTAGTCATGGACATAAGCAGCACATCACATGCAGTAGACATTTTTGCTCCCAAACCATACTGTTACATTCCTTCCATATACCCCACATAAGAAATACCAAATCTCTCAAATCCTTCGAAGCTAGGTCATGAACACAAAGGCTAGCTAAACCAATCAAACAAAGTGCAATTAACTGTATTAGGATTAAAGCACACTTGATTTAGAACTCTATTAGACTGCAGCAGTTGCTTAGTGTAAGAAGCCTAAGCTGGATCAAGAAAGGGCAGTCTCTACATAAGTGTAATGTTGTCTCCAATGCTGCAGGGCAGAGAACACAAACTTGGGAATCCAACACTACCCTCTTAGCAACTAATCTCTCCATGGAAGGCAATATATTATGACAAACTCTCTAGATATACGCCTTAGCAGAATTAGGTATAGAAACCTTCCAAAGCTTTTTTTCAAAAATTAACACCAACCGATAACTGAAATGGATCGACTTCTGGAAGTAGAATTGGAAAAATCAAAAATATAAGCTATTTTAACAGTATATTTGCCATTTTTCTTCAACCTCCATATATACAACTCTATCTTCAACAACTCTTATGCTCAAAGGAAGACTCAAGATAGCCTCTGACTCATCTAAAGGAAATAGACGACGAACCAAAGCAGTATTCCATAATCCGGCCTCAGTAAGAAGGTCACTTACAAAGCTAACTTCTTCCGCTACCGCATTGTTCATTGATAGTTTATAGTCCAACAACCCTGGAAGCCAACAATCAGATCAAATTGGAGTATAATCCTAACTATAATTTAGGTTACCACAGATCCGCCCCCGAAAAAAAAAATTCCCACAATTTGTAGCTTCTCATTTCTATTCAACAATAATATCACTACTATTACAAAAACCATCTGGGATTGAGATACATAAAACTGCTTGGAAGTTGAGACTTATTCCAGCCTTGATTTACTCCATCTTTTCTTCTTTATAAATCACCACATCAAACGAGTAATTATGAGTTTCCTGGAGGATATAATTCAAAAGTAAGACGACATAAAGCTAAAAGGATTTTATATTACTAGGGTTTAATTTATATCAAATGCTCCACAAGATGCTCAAAAACAACCACAATTTAATGCATCTAATGCGGCAGTGCCATACAAACAATAAAAATTCATGTAAGAGACTGATATAACAGAAAGTTTCACATAAGACTTTGGTTAGATGGCATCATATCAATCAATAAAGGAGCAATAGATGCTTTACCTATCAGATTGATCCAGAAGAGAGCTTATGCTACTACTTTTTTAGGGCATTTTTCTTTGTCTTTTCAACCTCCATCTTAAGGTTGAAAGTACCTAGAAGAAAATAAAATTTGCAAGTAGCATCAAATTCTCAAATAAAAATAATGATTGAATGATTTATTCATTTATTGAAGTCATACTAAGTCGGAGATTATGAGTTGTACAAGTGCAACAAGAGTGATAATAAGTGGTCCTTAGAGTTTGTAAAAGAACATATGGTGCACTCCAATACAATGCACATACAGGCCAAATGCATAGAGTTATGATTCATTCACACATTTGGGTTATGCATTAACAATGTCCCACATCTATTGAAAATGAAAATGGAGGCATAACAGCACCAATGGGGAAAAATTGTAAAGCAGCAATATTGATTAGTTATTGGCTAATCAGCTTAAGATGCAGAACAAGCCAAAATGCCAAGGAGGATCCTCAAAAATAGTAGATTTATATCCTTTCTGGTTAATACTTAATAGTGCATATAAGGAATATGAATATCTATGAACATCACATATTCTGGTTAAAGAATTCAATCCACTAACAAAAGGCTAAATAAAGAGGAATATTAAATTTGCACCACAAGCATGTTTTTTCATTTTTGAACATTTAGTTTGGACTTGATCTTGAGTTACCTGCCGTATGTCTTCTCTTGCAAGCATCAACAAACAGCTTGCGTGTGCATGATTTCCTAATAGTAGTCGGGACTTACTTGACAAACGAGAACTGTATTAATTGAATGTCAACATGGTTAGCATGGTAATTGGAATCAATGTTTGAAATTGAGTATGCGTTTCGCCCTAAATTCATTCTCAGCATGTCTAATGGCAAAGGATACTACTAGGAACAACCAATTAACTATACATTTATTATTTTTAGGATGCATTTCAGATCTTGATGGAACTCAATCCAAGTGAAGTACTACAGTCTCAAAACACACATCACATTGTACGTAACTATAAATCTCAATGAAAATATGAAACCAAACCCATGTTTTAATTGACGCCATTTAAGAATGATGAACTTAAAACAAAAACAAGGTAGTCCTAGCCAAAAAAGGAAAAAAATTATAAAGATAAACCAAATAACATTTATGACAGCAACACTAATCATATGTGAGCATATAAACTTCCCCATTATCTCAAGCACCAACTTTTTTCAAGTGCCCCAATTCTAAAATCCAAACAATCTTTCATGATGATGACTACAACTCTACAAGTGCAACCAACCATAAGATGAGACAACATCCAGGTATTTAGATGGTAAAATCTCAACCATAAGATGAGACAAGATAATCCAAGTAATCAAATAACAAACTGCAAAAGCCCAGAATCGTTCGCAATGAACTAAAATTAAAGTGAATTATTAGAAACCCTTAAATTTGAAATTAGACTTAAATAATATTAGAATAAATACTTGTTACTCTATGACTTTGCTCCATAAAACAGTTTAATCCAAAATTTTAAAATTAAACAGTTTAGTCTTTATTCTCTTTAATTCTCACACAGCATGTCCTAAAATGACTATTATACCCTCACTTCCTTTTTTTTATTTTTTTATTTTTCACCTTTTTTATTTTTATTTTTTTTGCTCCTCTCTCTCTCTCTCTCTCAGAATCCCCAACCCACTATTGAATGTATGACTCCCACTTAACCAGAAAAAAAAAAATAATAATCCAATCCAAATCCAATTCCCCAATCCTCCTTCGATCAAACCCTCGAGAATTCTGCAATGTCGGAGATGGCGAACACCGACTATGAGGAGATCGACGAAGTCCGCATGACGTGGAAGGTGTGGCCACCCACTCGCCGCCTACATTACCCCAATCCGCTTCCACAACGACATCCCCACTCTCCCCTACGTGTCTATGCGCTGCAAGACTTGCTCCGCCGTCCTTAACCCCTTCTCGCGTGTCGACTTCAACTCCAAGATCTGGATCTGGCCTTTCTGCTACCAGCGCAACCACTTCCCTTCCCACATTTCCCTAATTTCTGAGACCAACCTCCCCGGTGAGCTCTCCCCTAGTACACAATCGTCTAGTACTCCCTCCCCTTCGATTCGACTCCACACTCGCTGCCGGCGCCGATCTTCGTCTTCATGCCCGACATGTGTATGATCGAGGAGGAGATGGGCTATGTCAAATCTGCGCTGAAACAGGTGATTGTGTTGCTGCCTAAGAATGCTTTGGTTGGGTTCATCTCATTCGGGATTCAAGTACAGGTGCATGAATTGGGGTTCGCCGAAGTGAGCAAGGTCTATGTGTTTAGGGGGGAATAAGGAGATTTCCAAAGATCAAATGTGGGAGCAATTAGACCAGCCAAAGGGCGTATAACCAGCCAGCAGGGAGGGGGAAGGGAGAGAGAGGGAGGGAGAGAGAGGCAGAAAAAATTACAATATAAAAGGGAGATAAATAAAAAAAGGAAGTGAGGGTATAATAGTCATTTTAGGACATGTTGTGTGAAAATTAGATAGAATAAGAACTAAACTATTTAATTTTAAAATTTTAGATTAAACTATTTTATGAAGCAAAGTATATGGAGTAATATGTATTTAGTCAAATAATATTATTTCTTCTATATCAACATCAAAGCATTGTAAATCAAAAGAAAAGCAAAAGCAACAATTAATAAAGGGTGAGAGAGAAAAAGGGGCTTGGAGAAACAATGTTTAGTAGAGAGACAAAGATAAAAAGCTAAAATACATGTAATTTTAGCTCCCAAATTCTCTCGAGACAAACCCGGTTACAGATCCGACCCAAAACCTCCGACCACCCCAGACCGCAAGATCGGTCCCATCTAGACTTCGTCTTCCTCACCTTCAAGCCTGTGGTGGTGGTGGTTCAGAACGAATCATCGAAGACGAAGGAGTTTTGAAGAGAATTGTACGGCAACCGACCCATTTTTAACACCCGGTCGCCACCATTTTTAATGATAACAGTTGGGTTTTGAAGCTCCTTGTACGTACAACTGTAATAACCGCAATTTCCATTTTAATTTCGTGTAATTGTGTGGAACGAATATTGTACAATTTCACGAACGTTGCCTGAAATATTTCATTTTTAGAATTATCGAAGTTCCAAAACAATTGTTTTAATGAAAAGCTTGAAATGCTCGATTCAAGAAATCGACTTTTTATACGTGCCAAATTTGGGAATTGGTTTTAATGAAAAGCTTGAAATGTTCGATTCAAGAAATCGACTTTTTATACGTGCCAAATTTGGGAAAACTTTCTTCAAGAAAGTTGTAGAGCTCGTCAATACGAGTCTGTTTTGGATTAAATACCTATTTTGGAAATTTCTTCTAAATGCGATAACTAAATCAGAAAAAATCTGATCTTTGTGTTCCCCATATACAGACTCGTATCGACGAGCTCTACAACTTTCATGAATAAAGTTTTCTCAAATTTTTCACGTATAAAAAGTCGATTTATTGAATCGAACATTTCGAGTTTTTCGTTAAAACAATTGTTTCGGAACTTCGATAATTCTAAAAATGAAATATTTCAAACAACATTCGTGAAATTGTATAATATTCGTTCCACACAAGTACACTAAATTAAAATGGAAATTGCGGTTATTACAATCTACCCCCCTTAAAGGAATTTCGTCCCGAATTCAAGTATCCAATTCCCCAAGGAGCTGTGGATACCTCACTCTCATGTCAGACTATAACTCCCATGACGCATCACCCTCCTCATGATGACTCCACAACACCTTCACAAGGTCAACTTCCTTCCTACGAAGCCTCTTCGTAGACCTATCCAAGATACGAACAGGTTCCACCACAAAGGTCACATCCGTGTTCACACTGATAGTACTATGATCAATCACGTGGGACTCATCTCATACATACTTCCTGAGCATAGACACATGAAAGACATTATGGACACCAAACATGCTAACAGGTAAAGCAAGACGATATGCCAAGTTCCCAACCCTTTCTAAAATCTCAAAGGGTCCCACATACCTTGGAGCAAGTTTTCCCTTCTTGCCAAATCTCACCACACCTTTCATAGATGAGATTTTCAAGAACGCATGATCACCTGCCTCAAACTCTACAGATCTCCTCTTCAAGTCAGCATAACTCTCTTGTCTACTCTGAGCGGTCAGGATCCTGTCTCGAATAGTAGTGATCTTCTCTATAGTCTCCTGAACAAGTGCAGAACCCAAAAGTCCTTTCTCTCCAACTTCCGCCCAACAGATAAGGGTCCTACATGGCCTACCATAAAGAGCCTCATATGGTGCCATACCAATACTTGAGTGATAGTTGTTGTTGTAAGCGAACTCTACCAATGGTAGATGATCCGCCCAACTTCCCTTAAAGTCCAGAACACAAGCTCTAAGCATATCCTCCATCACTTGATTCAAAGCATTGTAAATCAAAAGAAAAGCAAAAGCAACAATTAATAAAGGGTGAGAGAGAAAGAGGGGCTTGGAGAAACAATGTTTAGTAGAGAGACAAAGATAAAAAGCTAAAATACAAGTAATTTTAGCTCCCAAATTCTCTCGAGACAAACCCGGTTACAGATCCGACCCAAAACCAAAACCTTCGACCACCCCAGACCGCAAGATCGGTCCCATCTAGACTTCGTCTTCCTCACCTTCAAGCCTGTGGTGGTGGTGGTTCAGAACGAATCATCGAAGACGAAGGAGTTTTGAAGAGAATTGTGCGGCAACCGACCCATTTTTAACACCCGGTCGCCACCATTTTTAATGATAACAGTTGGGTTTTGAAGCTCCTTGTACGTACAACTGTAATAACCGTAATTTCCATTTTAATTTCGTGTAATTGTGTGGAACGAATATTGTACAATTTCACGAACGTTACCTGAAATATTTCATTTTTTGAATTATCGAAGTTCCAAAACAATTGTTTTAATGAAAAGCTTGAAATGCTCGATTCAAGAAATCGACTTTTTATACGTGCCAAATTTGGGAATTGGTTTTAATGAAAAGCTCGAAATGTTCGATTCAAGAAATCGACTTTTTATACGTGCCAAATTTGGGAAAACTTTCTTCAAGAAAGTTGTAGAGCTCGTCAATACGAGTCTGTACATATGTGGAACACAAAGATCGGATTTTTTCTGATTTAGTTATCGCATTTAGAAGAAATTCTAAAACATACTTAAACTACCATCCAACGGTCGGATTCTAAATTATAAGAAAATCCGACGGACGGATTCTCACGAATCGCCTCCCTAATCACCGTTTTGCAATTATGCTAAGATTCAGCAGTCGAATCTTCGCCCATGACCACACAAAGCCACTGGGACAGTTATATGATCATCATATCAAAACTACAAGTCCATCGGACGGTCCTAACTTCACATATCACAAATCTAAGGATCGAAATCAATCGAAATCAAAAAATTCATAACTAAATCAAACAATATCCGAAAAATACGTATAATATGCCGAAATGATCATTTTGAAATGTAGAATCTTAAAATGTATAGAAACTATATTTTTAACCCCCGGAGGTAGCCAGAAAAGGCCGCCGGAGTTAGTTGCAGAGCCACCGCCGACCACCACCAATGGTGTCAGGGCTGGGCTACTCCCCTTCGTTTCATCGTTTTGAGCAACTTTTATCACTAACACGAGATCAGAAAATAATGGAAAGAGGTCGAAATGTACCAAAATAGTCACGGTGGCCGGAAAATTTCCAGAATCTTGCGAGCTTGAGTTCGATATAAAAACTTCCACCAATGGCTTCGATTCCTTCTGGAGAGTTGTTCAGCAACTCAAGGCGAACTCCCCAGCTCAAGAATCACTTGAAACGAAGCTCTACAACTTGAGATATTCGGATCGAAAGTTCCGTTCGATCCAAAACGGGGCTGGCTTCCAGCCGCCACCACAGGCCATGCCGCCGTGTAAGGTTGCCTCTGGGTGTTTCAGGAGGTCGAGGCGAGCTTGAGGATGAAATTTGACAAGGATTGATGACTTGTAGCTCGAGATATCACCATTGGAACCAAATCGGGATCAAACCAAGCGGAGCTTGCCGCCGCCGCTGCCTGCCGTGTCGCTACTCAAGGCTGCCCCTGGCAGATGCGCAAGACCGAGATGAAGCCAAGGGAAGTGGTCTGGGGTCGTGAGGTGGACTAAAGAGGGAGAGAGAGGCAGGCGAATCCTTGCTCTGTTTTTGCTGGGTTTGGTCGTGCGAGATAGAGAAACAGTTTCCCAATGAGGAAGGAGGCCGGAAGGAAAAAAAAAAAAAAAAATTTCCAAAACAATTTAGGGTTTTTTGTTTAAATACCTGTTTTGGAAATTTCTTCTAAATCCGATAACTAAATCAGAAAAAATCCGATCTTTGTGTTCCGCATATGTACAGACTCGTATCGACGAGCTCTACAACTTTCATGAAGAAAGTTTTCCCAAATTTTGCACGTATAAAAAGTCGATTTCTTGAATCGAACATTTCGAGTTTTTCGTTAAAACAATTGTTTCGGAACTTCGAGAATTCTAAAAATGAAATATTTCAGACAACATTCGTGAAATTGTACAATATTCGTTCACACAGTTACACTAAATTAAAATGGAAATTGCGGTTATTACAATCTACCCCCCTTAAAGGAATTTCGTCCCGAAATTCAAGTATTCAATTCCCCAAGGAGCTGTGGATACCTCACTCTCATGTCAGACTCTAACTCCCATGACGCATCACCCTCGTCATGATGACTCCACAACACCTTCACAAGGTCAACTTCCTTCCTACGAAGCCTCTTCATAGACCTATCCAAGATACGAACAGGTTCCACCACAAAGGTCACATCCGTGTTCACACTGATAGTACTATGATCAATCACGTGGGACTCATCTCATACATACTTCCTGAGCATAGACACATGAAAGACATTATGGACACCAAACATGCTAACAGGTAAAGCAAGACGATATGCCAAGTTCCTAATCCTTTCTAAAATCTCAAAAGGTCTCACATACCTCGGCGCAAGTTTTCCCTTCTTGCCAAATCTCACCACACCTTTCATAGATGAGATTTACAAGAACACATGATCACCTACCTCAAACTCTACAGATCTCCTCTTCAAGTCAGCATAACTCTTCTGTCTACTCTGAGCGGTCAGGATCCTGTCTCGAATAGTAGTGATCTTCTCTATAGTCTCCTGAACAAGTGCAGAACCCAAAAGTCCTTTCTCTCCAACTTCCGCCCAACAGATAAGGGTCCTACATGGCCTACCATAAAGAGCCTCATATGGTGTCATACCAATACTTGAGTGATAGTTGTTGTTGTAAGCAAACTCTACCAAGGTAGATGATCCGCCCAACTTCCCTTGAAGTTCAGAACACAAGCTCTAAGCATATCCTCCATCACCTGATTCACTCTCTCTGTCTGTCCATCTGTCTATGGGTGAAATGCAGTGCTCATAGCTAAAGACATGCCAAAAGCCTTATGGAATCTACGCCAAAATTTCGATGTGAAACGAGCATCCCGATCAGAAACAATCGTAACAGGCACACCAGGAAGCTTCATTATTTCATTCACGTACAACTTACACAACGCATCCCCTGAGTAAGTTTTCGCCACAGGAAGGAAGTGTGCAGACTTCGTCAATCTGTCTACACTCACCCAAATCGAGTCATAACCCTGCCTGGACCTAGGCAATCCAGTCATAAAGTCCATGGAGATATCTTCCCATTTCCATACCGGAATTGGCAAGGGTTACAGCATTCCTGCGGGCCTCTGATGCTCTGTCTTCACTTCCTGACATGTAAGACACTTCGACACATGTTATGCCACATTCCTCTTCATTCCATACCACCAAAACTGTCTTCGTAGATCCATATACATTTTGGTACCCCCTGGACGTATCGTGTATCTAGATCTATGTGCTTCCCGCATGACCTCCTCTTTGAGGTTATCAACACTTGGGACATACAATCTTCCTTGAAATCTCAACCCTCCATCTGTCCCAACGGCCCCTCAAAAGGGCCCTCCACATTCGGATCAGCAGTCATCTCAGCAATCCTCGCCTGAGCGAACTCATCAAGCGTCTGACTCTGAATGATCCTGAAATTCAAGGTGGATTGTAAGGTGATACTACTGAGAAAGATTTCATGTCCAACTCCTGCAGGCATAAGATCAAATTTGGATGCAGCGTCCAACAAGAGCCACTCCTGTACCATAAGCGATGCCATGAGTACTCGGGGCTTCCTACTCAAAGCATATGCTACTAAGTTGGCCTTTCCGGGATGATACTCCAAAGTGAAATCATAATCTTTGATGAGCTCCATCCATCTCCTCTGCCTCATGTTCAACTCCTTTTGGGAGAACAGGTATTTCAAACTCTTATGATCAGAAAAGAGCTCTAATTTCTCACCATAAAGATAGTGTCTCCAAATCTTCAAAGCAAATACCACTGCGGCTAACTCTAGGTCATGAGTGGGGTAGTTTCGCTCACGAACCTTCAGTTGTCTAGAACCATAGGCAACCACACCACCATTCTGCATCAACACATACCCCAAACCCTGATGAGATGCATCGCTGTAAATGACTATCCCACCACCACTAGTAGGAATAGTCAACACCAGAGCTGTAGTCAATCTAGTCTTCAGCTCATTGAAAGTCTTCTCACACTCATCCAACCACACAAGCTGAGTGTCCTTCCTTGTCAATTTGGTCAAAGCCGAAGCAATACCAGAAAACTCTTCAATGCAACGCCTGTAATACCCTGCCAATCCAAGGAAGCTACGGATTTCTGTAACTCTAGTAGGGCGACTCCAACTCATCACTGCTTCAACCTTCAAAGGATCAAAGAAACTCAATCCTTCGAGACCACATGACCAAGGAACTTGGCTTCACTCTGCCAGAAATTGCACTTCTCAAACTTGGCAAATAATTTCTTCTCTCTCAACGTCTGTAGCACAATCCGCAAATGCTTCTCATGCTCATCTGACAACCTTGAATAAATCAAGATGTCGTCAATGGACACTACCACAAGCTGATCCAACTAAGGACTGAACGTGTGGTTCATCAAGTCCATGAATGCTGCAGGTGCATTAGTGGGACCAAAAGGCCTGACAAGGAACTCAAAATGTCCACACCTAGTCCTGAACGCCATCTTTAGGATATCCTCATCCCTCACCAGGGACATGAATGGACACAATCATTCTAAAACAATCAATCACAGCATGGTTCTAGGCTCAACCAATCCATACCCAAAATCACATCATATGTGTGATTCGGAATCACAATCAAAGATGCAGAGAACTCTCTGCCACCAATCCCAATACGGTAATCATCACAAAACATGCTAAGCTCAAGAGACACACCGAGAGGTGATGTAACACATAATGACCTAGTAAGAGGCATAGCAATCAAACCCAACACATCCACAACCGAACTAGATATGAAGGAGTGTGAGGCTCTTATATCAAACAGTACTCTAGCAAGATAGTGATAAACAGATAGAGTACCTTCCACCCCCGTGCTTGCCTAACCAATGGCAAAGACTCTAGCAGGTGCAGGTGGTAGCTGCCTCTGATGGTTTCCCTGCACTCTACCCTGATTTCGGGTACAATCCCTAGCCCGGTGCCCTGTCTGTCCACAGCTGTAGCATACCCTACCCCGTGGTTTCGTGCACGCACAAGAGATGTGGCCCGGCTCGCCATAGTTATAGCACTTCACTGGAGCTACTGGTGTTATCTATCTAATAGGCATAGCCTGAATGGAAGGAGCTATTGCTGCCCTAGCTGGGGCATGATGCTGGAACTGAGTCTTCAGTTTCTTCCAGAAACCACCCCTGAAGTCTCTGGACCTACTGCTTCCTGCCATTGCCTTTCCCTTGCCTTGGAAGTCTCTCTTAGCTGACTCCTTCTCTCTACAAATCAGGTTCTACTGCTCAATGATCTGTGCCTTAGCCAAGATTTCCGTCTTCGTGTTTAGTTCTAAGATGGCATCACGCTCAATCGAATGGCTCAACCCTCGCTGAAACTTCTTAGCCAAGTCTTCATCATCCATCTGCTTCACATGCTTGTACAGCCTGGAGAAATCTGCATCATACTCGATCACGGTCATCTTTCCCTGTACAAGTGTGAGGAATTCCCGTCCCAACCTTTCTTTCACAGCTGCTGGAGAGTACTTCTCTCTGAACAGCCTCTCGAAGCCATCCCATGTCAAGGTAGATATCTCAATACTCCTCTGTGTGGCATTCCACCACACTCTAGCCTCATCCTTCAGCATGAAAGCGGCTAGCTTTCTCTTATCAATCTCACTGCAGTCAAACAAATCAAAGTATGTCTGCAAATCCTGAATCCATCGATCTGCAACCATATGATCAGTGCCTCCCCCAAACTTGGTTACTCCCAAGCGGATAATTTCCTTCGCTAGCACTAACAAGCGAGCAAGATCATCAACCATGCCCACGGGCGGAATATGTTGATCATCATAAGGTGCCTCTACCTCCACCTCATATGCATCATCAACCAGAGGGGCCCTACCCCTACCTTGGCCTCTACCCCTACCACGAAGTCTACCTCAACCTCGACCTCTAGCTTCGTTCCCCTCAATCTCCATTACCTATTAAGCAGGGCATACTTGGTTAATACACGCATAACACTTAAACATGGCATAAGTCAAATGCAAGTCCATATTAACCAAGTAACTAAGCATACAAGACAACGCCTAAAGTTCTTATGACATGCTAACTTTCCTAGCCAACCTAACGCTCTCACATACCCAATGACATTGTCAATACCGAAGAGCACACGATGAGGATCCGCTGCAGACAGGCCATCACTTAGAAAGTATTGACATATCACCAAATATGTACCTTACGCTCTGATACCAAACTGTCATGCCCCGAATTTTAGAATAAAAATTCAAAATCCGAAACATGAATTACAATAACTCAAAATAATCATCCTGAAAATTTCTTTTTCTTAACAACTTCACCACACAATTTAATCTCAAATCCCGAATTTAGTCTCGGTTAATTATTACAACTCACTCAAAATTAAATTGTAAAGCACTATATGAGCATAACAAACCTCACAACTCAAATGAAAAACAAATAAATACTGCGACTCCTAAACTGCACGGTCGCCTCCTTGGTTATCCTGACTTGTAGGAATATCCGCTACACCATTTGAATAGTATACCGGGATAGCAACAACACAAAACCCGGTAAGCTTTTGAAATCTCGTATGAGTAAAAGAAAGAACGGTTATTTAATCAATTCATAATTGTTTTCACCCAAGACAACACCCAACACTTTCCACGTCCACAAGAACCAACCATCTCACAATCAGTCATCAAATCAACACAAAACTTAAACTCACATCTTTCTTCTCAAAACCGCGAAATCGTATTTATAAAAATACGGTTTTGACAGACTAGAGCTCTAACTGAATCGTAGCCCGTCACCTAGCCCAGGTTATGGTATCCGACATATTTATCTTTATCGTATTTCATCAATATATATATATTTACATATATACATATTTAGGACATTCGATACTCGTAGTTAATCTAGCCTCATTACCCGACAAAGGTTGTGGCATCTAACTCACTCAACCAATCGTATCCCATCATCCACCTAGGATTAGAGCATCCGATTCCCCCACACAGGTCACTACGTTGACCCTAAATCCATAATGAGCACAACAATATGTTTTCACACAATGAAATCAACTAATCCAAGATACACAATATTAATATGAAATTTAAGCACTTGAAATATAATCCAAATCATCATTCCAACTCAATCATATCATCATTTAACAACACAACACCCAATATATATATTCCACGTAAATAAATCATCCACTCAGGGATAACCACTAATACCATCTATAGTTCACACAAGAAAATCGTGAAATTCATGTGTTTTTAAAATCACATGAACTTGATTAAATACCGTCCATATATAATTAAAATTCATTTTACTTACATATGGACTGTAGTTGATCAAGTCCATGTGATTTTAAAAACAAATAAATTTCACGATTTTCTTGTGTGAACTATAGATGGTATTAGTGGTCATCCCTAAGTGGATGATTACGTGTGTATATATATATATTTACATAGAATATATATATTGGGTGATGTGTTGTTGAGTGATGATGTGATTGAGTTGGAGTGATGGTTTGGATTATATTTCAAATGCTTAAATTTCATATTAATATTGTGTATCTTGGATGAGTTGATTTCATTGTGTGAAAACATATTGTTGTGCTCATTATGGATTTAGGGTCAACGTAGTGACCGGTATGGGGGAATCGGATGCTCTAATCCTAGGTGGATGATGGGATACGATTGGTTGAGTGAGTTGGATGTCACAACCCTTGTCGGGTAATTAGGCTAGATTAAGTACGAGTATCGAACGTCCTAAATATGTATATATGTATATATATATATATATTGATGAAATACGAGAAAGATAAATATGTCAGATGCCATAACCTGGGCCAGATCGGCTACGATTCAGTTAGAGCTCTAGTCTGTCAAAACCGTATTTTTATAAATATGATGTCGGGGTCTTGAGAAGAAAGATGTGAGTTTAGGTTTTGTGTTGATTTGTTGATTTGATGACTGATTGTGAGATGGTTGGTTCTTGTGGACGTGGAAAGTGTTGGGTGTTGTCTTGTGTGAAAACAATTATGAATTGATTAAATAACTGTTCTTTCTTTTACTCATACGAGCTTTCAAAAGCTTACCAGGTTTTGTGTTGTTGCAATCCCGGTACACTATTCAAATGGTGTAGTGGATATTCCTACAGGTCAGGATAACCAAGGAGGCGACCGTACAGTTTAGGAGTCGCAGTATTTATTTGTTTTTCATTTGAGTTGTGAGGTTTGTTATGCTCATATAGAGCTTTACAATTTAATTTTGAGTGAGTTGTAATAATTAACCGAGACTAAATTCGGGATTTGAGATTAAATTGTGTGGTGAAGTTGTTAAGAAAAAGAAATTTTCAGGATGATTATTTTGAGTTGTGGTAATTCATGTTTCAGATTTTGAATTATTATTCTAAAATTCGGGGCGTGACAACAACAAACCCTCCAAGCACCTTGGATTTATTTGAAACTAGGAATGAGAATCGAAGCCTAGAAGATTTCGGGTTCCTGAAGTGTTCGAGGTAAATACCAGCTTCCTTGATTACATCTGGGCTTTGTGGTAGTTGTAAAACTTGTTGGGGATGTTGTAATGAACAAATTTTTATAGATCTTGCTACCCAATTTGGTGTTGAAGCCGGCGGCGCGTGGAGGCTATGCGGAGCCACTTGTGGCGGCACATAGGGGCGCATCTTGCCACTTCAGGCCTTCTGCTTTGGTCTATTAGGTATAGCGTAGCTTTAGAAACATGTAGATATGAATTTTGTTATGATTGGTGTACGTTTTAAAAATGATCGAAATTTCCCAAGCTTCGTGAGTGTGTTAATCATGATGATCCGACCATTAGATCGACCCCATTTTTCAATAGGTTGTTATAGTTATCGAGTCTACGTAACCTATGAAATTTGAGCTCGTTCCGATATGATTTCAAGATTTCGACAAACTATTGTTTAGAGGTTTCAGTTTTGTTATCGTCAATTTAATTTCGGTTCTCTAAATCAATTGCTCATGATTTTCATTTTGTATTGGATAACATATAAATCAAGCTCGAGGAGGAAATTCATCACAAGCTGTGATAGCCGAATTTCTATGAGTGGACATTTTCTTTTAAATACATTATGCTTGCAATACTATTTTTCAAATATTGATTTTTTTATACCTCATACCTCAGTTTACCAGTTTACTAGTCATTTGAATAGTAAATGACAACTATCTTTACTTTTACTTTCATTTAGAATCCTTAGGAGCTCCACAAGCTGACTTTTCATTTTGTTCATATTTTGAGAAAACTTCCTTCATGAAAGTTGTAGAAAACGATAAACCAAGTTTGTGGACACGTGGCACGCTAAAATCGAAATTCGTATACAGAGGTTATGATCTAAAAGTCAAAATTTACTGTTTTGAAAAACTTACTATAAATAGCAATTTACCTGAAGTAACTTTCTATTTTCGGAAAGTCACCCAAAAACCTAATATGAGATTTCGCTCTCGCAAACCCGAAAATCAACCCGACCCATATCGTGTCCAGCACTTTGAGCCGGCACTATCTCCATTGTCCGGCCACCTGATGGTACGCCACCGATACCATCTGAACCGCATCGTCTTCCTCTTCTTGGTAGCTTCGATCAATTCAAGGTGTGGAAAGAGTATTGGAGCAAAAACTGTATTGGTCGTCCTGTATCCTTGACCCGATCAAAATTCACAACTCCCACCATCTCTTCCAACTAAACCTATTGGGTTTTGAAGCTTTTAGGGTGCACATCAATCCCTCCAAACATCTTGATCGAATTTGAAGTGTGGAGCTGAAATCTAGCATTTGAAATTCTTGGGTTTTCTGATTTCTTTCAAGGGCGACAGGTACAACCATCACTCGACGAGGATTTCCACACTTGGTGGTTTTAGTCATATACTATGAGTTGACTTTTGTTTTAAATATAATTGCATGTGATTCTATTTTTCGGAAATAATATTTGTAACGTATTTACGGTGATTTTCTCGTGTTTGAATTAAATTTAGTTTACTTGACATTTTATGCGATTCGATGGTTATTTGAGATTATTAATTGATATATGATATTATAAAATTTAAAATATTTTGATACGAATTTTGCATCAGATTTGGACTATCGATTGATTAATGATTTATGAATTCTTTGGACCTCTTTGACTTAATTTATGATTTCGATAATATTTTGGATATTTGAATTGGTTTTGCTTTTGAGATTTTTCTATGATAGATTTCAAGTATGAAATGCGATGATTGATGAACTTTAATTTGGATTTGTCAATGCATTTGAAATATTTGGATTGATAAATGTTTTGGAATGTTGAGAACTAGGTTCATGGAACTATTATGAATAAGTGAGTTAATGTGTTATTTGATGTATTTTGATTGTTTATTGAACTGTGATTTATGTTGTTCGAGCCACTAGGAGAGAAAGGATGGACTAGTCATCTCCAGAATGAGGCACCGGGAGAGAGGGGATGTACTTGTGCCCGTCGAAATAGTTGTGGCTCGAAGAGAGAGGGGATGTACTGAAAGCCTAGATTGGATTATCATGTTTTGAGGTTTGTATGATGATGTATGCACGTCTGTTTGTGTTAACCCCATAGTCACTATTGTGCACTTGGGCAAGGATACTTTTTAGCCTTGATTTGTCGACTTCCTTTTCCGATAAATATGTTTTCGTAATTCTTGATTTAAAGTTTTTCTTATACTAAGGTGAATTGCATGCTTGGTTTTAAGAGCGTTTTTTTTTTTTTCAATAAATATGTTTTCGTAATTGTTGATTTAAAGCTTCTTTTTTTTCTTTCATTTTTTGAGGAGAAGACGTCAGAGTATATATTGATGTAGTCAATCAGTTTGTATACAAAGTGGCTACGAAGCCACTGATTTCTGTGGGTACAAACCCACTCCAATACAGATCAAAATCAGAACCTAATGCAAATCTCGCCAGCATATTGGCGACCTTATTTGCATTCCGACTAATATAGCTGAAATAAGAGCCATGAAGGCAAGGCTCCCCAACATAGTGGAAATATCTCCATAAGACCTTGTGAGTTTATGGTAGTCACAGCATGCTGACAATCAGACTCAAAGGCAATTGGAGCTAGCAATACCAAACCTGTCCACCAAACTGCATGCAGCTCGGCAAGCCAAAGCTTCAACAGTTTGCGGATTTGACACCCATCTCACCTTAGAGCAAACACCACCTACTATTGAGCCAGAACTATCTCTAAGCACAACTCCAATACCACCAGAATGGCTTGAAGCATCATATATCCCATCACAATTAGCCTTAAGCCAACCCGGGGAAGGTGGAGTCCACTGTGAATTACTTTCCCCCACAACCCGGCGTGAAGGAGATTGAACTGACATATGAAGATGATAAAAAGAAGCAACCTGAAAAAGCTAGCTGATCAAGAGATGCAAACCTACCATTCCAAAGCCTCTTATTTCTCTCCTTCCACACAAACTAGACTAATATCAAGAATAAGGAAGCATTCTTTTTAGTCAGATTCCCCAAGCACAAGCCAACCAATCACGTACAAAACCATGCTCCACTTGCAACGTCTGCACTACACCCAATCAAGGAAAATAATTCAATTAGTCCTTCACAAAAGGGCATTCACAACTGACATGCATAGTTGCTCCTCCTCAACATTACAAAAGAAACACCGACCAAGATATGTACTCGACGAGAACAGAGCTATGAATTAGTGGGATTTAAAGCTTTTCTTATACTAAGGTGAATCGCATGCTTGGTTTTAAGAGCGTTTTTAAAGTGAGAAAGTATTAAATTCTTCAATTCATTTATTTTGATTATTTATTTTCGGCCACTCACTCTAACGTTTTCCAAAACTTTCCCCTCGCTAGGCCCTTTGGTTTCAAATGCCAGTCTGCAGATTAGCTGGTTCAGCATAGTAGAAGTTTAGGCTTAGCATCCTTCTGCTGCTACAATTTTTTGTAGATTCTCGGTTTAATCTATTTATAATGTAATTCAGTTTCTATATCTAGATTGCTCTGATACCTATTGGGAGATTGTATTTGGGTTTCTAACACTTAGTATTTGTTTTGGGAGTGTTGGACTATTGTGGTAAATTTATTGTGGAGTTGGGTGCTTGTGGGGAGCATGTAGGCTCCAGCAAACAAGGTTAGATGTTGATTTTTAGAAGTATAAGTATTTTTCTACAGGTTTGGGTTACCCATTTTAAGGGAAATACTATTGATTTTTTGGTAGGGTTTCCCTAAAGTGGGTCTCGCATGATCACTTCGGATTTCAAGATGAAATCCATGCCGGGTCAAATCCTGTTAAATTTATCATATCGATTTATATGATAATAAATGAGTATGGATGATTTATCAAGATTTCTTTAATTATAAATTTGACGACTTCTTAATGATTTACTAAGTGGGTTAAGTTGATATTGATTTCCTTTTGCTGATGTTTCGAGTCATTGAGTATGGATGATTTATCAAGATTTCTTTAATTAAAAATTTGAAGACTTAGTGGATTTACGAAGTGGGTTAAGTTGATATTGATTTCCTTTTTCAGATGTTTCGAGTCATTGAGTTTATTGGAGTTCTGAGTCATTATGGAGTTCTTGCGAGTACTTGAGTTGTTGGGATTTCTATTTTCGGAAAGTTGATGAGTTATTGAAATTTTTATGATGATGTTTGAGTATGGAAAATTTACTGAGATTTCATGATTTAGGTTTCGATGATTTATTGACGATTTACAAAGTTGGTTAAGCTGAGATTGAGTTTTCCTTTCCGAAAGCTTTTATTAATTATCGAGTTAATTGAACTTTGAGCTATTAAGAACTTGCTTTCGGAAAGTGGATGAGATAAGAAAATTATATGAGAATTAATGGGTTCAGATTATGTAATGGGTTCAAATTATGTATTTGAGGAGGTAAATTACGAAAAAATGATGATGTTAGTGCATTCATGCATTACTTGGTCGGCAGTTCTCTTTAGGTAATAGTCTGATCGGCAGTATCCTCCAGATGACATGCGATGGTTAGTCAGCAGTACTCTCTAACCATTGTCAATGAGTCATCTGGTAGGCAGTACCCTCTACCCATCGCCTCCTCATATTCTGGTCAATAGTACCCTCCAGGTGGTATAAGATGACTAGTCGGCAGTACTCTCTAGTCATAGCCTATTTTATCATGTCAGAATTTGGAACAGTTTTTGAGATGCTTGTATTTTAAATGAGATGATTTATAGATGATTTGAAATTAATTTGAGATATCAATCCCAGAAAATGATTAAAAGAACTTTCATGAAATCATGCTCATTTGGGAAAGCATTAATAAATGTTTCATTAGTGTTTGAAAATGTAATACCATAATTAGACAAGACTAACATCTGCTTACTGGAACTTGCCTCACACGCCTTCTCCAAAACTTCTTGCTGTTACCTAATTTTTGCTCCAATTGGCCCTCGTTGACCTCATTCTCTCTAACTTTTCCTGGGCTATATGATCATTCTGGTGGCTTGCCCGGCCTTTGTTTTCTCCGCCCTTCCACCGGGAAGTGGCCGGGACACGAATATGATGTCGATTCAACGTAAGCGGGTGAAGAATAGAGGTGACATTAGCACCGATCTAGAGGCTCTCAGAGTGGAGGATCCGAACTCCTCAGTACAGACTCCTACTGCTGTATTACCTCAGATGACTTATGCTAGCACGCTCAAGAATCCAGTGGATCGCTACATGCAAACCATGATGGAGGACTTTGAGTTCACTGATGATGACTGCTCTTACTCTGTGGGTAAGCATGGATTGAACGTTTCCTTCTCTTAAAAGGTTCATAATAAGCTTGATTTTGACTGGCGTTGTGCTGTGATTGTGAAACTCATGGGAAAACCTAATTCCACCAACACTTTTGATTTTATGCTAAGAGGTTTAAGAAGAAAATGGCAAGTTAAAGGTGGTTGGCAACTCATTGGTCTTGCTAATGATTTTTTCATTGTCAAATTCAACTTAGAAGAGGATATGAATTATGCTTTGTGTGGTGGACCTTGGATTTTGGCTGGACAGAAGTTGATTTAAGAAAATGGAGACCTGACTTTGATCCTATGAATGAATTTATTGGAAAAATGGCACTATGGATCAGAATTTTTGGTTTGCCTGTCAAGTACTTTAAGGAGTTTACTGTTGCCAAAATTGGAAAAATTCTTGGTGATGTTGTGAAGGTTGACAAACTTACTATTGGGTAATCCAGGGGAAAATTTGCTCGTGTCTGTATTGAAATTGATTTAAGCAAGCCACTTCGTCCATATGTTGAGGTTGAATCTGCTTCTTATAATGTTGTGTATGAAGGCATATTCCTTATTTGCTTCGAGTGTGGTTGCTTTGGTCACTCTAAGGATAAATGCCCCACTCTAAAAGTTCCTGCCAATGATAGTTTTGTCCAACATGGCTCTAGTAATGATAGTTTTACCCCATACCAATGGTTCTGCTAGTGTTGTCCCTTCTTATGTGAGCATGGCAAGTGTGCAGGCTTGTCTCTCCTCCTCCATGTGATGTGATTAAGGAGGACATGGGCCCTTGGATGTTATGAGCTACAGAAACAAGAAGAAAAGCAGTGACACTGGTGCAACAAAAAAAAAAGTGGGAACTCTGGTTCCAGGTTTTCTGTTTTGCAAAATGAGAGTGGCATGGAGTCTGATATGCCTGAGAAAACTATAAATGACAATCCTGTTGAGACCTACTCCCCCTGTTGTTAAGCTTTGGAAGAGTTTTCAAGAGAAAAAGAAAGTTGCCTCTGTGTCCACCAAAGCCAAATCTGCTATTGACACTGATGCCACTTTGAAGAGCTCTAAGCTACCTGGTAATCACTCCCCTACTAAATTTTTTTTTTTTTTCTCTGATAACTCTAATATGAAGAGCAAGAATTTGTCTAGACTCCCAATGAAAGATATTTCTAACATTGGAAACTGTAGTGGATCCAAAGTTGACGTGCACTACCAAATCAAAACAAAATGTGCCAATTCTGTCACTAAACATCAGCCTAATGTTTGCAAAAAAACTCTCTTTTGAAAACGTGGGGTCCAATGCTTTTGGTGATGGAATCTCTGCCATTTTCGGTCATTGTCCACCTGAGGAGTCTTTATCAAATGTGGATTTACAGTCATCCATTAATCATGATTCTAAGAGCTTTGTGGAAAAAACGTTTTCTGCTAATAGCATGTTGACAGGTAATGATGACCTACCTTCCCATAATGGGGAGAGCATGGTTGATGCTTAATTGGGGTCTACCCTCTTTTTCTTTGCATCTCAATGATTAAATTTTTATTTTGGAATGCCAGAGGTGCTGGAAGTGAGAACTTTCGGTCTGCTATTGCAGACTTAGTCAATCTACACTGTAGATATTTTAGCAATTTGTGAACCTCGTGTTCAATTTAGTAGGGCCAGGGATACTCTAAAAAAACTTGGTTTTTCTGATTTTTGAATTATGGAAGCTGAGGGCTTTTCCGGTGGTATTTGGCTCCTATGGAATAGTCTTAAAGTTCAGGTGGATTTCATTGATAAAAATTTTCAATCAATTTCTATTAAGGTTTCTCTTCCTAGTAAACCTACTTGGATCCTCACTGTGATCTATGCTAGTCCTACTAACTCTGTTAGGGCTGAGTTGTGGCCTTACCTTGATAATCTTATTATTGATGTTAATCTTCCTAGCATGTTTATTGGTGACTTTAATGAGTTGATCTCTATTGATGATAAAAGTTGTGGTCCATTTTATGGAAGATTTGGTGGTTTCAGGGATTGGGTTAATAGGAATGCCTTGATTGATATGGGGTTTCAAGGACCTCGTTTCACATGGAGTAATAATAGAGTTAAGGAGAGACTGGATAGAGGATTCTGTAATTGCTCCTGGAGGTCTTCTTTTGCTGAGGCCTTTATTCAACATCTTCCTAGGACTAGATCTGATCATTACCCTATTTTGATGCAGCTCTATTCTAATAATTCTATTAATAGAAAAGCTACTGCTTTTAGGTTTCAGGCCATGTGGTTCTCTCATGCCAATTATGATGAGTTTGTCTGTACAACATGGAATGGCCTAACTGGTGACTTTTCTGCTAAAGTTAAAGCTCTCTGTGTGGCCCTTGCTCAGTGGAACAAAGATATCTTTGGTCACTTGTTTCACAGGAAAAGGAGGCTCTTGGCTAGAATTGGTGGTATTCAAAAGACTAGGGATAGACATGATAATCCGTTTTTAATTAATTTGGAATCTGATCTTATTCAAGAGTATGAAACCATCAGGGATCAAGAAAATTTATTCTGGAGACAGAAATCCAGGGACAAATGGTTGCAAGGTGGAGATAGAAATACCAGATTCTTTCATCTAACTACTCTTGTTAGAAGGAGGAAAAATAAAATTGAGGGTTTATACGATAAAGATGGCACCTGGTTTACTGATTCTGCAAGCATGAAGAATATTTCCGTTGATTTTTTTGTTGATCTTTTTTCTCTTAAAAATTATAAGGATATTAGATTTACTATTCCTTGGCTTTTCCCTGCTATTGATCAGATGACTTTAGATGATATCTATAAGCCTGTTACTCTTTTGGAGGTTAACAACTCTTTATTTGCTATTGGAGGTCTCAAAGCTCCTGGGTATGATGGGTTCCCTGCCATATTCTATCAGAACCATTGGCAAACTTATTCTGGTGACATTTTCAAAGTTGTTCATGAAGCCTTCAGATCCTGTAAAATTCCCCCAGGCCTAAATCACACTATTATCTCTCTCATCCCAAAAATTGATGGCCCTCAGCATATGGCTAATTTTAGACCTATCAGCTTATGCACAACCATTTATAAGGTCATCTCTAAGATCATTGTGGCTAGAATCAGGCCTTTGATGCAGCACTTAATCAGTCCTAATCAGGTAAGTTATGTTCCTGGTAGGCACACATTTCTGATAATATTATGATTGCTCAAGAAATGCTTTTTAAATTCAAAAAATCCTCTGGAACTTGGGGTTTTTTGCTTGGAAGGTTGACCTCTCTAAAGCTTATGATAGACTGAGATGGGATTTTATTGAGATGGTTCTTTATGAAGCCCAATTTCCTCAGTCTCTTGTTAAGCTCATTATGAACTGTATCACTTCAACTAGCTTCTAGATTTGCTTTAATGGTGAGCTGACCAACTCTTTTAAAGCTCAAAGAGGCATTAGACAAGGTGATCCCCTTTCACCTTACATCTTTGTTCTGTGCATGGAAAAGCTTTCACATCTCATCCAATTTAATGTTGATATTGGAAGTTGGAAACCTATTAGAGCTTCTCAATCGGGCCCTAAGATCTCTCATCTGTTCTTTGCTGATGACCTAATGCTATT